>CM066162.1:64665387-65268720 GCA_033629205.1 Lithocarpus polystachyus | reverse complement strand
ATAAATTTTTTTGAACAGTTTAGATTTATAAAGAATATGATTATTATACATAAAAAGGGAATTTTACAAGGCACCGCTGCTTCAATGTTTTGCCCTATATATATGAAGAACATGACAAGGTGTTGCACTAATGAAAAATAATCTTAGTTGGCCCTCATCATTCTTTTACTATATATACATATGTTCTTCTGTTTTTGTCTCTTTTTTATTTTTTTAATTTTTTTTCCCAGTTGTTTGATGAGGAAGGGGATGAAATCTTGATTTTGATCTGAATTTGGTTCATTGTCCAAATGATGGCACTTACACTATGAAAAAAGTTCTAATTCAGAATACTGAACAGTTGGAGTTGGTGAGGGAGGAGATCCATGTTTCCTCACTGTTCAGTCACACCAATAAATACGCATGTAGATTCGTCTCTCACCTAGAACTACTTTACCTTCCATGGTTTGAACAGATTCATTCTTACCGGTATAGTCTCTGTTTTTTTTTTTTTAATAAATTTGGTATCAAATCTGATTTGGATCTGGCTATTTTGACTGGATTGGATTACATTAAGTTTTTTTGGCTTAGATTTGGTTTTGAATAAGGAATTTGGATTAAGAATGGTTTTTAATATCCGTTATTTGTGTTGGATTTGGTTTTCCATAGGGATATTTGGGTTCAATTTGTTTTGAGTATATCTCTACGCTTTAAAGCTTTCATTTTATTTATTCTGTTTTAAATTTTTGTTGAAACATTTTTTCCCTTTATGATTTCGTTTCCCATGTTTCTTTTCTAGCATTGATATCAAGTTTTTCCAGTATATACTTCTTTGTATTAGATTTTTCCCCATGTAGTTCACATATCACAGTGATTGTGTCAATTTTATTTTTAAATTGTATTTCGTTGGTATACACACGCTTTGTAATGTAGAATGAGGTTGGCCATATTTGATCAATAGGGCTAAGATTGCAGACTTTGCATCTGAATTGGATTTTCGTTCCTATTTATTGATAACAGATGAAAACAAATACATATAAGACAGCTTTGAATTGGATTGCATTTAAGTTTTGGTTTAGATTCAGTTTTGAGTAAGGAATTTGGGTTAGAATGGTTTTTAATATCGGTTATTTGCATTAGATTTGGTTTTTCTTTTGGATATTTAGGTTAAATTCGTTTTGAGTATATGTTTTCGCTTTAAATAGAAATCTCTGGAGATCTTCATGAATCGATATAATGCTGAAGAACATAGATTTATGTGTTGCCAAAAAAATAATGCTTTGTCATTTCATTTATGCTTTTATTAATTTTTTGTTGAAATATTTTTCCCCTCTTTATATTTTCGCTTCCCATGTTTCTTTTCAACCATTGTTGTCATGGTTTTTGCAGTATATGTTTAAAGTTTTTGTTTGCAATTGCTCTGATTTGAAAAAATAAAACCCTAGAACACATAGAATAAGAAGTTATTGAACATTAAAATGCCTTTCTTCCTCCACTAATGCCAATCGGCTTCAAGCATTATATCTTTGTGTTTTGGATCCAAAATTAGATTGTACCATTCATCCTTCCTGGCTATGCTCAAGGTATTTCCTCCTGATTTATTTTATTTTCCTCTTTTTATCAGATGGGTATATAATATAATCTTTGAAAACCACCATCTCTTCGCCATTCTCTTAAACTTTTGATTAAATATTTTGGTTTAATATGACTACCGCAACTTTTTGTTACATGTGCGCTGCATATTGCAGTGTTTTGCTCTTTTATCTACACTTTGCCACTTATGTTTTTCATAGATCAAACATTAGCTTTCTCAATACTGTCTTAGTACTTTTGCTTTTCTCTAAATTGTTTTCAAATTTAAGTTATTGGTTGATTGACTATACTCAATAATTAGTTTATTGTCATACCAATTATTTAACACTGTTGTACATTGATATGAAAAATATTGCATTTTTCATTGTAGTTCAATATGCCTAATAGTTCAATTACTTCTTTTTCTTCTTATTCCATCATAAGAGATTTAACAATAAAGCACTAAAAAGGGGCACAACCAAGCACAGTAACCAGGTATGAAATTTAATTAATAGTTCAATTTCTTATTGGAGTGTACCTTTCCCTTGGTGTGTTATTGACTTATTGTGGAGGAGGCAGAGTTTTTTTGATGTAAGTTGGGTTATGAATTAGAAATAGAGGATCATTAGATGCCTATGGAAGGAGAATGAAACTTTTATTACTGACCATATTGTCTTTGAGAAGGAAACTTTTTATGCTGACCTATTGTCCTTGAGGTGGTGTCTATGAGAATGCTATATTTATGTAGTTTGATTTAGTGCATTTGGAATTCTTGATGTAGTCCATTTGGAAGGAGAGTTACTGGGAAACAGGGACAACAATAGCATTGACACGGAGGGATTCTTTTTTCTTTTTTTGGTAAATCTTGGTCTTAATTGAAGCTTTAAAGTCTTATAAAAAAAAATTGAAGCTTCAAAATCTAAGAAAGGCAATTAGATTGGTGTATTATTTCAATGTAGGAATCAAAGAGATTGCAATATTTTCAGGGGCTGTTAGAGTTGGAAAGTGTAGAGGAAGACTACTGCTATGTTGTGATCTTTGAGGGTTCTCTCTATTAGGCTTTCAAACATGAAAATGATTAGTATTATAGTTATGACAATTGGAAAAGTTAAGGAAGTGTTCAATCTGACTCAGGAGTATACTAAAGTGAGATGACAAGACAAAAGGGTGCTGAACAACCTTGAGAAAACATGTAAAAATCTAGAACCTATTAATATTTTGTGTAAGATCATTTTTTGACAGGTTTAAAAATCTGCACCTATTACAAAGAATACAATTTTTTTCTAGTGTAAAATCAATATTTTTCATCATTACTATTTTCCAGTTAGATACCTACTTGACTCTTTTCTTTTGTTCTTGATTTAGTTTTGGTTGATTGGATGAGGTTTGATCCTTCAGTGATTTCAGATTTTGTTTGTTCATTTCCCTAATGCATTTTAATCAATGACTATTTCTGTGTGTGAAAGAATCCTCTTTTGTAAGTAAATCAACTGTATCTATGACATTATATAGCAATTTGTTATTTTTTTGGAACATGTTTTGTGGTGGTTGAGGTTTGGAGTTGGTCTTTGCATTATGTGGGAGGCATGTCTTTATATAAAAGAAGCTAGATTACTTATCAAACCAATTCTTTTTCAGAGATTTAAAGTCGGTTTGGTGTGATCCTCAATAGTGAAGTACTCTTTCTAAGCCTTTTGTTATTTTGGCTATTGAATTGTTAACATTCTAATGAAGGTTTAGATAAATGGCTATCTACTTAAGTTGGTCTCAAAGCTTAAGCAAACTATGATTTTATCTACATTTGCATCTCTTAATGATCATTTTAGTCATTTTAACTTTCAGAAATTGTCGTTTCCTTTTCCAACTATGATGAAGTTTAGAATTATATCTATTAAGTATGTTAGATCAGTTTCTGTCACTTGCAAAAACCTTGCTTCTGCCCTGATATTTAGAAACTTTTTCATTTTACTGCATTTTTCTAAAATCTTACTACTAAAGTCCCTCAATTGCAATGGCATAATCATGATATGTTTTTAACATGTGAGCTTTGTTTCAAATGATTGTTTGAGAATAAAAGGAATAAAAGGAATCATTCATTGAAGAAGAAGCATATACGTTATGAAACATTCATTTACATGTTGTAACACCCCAAATCCATACCAAGGATTTAGATGCATAACCTGTCTTAGAAATAATCAACAATAATATAATGGAACAGAGCGTAATTAATTATCCACAAATAAACTTCTAATCCAAACATCAACTTTCCTATAAAATCCATAAAAATACAAAATCCTTCAATTCAAAGTCTCCAAATACAATAAATAAATAGTTCCACAAATGTCAAACTCATTGTCCCTACGAAATTATACTAAAATAGTTCACCAACTAACATAGCTCCAAAAGAAGTCATCAATCTAAGACTCCATTGATCTACCATCAAAAGACATTCCATTGCTCAAATCTGAAAGGGGTGGAAAAAGGAGGTGAGCTAGAGGCTCAATAAGAGACTACATAACATGAAGATGTCTTTCAAAACAAAACATTAGTATCATTGACAATATATAGTCTTCACGAAACATTTACAAATAGTTTAAACAGTAATATAATATATTCTATAAAACTGTTAAAATAAAACATTTCACTATAATGCTGTAATCATTAAATAAAATAATAACCACTTAATATGCCAATATACACTAAATAAGTAGAAACAATTTATTATGAAAATAAACAATTTTCCACTTACGAAGATCTGTAGCAATAAAACAGTAGTTCGATATGAATAATATTAGTCAAACACAGACAAAAGCTACTAAACACTCGGTGGGTGATTCCCATGGGAACAATAACACTAACCTCAAAGAGGCAACACTAGCTCCAAAGAGCAACAGTAACACTACACCACACCACACTAACACTACATCGGCCGAAGACCAACACTTAACCCTGTGTTGGCAAAGGTTGCAGACTGTCTAGTTGACCATTTCAAACATTCTTGACATATACAGTTTCATAATAATATACAATAAATAGTAAAATTTGAGTATATAAAAAGCACTAACAATGGTATAAGTTTTTGAAACTTCACTTTTGCAATTATGTATATATATATATATAAATATTTTTCTACCACAAATATATATATATATGTATGTATATATATACGTCTTGAGAGATGTCATGTGCTGAAGTCTACTTACCTCTAGTTGTTAAACCAAACTTCACTTCAATTGCTCGAAACGATGTCAACTAGAACCTAAATAAAGATTAAATAACTCAATAAGGGCAGGTTTAAAGTAACCACAAAGTCCTCTGACAAAACAATTCCTCAGCCACTATAAAGATTTGGCAAAATAAAAGAATTAACATATCTTTCTAATATACCCCCATACCTATTCTAGATTTTATATAATTGTATATTGTATATCATTCCCTAAACTAAAAATTGGTTATACCTACATATAAATACACGTAAACCATTAGAACACCACCCTAGGACATCTATAAAAGTTTAACCTATAAAGGATGAGATGTACTCCACGTACATATGAGGATCTGATTCAAAAAATCGAATAACATAATGCATGACCAATTATACTTCCATGATAATTCCACTCCTATGCAACTATCATTATTACTCTAAAAATTTGAACTAGCAACAGACGAAAGTTTCCCCTTGATCAAAAGTGCCCAGCGAAAACAATAGGCTTGCATAGATTGATGTTTACCTCAAAACCAATATAAAGTTTGCTAGCTGCCCCCTTGAAGCGCACCGTCTTCAACTCTTTTAACTTGAGAAACCCTAAACTCTACTCTTACTCTTTATACGCTAATCACTGATTTTTTTTTTTCACTCTCTGCCTTTCACGTAGGAAACCCTAACTTCAGCTTACACGTTAAAATTGTACCCTACATAGGTTGGAAATTAAATTGAATAAACCGCAAAATAACTACTCACGTTACCCCTTATTATTATTATTATTATTATTATTATTATTATTATTATTATTATTATTATTATTATTATTATTATTTTGTGGAAAATCATAATGTAAAATAATATCTCCTCCAAATAAATTAAGCAATTCATCAATCCACTCTAGAAGCAGTTAAATTAAATTTAAGTGAGACGGGTGTTACATTCTCCCCTTCTTATAAAATTTTCGTCCTCGAAAATTCAAAACGTACCTCACTTTTGAAACAGCTGGGGATATTTGGATTGCATTTCGTCTTTACGCTCCCATGAAGCTTCTTCTATGGAATGATTCCTCCATAATACTTTGACCAAATGTATAGTCTTATTACGTAGCACTTGCTCTTTATGGTCTAAAATCTGAATTGGGACTTCCTCATAGGATAAGTTCTCTTTGACTTGAAGTGGCTCATAACTCAAGATATGAGAAGGATCAGGGACATACCTTCTCAACATGGATACATGGAAAACGTTATGTATCCTTGACAAAGCCAGTGGTAAGGCAAGCCGGTAAGCAACAGAACCAACTCTCTCCAAAATTTCAAAGGGCCCCACGTACCTAGGGCTTAACTTACCCTTCTTGCCAAACCTCATAACTCCTTTCATAGGTGCCACTCGAATGAAAACCATGTCTCCTATTTCAAATTCCACTTCTCTTCTCCGTGGATTAGCATAACTTTTCTGTCTACTTTGAGCTGCACGCAACCTTTCCCGAATTACATCAATCTTTTCACTGGTCCTTTGAACAATCTCAGGACCCAAGATTCTCCTCTCTCCAACCTCATCCCAACAAACTGGGGATCTACACTTTCTCCCATACAAAGCCTCATAAGGTGCCATCTTAATACTGGAGTGATAACTATTGTTATAAGCAAACTCCACCAAAGTCAAATAGTTATTCCAACTACCCTTGAAATCCAAGACACAAGCTCTCAACATGTCTTCCAAAGTTTGGATAGTTCTCTCAGACTGTCCATCCGTTTGAGGGTGGCAAGCAGTACTAAAGTTCAACTTAGTACCCAAGGCTTTTTGCAAACTATCCCAAAACCCTGAAGTGAACCTCGAATCTCTATCAGATACAATAGAAGCTGGCACTCCATGCAACCTCACAATCTCATTTATATAAAGTTCAGCCAGTTTGTCAAGAGAGTAGTTCATTCTAATTGGAATGAAGTGGGCAGATTTAGTCAACCTATCCACCACCACCCAAATAGCATCATGATTCTTAGGTGATCTCGGTAATCCACACACAAAGTCCATGGTGATTTTCTCCCACTTCCTCTCAGGAATAGGTAAAGGTTGTAATAACCCTGATGGCCTCTGATGCTCCACTTTGACTTGCTGGCAAATCAAGCATTGTTCCACAAATTGAGCAATTTCTCTTTTCATGTTAATCCACCAATAAACTTCTCGAAGGTCATGATACATCTTGGTACTACCCGGATGCATTGTATAAGGCGAACGATGTGCTTCCTCCAATATCTCTCTTTTAATCAATGAATCATTAGGCACACAAAGCCTATTACCAAACCTCAAAACACCATCATCAGAGATACTAAAATCAAATCTACTTCCACCACGTACTTGTTCCATGATCTTAAACAATTGAGGGTCACCACTCTGAGCAGCTTTGATCTTATCAATTAGGGTGGGTTGTACACTTAAACTTGCCAGGTAGGATCGGGAGTCTCCAGTCACTATGTCTACTCCAAGTTTCTGAAGATCAACAATAATATGCTTCTGAGTAGTTAATAAAGCAGCTGAAAAGCTATACGACTTTCGACTAAGTGCATCAGCCACAACATTGGCTTTACCAGGATGGTAATTTATGGAACAATCATAGTCTTTAATTAATTCCAGCCATCTCCTTTGCCTCAAATTTAATTCTTTCTGAGTGTATATGTACTTCAAACTTTTATGGTCAGTGTATATTTCACATCTCTCACCATACAAATAATGCCTCCAAATCTTCAATGCAAAAACCACTGCTGCCAATTCCAAATCATGAGTTGGATAATTCTGTTCATAATTCTTTAGTTGTCGAGAGGCATAAGCAACCACCTTCCCATGTTGCATCAGAACACAACCAAGACCCTTACGAGATGCGTCACTATATATCACAAAACCACCCGAACCAGATGGAATAGTCAATACTGGTGCAGAAACCAACCGTTGCTTCAACTCCTGGAAACTTCTTTCACATTCCTCTGTCCAGTCAAACTTTGCATGTTTTCGAGTTAATCGAGTCAGAGGAGTTGCAATACTGGAAAATCCTTCCACAAATCTTCTATAATAACCTGCAAGGCCCAAAAAACTTCTTACCTCACTTACATTAGTAGGGGCAGCCCAATTAACTACAGCTTCGATCTTACTAGGGTCCACTGTAATTCCATCTCTAGAGATCACATGTCCTAAGAACACCACTTGATTCAACCAGAACTCACACTTCTTTAATTTAGCATACAACTTCTTGTCTCTTAAAATCTGCAACACCATTCTCAAGTGTTCCTCATGCTCTTCTTGGCTTTTAGAGTAAACCAAGATGTCATCAATGAAAACAATGACAAACCGATCCAAATACTCATGAAATACCCTATTCATCAAATCCATAAAAACAGCAGGAGCATTAGTTAGACCAAAAGGCATCACTAAGAACTCATAATGACCATACCTGGTTCGAAAAGCTGTCTTTGGTATGTCATCCTTCTTAACTCTCAACTGATGATAACCAGATCTCAAGTCAATTTTAGAGAAGACTTGAGCGCCCTGAAGCTGATCAAACAAATCATCAATTCGTGGCAAAGGGTATTTGTTTCTGACGGTTACCTTGTTCAACTCCCTATAGTCAATGCACAACCGCATACTACCATCCTTCTTCTTAACAAACAACACCGGAGCACCCCAAGGAGAAGCACTAGGCCGAATAAAGCCTTTATCAAGCAAGTCTTGCAATTGCTCCTTCAACTCATTGAGCTCCGTAGGGGCCATTCTATAAGGTGCTTTGGAAATTGGGCCGGTACCAGGTACTAGGTCAATAGAGAACTCAACCTCTCTGTCAGGAGGTAGTCCAGGTAAGTCCTCAGAGAACACATCTGGGAACTCTTTCACCACTGGGATGTCTTCAACTTTTAACTCTATTTTATCACCCTTCAAAGCACAAACAAGGAACCCTTCACATCCTTTCCTTAGCAATCGCCTTGCCTGCATCACTGACACCAATACAGGTGGTTTCACCACACGATCTCCCTCGAAGAAGAATTCTGGCTCCCCAGGAATTCTAAATACTACCTTCTTCCCAAAACACTCTATGGAAGCATGAAAAGTAGATAACCAATCCATCCCTAGAATCACATCAAACTCAAATATATCAAGCAACATAAGATCTGCTTTTAATTCCCTCCCAGAGACTAAAACATTACAAGACTTGTACACTTTATGGGTAATCATTTGTTGTCCAGAAGGTGTAGCAACACACAATTCATAATTTAAACTCTCAGGTTCTATGTTTAGCCTTTGTGCAAGTCTACGTGAGATGAAAGAATGGGTTGAACCAGAATCCAATAACACTTGTGCATGCTGACTGGAAACAAGAAGTGTACCTGAAACCACTGATGGGGAGGCCTCGGCGTCCTGTTTAGTCAAAGCAAAAACTCGACCCTGAACCTTAGGTCTCTGTTGGCTCCCATTTGGATTGGTAGTTTGTTCAGCTCGCATATCTGGACAATCCTTGATGAAGTGTCCAGTCTTGCCACATTTAAAACACGCCCTTGACTCCAAATAACATGTTCCACTATGAGCCTTTCCACATCTTGGACAAGTTTTGTATGCCTTCTTATTTGAATTAGGCACCCCTTGCTTCTTGAATGAACTTCCACTAGACTTCCCCTTAAGAAAATGACTCTGGGTTGGCTTCCTCTCTTAATCATTGGCCCTTGAGAGACGATTACAATTTCTCTCTGCTATGAGAGCTCGATCCACCACTTCTGCGTTTGTTTCCAATTTGAACATGGAAACCGGTCCCTGAATTTCCTCCCTTAAACCTCTTTCAAAATGCCTGGCCTTCCTTGCTTCCGTGTCAACCATGTGTGGAGCAAAGCGGGATAATTCAGCAAATTTCCGCTCATACTCATACACTGATTGAGTACCTTGTGCTATGCGAATGAACTCAGCTTCCTTTTGCACCATCAAACTATCAGGAAAATACCTCTTACGGAAGAGCTCAACAAAAAGCTGCCAAGTTATGACTTCTCTTCCATGTGTCCTCTCCGTGGACTCCCACCATTCCAATGCATCACCTTTCAGTACAAAAACAGCAAGGACAACTCGTTGCTCATCACTAACTTCCATTGCTCTAAAGAGCCTTTCTATCTCCTTAAGCCAGTTGTCAGCCTCAATTGGATCCTTTGTGCCCTTGAAAGCAGGAGGATCAAGCTTCCTAAACTTCTCCAAGGCACTAGTCGGATTGGTGGCTCCCACTTGATGTTGCACTATATTGGTTAAGCCCCTAATGGCTTCAATAATAGCCTGGAGATTAGTAGGTCCCCCAGCATTCGGTTGACTGTCCCCTGGGTTCCTCCTTGGTGGAGCCATATCTCTAAGCAATACAGTAAGATATCATAAGTAACTATTTCAAATATTTCCGAGGGTCAAAACCAAACACATAGATAGTACAACAATCATTCCTACACACTTTAGAATAATAAACAAAACAAAACAAAATATAAAATCACTATGAAAAGTCAACTAATTCTAACACTAAAATTCCTTGTAATCACACTCTTGTTCCACAATAGTCTTAAGATCAAACCTATAAGTCTACAGAATCATAAACCTATGCTCTGATACCATAACTATAACACCCCAAACCCTTAAGAAGGATTTAGATGCATAACCTGTCTTAGAAATAATCAACAATGATATAATGGAACAGAGCGTAATATTTATCCTCAAATAAACTTCTTGAATATCATCAGATTTCCTTAACAATCCATAAAAAAAAAAAACAAAACAACAATAATATTCTTTTGATGTAAAATCTCCAAATAACATCTCAAAATAGTTCCAAAATAATAATCTCATTGTCCTGAAACAATTTTGCTAAAACAATTCTGCAACTATCAAGCTCCAAACGAAGTCGTCAATCTAAGGCTCCACTGATCTACCCCCAAAAGACACTCCATAACTCTAATCTGAAAGGATGGAAAAAGGGGTGAGCTAAAGGCTCAATAAGAGACTACAAACATGAGGATGTCTTCCAAAACAAAACGATAATATCATTGACAAAATATAGTCATCACGATACAATTAAAATTAGTTTAAACTGTAATATAATATATTCTATAAAGCTGTTAAAATAAAACACTTCACTATAACACTGTAAACATTAATAAAATAATGACCACATTTATATGCCAATATGCACCAAATAGGTAGAAACAATTTTATTTTGAAAATAAGCAATTTTTCACCTAAAAGAACAGTAGTAAATAAACAGTAATTCAATATGAAAAATATTAGTCAAACACAGACAAAAGCTGCTAAACACTCGGTGGGTGATTTCCCATGGGAACAATAACACTAACCTCAAAGAGGCAACACTAGCTCCGAAGAGCAACAATAACACTGCACCACACCACACTAACACTACTTCGGCCGAAGACCAACACTTAACCCTGTGTTGGCAAAGGTTGCAGACTGTCTAGTTGACCATTTGAAACACTCTTGACATATACAGTTTCACAATAATATACAATAAATAATAGAGTTTGAGTATGTATAAAGCACTAACAATGGTATAAGTCTTTGAAACTTCACTTTTGCAATTATGTGTATGTATATATATATAAATATATTTTTACCACAATTATATATATATATATATATATAAATATATACGTCTTGAGAGACGTCATGTGTTGAAGTCTACTTACCTCTAGTGGCTAAACCAAGCTTCACTTCAATTGCTCGAAACAACGTCAACTAGAACCTAAATAATAATTAAACAATTCAATAAGGGCAGGTTCTTTAATAACCACAAAGTCCTCTTGATAAAACAATTCCTCAACCACTATGAAGATTTGGCAAGATAAAATTTAACGTGTCTTTCTAATATAACTCCAACCCTATTCTAGATTAAAATAATAGTATAGCATTCCCTAACCTAACATCTAATATTTATATAAGAACATGTTACCACAAGCAACCCTATAACCTATGTGCCTATACACACCATATATCTTATCAATGCATTCAAAGAAGACAAAAGAATGATACATTAATTAAGATTTTGCATGTAACCCTATAATATATATATATATATATATTATGACAATCATCACACCTTTTATATATATATAATATAGTATATTGCTTCAATCCGTATATATACAAAAAGGATGATTCATCCAATCCATATATATAAAGGCTTATATATATAATACAAGGATTGTTCCCAAGCAGTGCAACCATTCTTCCTTTAATATATGATATATATATATATCATGCAAGCATTAATATATAAGTCTTCACATGTCCAATCCGTGCAAGCCTTAATGTTCAAATGCCTTGTAGCCAAGCGGTGCAATGGCTTAATCACGCACATGGAGCAATGCACATATAACCGTCCTTTAATATATATACAATTATCAATCCGTATATATAATATACAGATTCAATAAAGCAATGCTTATGTTGCCAAAGCAATGCAACAACTAACATTCACGCACATGGAAGTTACATCCAAGGCGCTGCATTTGATATTAATATTCGGCAATCCAATTTATACATTATTATCATTGAAATTCCAGCAAACACAATTGAAATTCCAGCAAACACAATTGAAATTCCAGCAAACACAATTGAAATTCCAGCAACCATCATTGAATTTCCAGCAAACTTAATACTAACCCTAACACTAACATGTCAATGATGAAATCCCAGCAAAATAAAAGAAAAAAAAAAAAAAAAAAGGCTTTCCTAGAATGATGCTTACCTCAAAACCAAGATGAAGTTGCTGGCTGCCCTGAAGTGCACAACCTCCTATTCTTTTGTTTTTGAGAAACCCTAATTTTCTTTCATAATAAGCTGTTGCACTTGGGCTGAAAATTCAGAAGCCTATTTCAGGTTAAGGCTAATTTCACTTGGGCTGAAAATTTAGAAGCCCACTACAACTAAAATAAACTTCCTAGACCCACCTATATTCCCACTAAACTCATTAATATTATTTTTATTATTGTTATCATTATAAAATAAATCACAATATAAAATTAATTATCTCCTCCAAAATAATTAAGCAATTTATCAAATCTACTCTCTAGAAGTAATTAAATTAAATTTAAATGAGATGGGTGTTACAAGAATCGTTATTGCCAATGGACAATAACTACTTTGATTCGGATTGCCTAATATATATATATATATATATATATTTATATAAATAAGGTTTGAATGGACAAATACTTTGATTCGGATTGCCTAATATATATACATATACATATATATATATATATATATAAGGTTTGAATGGACCAATGCATTGATTCGGATTGCCTTATTTATATATATATATATATATATATATAAGTTTTGAATGGACCAATGCACTGATTCGGATTGCCTTCTTGAATATCTAATACTATATATATTAGCATAAGCCTTTAAGGAGGCGCTGCCACGTTAGGAAAAATGACCCCTTAAAAAACTGACACGTGCACAGCATTTAAGTATAACCAGCCACACGTTGCAATGCTTCACCTCCCAAATAACCGGTTAGAAAAAGGATAAATTAAACAACCGGTTAAAAAAAAACCGTTAAAATAAAATAAAAAAGCCTCTCTATAAATAAAAAAATTTAACCAGTGAAAGTACAATTAGGCTTGCGATATAGAGACAGAGAAGGAGAAAAAGAAAAAGAAAAAAAAGCTTGCGATACGAAGATGAGGAGGAAGCAGAGTTCGTATGCCCGGGGGACTGTAACCATCATTTTCCCACCACCGTTCGTCCCTTGCCGGACTTAGACTACCGAAACCGGCACCGGTAACCTAAAGGTGGACGCAGGATTTGAGATACGGACATAGAGAGAGAGAAAACTACCACCGGTAAGTTTTTTTTTTTTTTTTCTTAGATCTGGGTATGAAATAAGAATTGGTTTTGAGAAATTTGGTTGGATTGATTTGTATTTAGGTATTTGGGTTACATTAGGTTTTGATTTGATTTTTTTGGTTCGATTAAGTTTCTCAGTATACTAAAAACTCTTGGGAGTATTTGGATTCAATTAATTTTGTGTTTGATTTTGCTTTAATTTTAGGGTATTTATAATTGGCCTTGGAAAATCAAGGTTTAGAGGCCAAAAGTCCGAGAACGGTAGAGTCGGTTAGACACAGGGTGCAGAGAGATCTATATATTGGAGATTTTTTTGGAAGAAAAGGAAGAATAATTGTTAGACTGTTAAGTAAATGCGCCATGGATTGAGAGAGGTGCCACCACAAGTTTTGTCATTACCGTAAGCCTCCACCCACTATTAGACTACCGGAATTACTACCGGTAAAGTTCTGTTTTAAACTAAAAAATTAAGGGTTTTTGGTTTTTATTTGTAGAATCAATTGGGGGTTAATTATGATTTAGATTAGTATTTTGGGTAAGGTTTGGTTTTGATTATGGGATTTTGGTTAGAAGAAGTTTTGTTTTTAGGGTATTTGGCTTGGCTCAATGTTTTGGGTATTTAGAATTGATTTTGAATAATTAGGTCACATAAAATGCAGATTTGCTTTGTTACTCAAAGCGCAAACCTTTGAGTAATCAATACTACACTAAAGTTTTATTTTAAATTTTAAAGTTTTTGTATTTGTTGTTTCTGAATGGTCCCTTTTTTAAAGCCATTGGAACTATGTAGATTAATCTTGAACCACTGTGAGTATTGTTAAGAATGTACTTTCATTTGAAATTGCAATTGAAAAGAGAGAAATAAATTAGAGAAGAAGATAACTATTTGAAGTGGTAATTCTGGATCTAACTCTATCCAAGTTGCATTGGCAAGTGTATCTGCTGTATAGATATAGTTGTATTCCTAACTTTTTGTAGAGAAACTTAGTACAAATTATGTTTGCTATGATTGATTGCACCATTTTCATTTAACAGCTCCTTATGGTGATTGTTAGGAAACGTGATCTAGGACATTAGGTGAACTGCCCTGTTTCTTAAATTCTTCTCCTACTGCTTTCTTTCTCTGCCACATATCTCTGCTTTGTTCATTATATGTATGCACATTTTAAAAGCGAAAGGCTACACCAGTTTTGGGAATCTTAATACACCGTTAAGACCGATGTAAAGTAAAGCTGATGGGCTGTCTTGACTGTTAGTTTTCATGCCAACGCCAGCCTTAGACAGCCAGAACCATAGGCAAACACACCATTAGATCGTCGAAACCTCCACCAGGAAAGGTTTTTTTTTTTACTCTTTTTAGATTTGGATTAAAATATGACTTAGTTTTCGACATTTTGATGGATTTGTATAGGTTTAGGTATATGTGTTAAATTCAGTTTTGTTCTGGATTTTGGTTTTCTTGGTTGCTACTGTTATGGTTCCATGGTTCCACGGTTGGTACTGCTTTGTTCACTATATGGCAGCCTTGAAATCTTCTTTTTTTTTCTAATTTTGTGGGATGTTGTTGTTCTTTTATCTTCTCCTTTATTTTATTTTATTTTTTTCCTTATATCTGCATAAGGGATTTGATGATCTGTGTATGTAATTACATTTTTTGAATTTTATAGGCCTTGATGTTTGAATGAAAATGAGCTTAATAATCTCATATTGAATTCATTATATCATTTTTTATTTTATTTTATAAACTGAGCAAGCAGCTATTCTTTGATGATAACTTGATATTATACAACCAAGTGATATGAATGCTCTTAGGGTGTGTGTGTGTGTTTGTATCTATATCTATCACACACATTGAATCCCTATGTTTACTTGAAATTAAAAGTTACTGTTTGGCTCATATATGCAACACTATTCATTCTAAATAAAGAAATGGATTACTTTACTTTAACTTGGTTGATTCAAGCAAAATTTAAAAATTGACCATCCTTATGTTTATAAATTTTTTTGAACAGTTTAGATTTATAAAGAATATGATTATTATACATAAAAAGGGAATTTTACAAGGCACCGCTGCTTCAATGTTTTGCCCTATATATATGAAGAACATGACAAGGTGTTGCACTAATGAAAAATAATCTTAGTTGGCCCTCATCATTCTTTTACTATATATACATATGTTCTTCTGTTTTTGTCTCTTTTTTATTTTTTTAATTTTTTTTCCCAGTTGTTTGATGAGGAAGGGGATGAAATCTTGATTTTGATCTGAATTTGGTTCATTGTCCAAATGATGGCACTTACACTATGAAAAAAGTTCTAATTCAGAATACTGAACAGTTGGAGTTGGTGAGGGAGGAGATCCATGTTTCCTCACTGTTCAGTCACACCAATAAATACGCATGTAGATTCGTCTCTCACCTAGAACTACTTTACCTTCCATGGTTTGAACAGATTCATTCTTACCGGTATAGTCTCTGTTTTTTTTTTTTTAATAAATTTGGTATCAAATCTGATTTGGATCTGGCTATTTTGACTGGATTGGATTACATTAAGTTTTTTTGGCTTAGATTTGGTTTTGAATAAGGAATTTGGATTAAGAATGGTTTTTAATATCCGTTATTTGTGTTGGATTTGGTTTTCCATAGGGATATTTGGGTTCAATTTGTTTTGAGTATATCTCTACGCTTTAAAGCTTTCATTTTATTTATTCTGTTTTAAATTTTTGTTGAAACATTTTTTCCCTTTATGATTTCGTTTCCCATGTTTCTTTTCTAGCATTGATATCAAGTTTTTCCAGTATATACTTCTTTGTATTAGATTTTTCCCCATGTAGTTCACATATCACAGTGATTGTGTCAATTTTATTTTTAAATTGTATTTCGTTGGTATACACACGCTTTGTAATGTAGAATGAGGTTGGCCATATTTGATCAATAGGGCTAAGATTGCAGACTTTGCATCTGAATTGGATTTTCGTTCCTATTTATTGATAACAGATGAAAACAAATACATATAAGACAGCTTTGAATTGGATTGCATTTAAGTTTTGGTTTAGATTCAGTTTTGAGTAAGGAATTTGGGTTAGAATGGTTTTTAATATCGGTTATTTGCATTAGATTTGGTTTTTCTTTTGGATATTTAGGTTAAATTCGTTTTGAGTATATGTTTTCGCTTTAAATAGAAATCTCTGGAGATCTTCATGAATCGATATAATGCTGAAGAACATAGATTTATGTGTTGCCAAAAAAATAATGCTTTGTCATTTCATTTATGCTTTTATTAATTTTTTGTTGAAATATTTTTCCCCTCTTTATATTTTCGCTTCCCATGTTTCTTTTCAACCATTGTTGTCATGGTTTTTGCAGTATATGTTTAAAGTTTTTGTTTGCAATTGCTCTGATTTGAAAAAATAAAACCCTAGAACACATAGAATAAGAAGTTATTGAACATTAAAATGCCTTTCTTCCTCCACTAATGCCAATCGGCTTCAAGCATTATATCTTTGTGTTTTGGATCCAAAATTAGATTGTACCATTCATCCTTCCTGGCTATGCTCAAGGTATTTCCTCCTGATTTATTTTATTTTCCTCTTTTTATCAGATGGGTATATAATATAATCTTTGAAAACCACCATCTCTTCGCCATTCTCTTAAACTTTTGATTAAATATTTTGGTTTAATATGACTACCGCAACTTTTTGTTACATGTGCGCTGCATATTGCAGTGTTTTGCTCTTTTATCTACACTTTGCCACTTATGTTTTTCATAGATCAAACATTAGCTTTCTCAATACTGTCTTAGTACTTTTGCTTTTCTCTAAATTGTTTTCAAATTTAAGTTATTGGTTGATTGACTATACTCAATAATTAGTTTATTGTCATACCAATTATTTAACACTGTTGTACATTGATATGAAAAATATTGCATTTTTCATTGTAGTTCAATATGCCTAATAGTTCAATTACTTCTTTTTCTTCTTATTCCATCATAAGAGATTTAACAATAAAGCACTAAAAAGGGGCACAACCAAGCACAGTAACCAGGTATGAAATTTAATTAATAGTTCAATTTCTTATTGGAGTGTACCTTTCCCTTGGTGTGTTATTGACTTATTGTGGAGGAGGCAGAGTTTTTTTGATGTAAGTTGGGTTATGAATTAGAAATAGAGGATCATTAGATGCCTATGGAAGGAGAATGAAACTTTTATTACTGACCATATTGTCTTTGAGAAGGAAACTTTTTATGCTGACCTATTGTCCTTGAGGTGGTATCTATGAGAATGCTATATTTATGTAGTTTGATTTAGTGCATTTGGAATTCTTGATGTAGTCCATTTGGAAGGAGAGTTACTGGGAAACAGGGACAACAATAGCATTGACACGGAGGGATTCTTTTTTCTTTTTTTGGTAAATCTTGGTCTTAATTGAAGCTTTAAAGTCTTATAAAAAAAAATTGAAGCTTCAAAATCTAAGAAAGGCAATTAGATTGGTGTATTATTTCAATGTAGGAATCAAAGAGATTGCAATATTTTCAGGGGCTGTTAGAGTTGGAAAGTGTAGAGGAAGACTACTGCTATGTTGTGATCTTTGAGGGTTCTCTCTATTAGGCTTTCAAACATGAAAATGATTAGTATTATAGTTATGACAATTGGAAAAGTTAAGGAAGTGTTCAATCTGACTCAGGAGTATACTAAAGTGAGATGACAAGACAAAAGGGTGCTGAACAACCTTGAGAAAACATGTAAAAATCTAGAACCTATTAATATTTTGTGTAAGATCATTTTTTGACAGGTTTAAAAATCTGCACCTATTACAAAGAATACAATTTTTTTCTAGTGTAAAATCAATATTTTTCATCATTACTATTTTCCAGTTAGATACCTACTTGACTCTTTTCTTTTGTTCTTGATTTAGTTTTGGTTGATTGGATGAGGTTTGATCCTTCAGTGATTTCAGATTTTGTTTGTTCATTTCCCTAATGCATTTTAATCAATGACTATTTCTGTGTGTGAAAGAATCCTCTTTTGTAAGTAAATCAACTGTATCTATGACATTATATAGCAATTTGTTATTTTTTTGGAACATGTTTTGTGGTGGTTGAGGTTTGGAGTTGGTCTTTGCATTATGTGGGAGGCATGTCTTTATATAAAAGAAGCTAGATTACTTATCAAACCAATTCTTTTTCAGAGATTTAAAGTCGGTTTGGTGTGATCCTCAATAGTGAAGTACTCTTTCTAAGCCTTTTGTTATTTTGGCTATTGAATTGTTAACATTCTAATGAAGGTTTAGATAAATGGCTATCTACTTAAGTTGGTCTCAAAGCTTAAGCAAACTATGATTTTATCTACATTTGCATCTCTTAATGATCATTTTAGTCATTTTAACTTTCAGAAATTGTCGTTTCCTTTTCCAACTATGATGAAGTTTAGAATTATATCTATTAAGTATGTTAGATCAGTTTCTGTCACTTGCAAAAACCTTGCTTCTGCCCTGATATTTAGAAACTTTTTCATTTTACTGCATTTTTCTAAAATCTTACTACTAAAGTCCCTCAATTGCAATGGCATAATCATGATATGTTTTTAACATGTGAGCTTTGTTTCAAATGATTGTTTGAGAATAAAAGGAATAAAAGGAATCATTCATTGAAGAAGAAGCATATACGTTATGAAACATTCATTTACATGTTGTAACACCCCAAATCCATACCAAGGATTTAGATGCATAACCTGTCTTAGAAATAATCAACAATAATATAATGGAACAGAGCGTAATTAATTATCCACAAATAAACTTCTAATCCAAACATCAACTTTCCTATAAAATCCATAAAAATACAAAATCCTTCAATTCAAAGTCTCCAAATACAATAAATAAATAGTTCCACAAATGTCAAACTCATTGTCCCTACGAAATTATACTAAAATAGTTCACCAACTAACATAGCTCCAAAAGAAGTCATCAATCTAAGACTCCATTGATCTACCATCAAAAGACATTCCATTGCTCAAATCTGAAAGGGGTGGAAAAAGGAGGTGAGCTAGAGGCTCAATAAGAGACTACATAACATGAAGATGTCTTTCAAAACAAAACATTAGTATCATTGACAATATATAGTCTTCACGAAACATTTACAAATAGTTTAAACAGTAATATAATATATTCTATAAAACTGTTAAAATAAAACATTTCACTATAATGCTGTAATCATTAAATAAAATAATAACCACTTAATATGCCAATATACACTAAATAAGTAGAAACAATTTATTATGAAAATAAACAATTTTCCACTTACGAAGATCTGTAGCAATAAAACAGTAGTTCGATATGAATAATATTAGTCAAACACAGACAAAAGCTACTAAACACTCGGTGGGTGATTCCCATGGGAACAATAACACTAACCTCAAAGAGGCAACACTAGCTCCAAAGAGCAACAGTAACACTACACCACACCACACTAACACTACATCGGCCGAAGACCAACACTTAACCCTGTGTTGGCAAAGGTTGCAGACTGTCTAGTTGACCATTTCAAACATTCTTGACATATACAGTTTCATAATAATATACAATAAATAGTAAAATTTGAGTATATAAAAAGCACTAACAATGGTATAAGTTTTTGAAACTTCACTTTTGCAATTATGTATATATATATATATATAAATATTTTTCTACCACAAATATATATATATATGTATGTATATATATACGTCTTGAGAGATGTCATGTGCTGAAGTCTACTTACCTCTAGTTGTTAAACCAAACTTCACTTCAATTGCTCGAAACGATGTCAACTAGAACCTAAATAAAGATTAAATAACTCAATAAGGGCAGGTTTAAAGTAACCACAAAGTCCTCTGACAAAACAATTCCTCAGCCACTATAAAGATTTGGCAAAATAAAAGAATTAACATATCTTTCTAATATACCCCCATACCTATTCTAGATTTTATATAATTGTATATTGTATATCATTCCCTAAACTAAAAATTGGTTATACCTACATATAAATACACGTAAACCATTAGAACACCACCCTAGGACATCTATAAAAGTTTAACCTATAAAGGATGAGATGTACTCCACGTACATATGAGGATCTGATTCAAAAAATCGAATAACATAATGCATGACCAATTATACTTCCATGATAATTCCACTCCTATGCAACTATCATTATTACTCTAAAAATTTGAACTAGCAACAGACGAAAGTTTCCCCTTGATCAAAAGTGCCCAGCGAAAACAATAGGCTTGCATAGATTGATGTTTACCTCAAAACCAATATAAAGTTTGCTAGCTGCCCCCTTGAAGCGCACCGTCTTCAACTCTTTTAATTTGAGAAACCCTAAACTCTACTCTTACTCTTTATACGCTAATCACTGATTTTTTTTTTTCACTCTCTGCCTTTCACGTAGGAAACCCTAACTTCAGCTTACACGTTAAAATTGTACCCTACATAGGTTGGAAATTAAATTGAATAAACCGCAAAATAACTACTCACGTTACCCCTTATTATTATTATTATTATTATTATTATTATTATTATTATTATTATTATTATTATTATTATTATTATTATTATTATTATTATTATTTTGTGGAAAATCATAATGTAAAATAATATCTCCTCCAAATAAATTAAGCAATTCATCAATCCACTCTAGAAGCAGTTAAATTAAATTTAAGTGAGACGGGTGTTACATTCTCCCCTTCTTATAAAATTTTCGTCCTCGAAAATTCCAAACGTACCTCACTTTTGAAACAGCTGGGGATATTTGGATTTCATTTCGTCTTTACGCTCCCATGAAGCTTCTTCTATGGAATGATTCCTCCATAATACTTTGACCAAATGTATAGTCTTATTACGTAGCACTTGCTCTTTATGGTCTAAAATATGAATTGGGACTTCCTCATAGGATAAGTTCTCTTTGACTTGAAGTGGCTCATAACTCAAGATATGAGAAGGATCAGGGACATACCTTCTCAACATGGATACATGGAAAACGTTATGTATCCTTGACAAAGCCAGTGGTAAGGCAAGCCGGTAAGCAACAGAACCAACTCTCTCCAAAATTTCAAAGGGCCCCACGTACCTAGGGCTTAACTTACCCTTCTTGCCAAACCTCATAACTCCTTTCATAGGTGCCACTCGAATGAAAACCATGTCTCCTATTTCAAATTCCACTTCTCTTCTCCGTGGATTAGCATAACTTTTCTGTCTACTTTGAGCTGCACGCAACCTTTCCCGAATTACATCAATCTTTTCACTGGTCCTTTGAACAATCTCAGGACCCAAGATTCTCCTCTCTCCAACCTCATCCCAACAAACTGGGGATCTACACTTTCTCCCATACAAAGCCTCATAAGGTGCCATCTTAATACTGGAGTGATAGCTATTGTTATAAGCAAACTCCACCAAAGTCAAATAGTCATTCCAACTACCCTTGAAATCCAAGACACAAGCTCTCAACATGTCTTCTAAAGTTTGGATAGTTCTCTCAGACTGTCCATCAATTTGAGGGTGGCAAGCAGTACTAAAGTTCAACTTAGTACCCAAGGCTTTTTGCAAACTATCCCAAAACCCTGAAGTGAATCTCGAATCTCTATCAGATACAATAGAAGCTGGTACTCCATGCAACCTCACAATCTCATTTATATAGAGTTCAGCCAGTTTGTCAAGAGAGTAGTTCATTCTAATTGGAATGAAGTGGGCAGATTTAGTCAACCTATCCACTACCACCCAAATAGCATCATGATTCTTAGGTGATCTTGGTAACCCACACACAAAGTCCACGGTGATATTCTCCCACTTCCTCTCAGGAATAGGTAAAGGTTGTAACAACCCTGATGGTCTCTGATGTTCCACTTTGACTTGCTGGCAAATCAAGCATTGTTCCACAAATTGAGCAATTTCTCTTTTCATGTTGATCCACCAATAAACTTCTCGAAGGTCATGATACATCTTGGTACTACCCGGATGCATTGTATAAGGCGAACGATGGGCCTCCTCCAAAATCTCTCTTTTAATCAATGAATCATTAGACACACAAAGCCTATTACCAAACTTCAAAACACCGTCATTAGAGATATTAAAATCAAATCTACTTCCACCACGTACCTGTTCCATGATCTTAAACAACTGAGGGTCACCACTTTGAGCAGCTTTGATCTTATCGATTAGGGTTGGTTGTACACTTAAACTTGCCAGGTAGGATTGGGAGTCTCCAGTCACTATGTCTACTCCAAGTTTCTGAAGATCAACAATAATATGCTTCTGAGTAGTTAAAAAAACAGCTGAGAAGCTATACGACTTTAGACTAAGTGCATCAGCCACAACATTGGCTTTACCAGGATGGTAATTTATGGATCATAGTCTTTAATTAATTCTAGCCATCTCCTTTGCCTCAAATTTAATTCTTTCTGAGTGCATATGTACTTCAAACTTTTATGGTCAGTGTATATTTCACATCTCTCACCATATAAATAATGCCTCCAAATCTTCAATGCAAAAACCACTGCTGCCAACTCCAAATCATGAGTTGGATAATTCTGTTCATAATTCTTTAGTTGTCGAGAGGCATAAGCAACCACCTTCCCGTGTTGCATTAGAACACAACCAAGACCCTTACGAGATGCATCACTATATATCACAAAACCACCAGAACTAGATGGAATAGTCAATACTGGTGCAAAAACCAACCGTTGCTTCAACTCCTGGAAACTTCTTTCACATTCTTCTGTCCAATCAAACTTTGCATGTTTTCTAGTTAATCGAGTCAAAGGAGTTGCAGTACCAGAAAATCCTTCCACAAATCTTCTATAATAACCTGCAAGGCCCAAAAAACTTCTTACCTCACTTACATTAGTAGGGACAGCCCAATTAACTACAACTTCGATCTTACTAGGGTCCACTGTAATTCCATCTCTAGAGATCACATGTCCTAAGAACACCACTTGGTTCAACCAGAACTCACACTTCTTCAATTTAGCATACAACTTCTTGTCTCTTAAAATTTGCAAAACCATTCTCAAGTGTTCCTCATGCTCTTCTTGGCTTTTAGAGTAAACCAAGATGTCATCAATGAAAACAATAACAAACCGATCCAAGTACTCATGAAACACCCTATTCATCAAATCCATAAAAACAGCTGGAGCATTAGTTAAACCAAAAGGCATCACTAAGAACTCATAATGACCATACCTAGTTCGAAAAGTTGTCTTTGGTATGTCATCATCCTTAACTCTCAACTGATGATAACCAGATCTCAAGTCAATTTTAGAGAAGACTTGAGCGCCTTGAAGCTGATCAAACAAATCATCAATTCGTGGCAAAGGGTATTTGTTTCTGATGGTTACCTTGTTCAACTCCCTATAGTCAATGCACAACTGCATACTACCATCCTTCTTCTTAACAAACAACACTAGAGCACCCCAAGGGGAAGCACTAGGCCGAATAAAGCCTTTATCAAGCAAGTCTTGCAATTGCTCCTTCAATTCATTGAGCTCTGTAGGGGCCATTCTATAAGGTGCTTTGGAAATTGGGCCAGTACCAGGTACTAGGTCAATAGTGAACTCAACCTCTCTGTCAGGGGGTAGTCCAAGTAAGCCCTCAGAGAACACATCTGGGAACTCTTTCACCACTGGAATGTCTTCAACTTTTAATTCTATTTTATCACCCTTCAAAGCACAAACAAGGAACCCTTCACAACCCTTCCTTAGCAATCGTCTTGCCTGTATAACTGAAACCAATAAAGGTGGTTTCACCACAAGATCTCCCTCGAAGAAGAATTCTGGCTCCCCAAGAATTCTAAATACTACCTTCTTCCCAAAACACTCTATGGAAGCATAAAAAGTAGATAACCAATCCATCCCTAAAATCACATCAAACTCAAACATATCTAGCAACATAAGATCTGCTTTTAATTCCCTCCCAGAGACTAAAACATTACAAGACTTGTACACTTTATGGGTAATCATTTGTTGTCCCGAAGGTGTAGCAACACACAATTCATAATTTAAACTCTCAGGTTCCATGTTTAGCCTTTGTGCAAGTCTATGTGAGATGAAAGAATGGGTTGAACCAGAATCAAATAACACTTGTGCATGTTGATTGGAAACAAGAAGTGTACCTGAAACCACTGATGGGGATGCCTCGGTGTCCTGTTTAGTCAAAGCAAAAACTCGACCCTGAACCTTGGGTTTTTGTTGGCTCCCATTTGTATTGGTAGTTTGTTCCGCTCGTAAATCTGGACAATCCTTGATGAAGTGTCCAGTCTTGCCACATTTAAAACACGCCCTTGACTCCAAATAACATGTTCCACTATGAGCCTTTCCACATCTTGGACAAGTTTTATGTGCCTTCTTATTTGAATTAGGCACCCGTTGCCTCTTGAATGAACTTCCACTAGACTTTCCCTTAAGAAAATTACTCTGGTTTGGCTTCCTCTCTTGATCATTGGCCCTTGAGAGAAGATTGCAATTTCTCTCTGCTATGAGAGCTCGATCCACCACTTCTGCGTATGTTTCCAATTTGAACATGGAAACTGGTCCCTGAATTTCCTCCCTTAAACCTCTTTCAAAATGCCTAGCCTTCCTTGCTTCCGTGTCAACCATGTATGGAGCAAAGCGGGATAATTCAGCAAATTTCCGCTCATACTCATACACTGATTGAGTACCTTGTGCTATGCGAATGAATTCAGCTTCCTTTTGCACCATCAAACTATCACGAAAATACCTCTTATGAAAGAGCTCAACAAAATGCTGCCAAGTTATAACTTCTCTTCCATGTGTCCTCTCTGTGGACTCCCACCATTCCAATGCATCACCTTTCAGTACAAAAACAGCAAGGATAACTCGTTGCTCATCACTAACTTCCATTGCTCTAAAGAGCCTTTCTATCTCCTTAAGCCAGTTGTCAGCCTCTATTGGATCCTTTGTACCCTTGAAAGCAGGAGGGTCAAGCTTTCTAAACTTCTCCAAAGCACTAGTCGGATTGGTGGCTCCTACTTGATGTTGCACTATATTGGTTAAGCCCCCAATGGCTTCGATAATAGCCTGATGATTAGTGGTTCCCCCAGCATTCGGTTGATAATTCTCTGGGTCCCTCCTTGGTGGAGCCATCTCTCTAAGCAATACAACAAGATATCATAAGTAAAGATTTCAAATATTCCTGAGGGTCAAAACCAAACACATAGATAGTACACAATCATTCCTACACACTCTAGAATAAATAAATAAATAAATCAAATAAAATCGCTATGAAAGGTCAAATAATTCTAACACTAAATTCCTTGTAATCACACTCTTGTTCCAAAATAATCTTAAGATTAAACCTATAAGTCTACAGAATCATAAACCTATGCTCTGATACCATAACTGTAACACCCCAAATCCGTACCAAGGATTTAGATGCATAACCTGTCTTAGAAATAATCAATATTAATATAATGGAACAGAGCGTAATTAATTATCCACAAATAAACTTCTAATCCAAACATCAACTTTCCTATAAAATCCATAAAAATACAAAATCCTTCAATTCAAAGTCTCCAAATACAATAAATAAATAGTTCCACAAATGTCAAACTCATTGTCCCTACGAAATTATACTAAAATAGTTCACCAACTAACATAGCTCCAAAAGAAGTCGTCAATCTAAGGCTCCATTGATCTACCATCAAAAGACATTCCATTGCTCAAATTTGAAAGGGGTGGAAAAAGGAGGTGAGCTAGAGGCTCAATAAGAGACTACATAACATGAGGATGTCTTTCAAAACAAAACATTAGTATCATTGACAATATATAGTCTTCACGAAACATTTACAAATAGTTTAAACAATAATATAATATATTCTATAAAACTGTTAAAATAAAACATTTCACTATAATGCTGTAATCATTAAATAAAATAATAGCCACTTAATATGCCAATATACACTAAATAAGTAGAAACAATTTATTATGAAAATAAACAATTTTCCACTTACGAAGATCTGTAGCAATAAAACAGTAGTTCGATATGAATAATATTAGTCAAACACAGACAAAAGCTGCTAAACACTCGGTGGGTGATTCCCATGGGAACAATAACACTAACCTCAAAGAGGCAACACTAGCTCCAAAGAGCAACAGTAACACTGCACCACACCACACTAACACTACATCGGCCGAAGACCAACGCTTAACCCTGTGTTGGCAAAGGTTGCAGACTGTCTAGTTGACCGTTTCAAACATTCTTGACATATATAGTTTCATAATAATATACAATAAATAATAAAATTTGAGTATGTAAAAAGCACTAACAATGGTATAAGTTTTTGAAACTTCACTTTTGCAATTATGTATATATATATATAAATATTTTTTTACCACAAATATATATATATATATATATATATATATATGTATGTATATATATACGTCTTGAGAGACGTCATGTGCTGAAGTTTACTTACCTCTAGTTGTTAAACCAAACTTCACTTCAATTGCTCGAAACGATGTCAACTAGAACCTAAATAAAGATTAAATAACTCAATAAGGGCAGGTTTAAAGTAACCACAAAGTCCTCTGACAAAAAAATTCCTCAGCCACTATAAAGATTTGGTAAAATAAAAGAATTAACATATCTTTCTAATATACCCCCATACCTATTCTAGATTTTATATAATTGTATATTGTATATCATTCCCTAAACTAAAAATCGGTTATACCTACATATAAATACACGTAAACCATTAGAACACCACCCTAGGACATCTATAAAAGTTAAACCTATAAAGGATGAGATGTACTCCACGTACATATGAGGATCTGATTCAAAAAATCGAATAACATAATGCATGACCAATTATACTTCCATGATAATTCCACTCCTATGCAACTATCATTATAACTCTAAAAATTTGAACTAGCAAGAGACGAAAGTTTCCCCTTAATCAAAAGTGCCCAGCGAAAACAATAGGCTTGCATAGATTGATGTTTACCTCAAAACCAATATAAAGTTTGCTGGTTGCCCCCTTGAAGCGCACCGTCTTCAACTCTTTTAATTTGAGAAACCCTAAACTCTACTCTTACTCTTTATACGCTAATCACTGATTTTTTTTTTTTTTTCACTCTCTGCCTTTCACGTAGGAAACCCTAACTTCAGCTTACACGTTAAAATTGTACCCTACATAGGTTGGAAATTAAATTGAATAAACCACAAAATAACTATTCACGTTACCCCTTATTATTATTATTATTATTATTATTATTATTATTATTATTATTATTATTATTATTATTATTATTATTATTATTATTTTTTGTGGAAAATCATAATGTAAAATAATATCTCCTCCTAATAAATTAAGCAATTCATCAATCCACTCTAGAAGCAGTTAAATTAAATTTAAGTGAGACGGGTGTTACACATGTTAAAAAAACAAATTTGATAAACATTGTGCTCTTATAAAGTACTCACTACCATAATTACAATATATGTAAGATAGTGCACTTCCAAAGTTTCTTATTGAGTTAAAATAAAGTAAGACATGAAATTGATTAGGTGGAAAATCTAGAAAATATTTCAATTTAATGGAAAATTCTAATTCTATTGAACTATCTTAGCAAAAAAGAAAAAAACTATTGATGTAGATAGTTTCCAGTCAACCGGGACTCTCTAATGTAGTTTTGAAAGTGTATCTCGAAATGTGAAGTTGTAGTTTTGGAAAACACATGATTTGCTGTCATCTCTACCTATTTGAAAGGAAAAAAAGAAAAAAGAAAAAAAAAAAAGATGTTGGACTTAGGAAGTACTAACAGCATAAGGTGCTTGCAATTTACTTTTTTTGTTATGCAGTTCAATAAGAGCGGTGGATTGGGTTCCGATAACTTTCTTTTTGGGGACCTGAATTTGAAGCAAAGAAATAGAAAGAAAATGTGTAATGCAATTGTTAGAGAGAAAAGGGTAAGAGATATATTGTTTTTTAAACTCATTGATTTAATTATGTTCAGGTTTTATTTCATAACTCTTGCCTTCAAAGACTATTTCAACATGATTGCGATTATATTGCATTAAAGGTTAATTTGTTTGGCTCCAAGTAATTGTGAAAAGGCATGTCTATTTTATTTCAATGAAATTAATTCTAATATAGATATTCTTTTGATTAATTAGTGTTAGGATATGAACAGTTTTTACGTGAAATACTCCAAATTTAATATTGATTATCTTTGCTTCCTAATTTATAAATGCTAAATTATCAAGTCTGAATTGGTACTAAATTCTCTCTAAAGGTATTGAATAATTTTGACCGACATTGTGATTTTATGTAGCACTTCGAAAACTTGAATAATTTCACATTAAGTGTCACCAAAGTACGGACCTATGATTTCATAGTACTTTGTAAAATTGTAGTATTATGCAACCACTTGATTTAGCTGTTCAAGGGTAATTTTTTCTTATTTTACAAATTTTCTTGCAAAAAATCTCATTTCATATTGAATAGTAAAGAACATCTAATTAATAAGAAATTTGAAATTGGCTACAAGCGAGATTGTAGTTAAACTTTGTCCTTCTTATTATATGTATTTTAAAATTTTATGAATTGACATTAATTGGGATTTTTCTCTTCAGTTAAATATGGATGATAGAAAAGGTTTAAGCAAATGTGAAGATGAGAAAATGTATTTTAAATTAATTATTGTTATTTTTTTTCCTTTATGATTTATATTTATAAATATAACCAAGCTAAAATATTACATTTGCTTTTATGTGTATAAATATAACAAAGCTATCTTAGAATTTTTATCATATCATGTTCACTTCTAATTTGTTTTTCTTATTTATTGGTTTTTCCTTGGTCAAGATTCAACTTGCATTATGTAAGCTTTTTTAGGTTTAGGAATATTTTTGATATTGGCTGATGATATTTTTGATATGTTTAGCCGATGAAGAAATTACGAGATTAAATGCAATGTTCAAAGGCATGGCTGTTGACAACTTTGGGCCTACAAGATTTAGAAATGAAGCATGAAGTCATTAAGCAAGGAATAAAATATTTGAAAGATTTTAATATGTAGTTTTTAACAGTTTTGAAATTGAAGAGAGAAACAAATATGTCTGATGTATAGATATAGTTGCATTCCTAGATTGATACAAGTTATATTTTCTATGATTGATTGCACCAGTTTCATTTAATATCTATTGATAGTAATTATTAGGAAACATTGTCCAAGGCATTATGTGTATGCTACCCTGTTTCTTAAATTATTGTCATCTGAATATCCCTACAAAAAAGCATGTAATAGTATTGCTATATATATTTAGTTAGTACTCAATTATTTTATGATTTCTGAATCATAATTGGATTGGTCCAAGAAAGAATCATCATTCAATTGTGTTTTTTGGGACATCTATATACACACACACACACACACACACACACACACACAAAAGTATTATTTGTGTGGTGCTTTTGTAAATAACTTTTAAGTTGATTGTCTTATACAATGTAAAAAGATCCCGCGCATTGCGCGGGTTAAATGCTAGTATATATTAAGTCAAAATGATGAATGTATTATGGCTTGGATGCACGCTTTTGAATCCGTATAACTGCCATATGTGTGTGATTTTAAGTCCATGCATCAGTTATACTACATTTAAAGAATATATAAGCCTTTATATGCTATATTATATATGTATATAAGGTGTGATGATTGTCATAATATATATATATATATATATATAATATAGGTTTACATGCAAAAACTTAATTAATGTATCATTCTTTTGTCTTCTTTGAATGCATTGATAAGATATATATATATATGTGTGTGTGTGTGTGTGTGTGTGTATTATTTATATGGGTTCATATGCATTCAAATTATTGATATAAGGAAGTGATACAATGTTTCTAGCATGTGTTATATGCCTTGGATGTCTTGGATCCGTATAATAAAGTGTGTTTTCATATGTTGCAATTTGTATGGAGATACATGAATATATATACTATCTTGTTAATGCTAGGATTATGAAATTTATTCCTGTTAGGTTCTAAAAGTTTAGAACAATTGGCAAATCGTGAGCACACAAGAACATATAAGTTGCAGAAAGAAGATTTCAAAATCTGCCTGGTTCGATCGATCGAAAAACAGGCTCAACCGATCGAAAGTCGTATCTGCAGAATTTTAAGTTGGCCCAAACAGCAATTCTAGTCCATTAAGGATTAGGGTTTCAGATCTACTTCTCTCACTATATAAAGGAAACCCTAAGCACGTTTTTTATAAGGCTTTTTAGAAAGAGAAGAGTGTGTCTCTTTTGTTTTTAGGGTTTTGTTCCTAAAACCTCTCTTATAACTTCTACTGGTGTTGTTCCTTGAAGAATCTCAAGATCCGGTATTACTGAAGTTGCTGCTTTCTCTAGTAATCAAAGGTGCTGATGATCAAAACCTTCAAGGGTGGTCTTGGAGTCATAAACAGAAGAGTTTGTGTTGCTAAACCTTTGAGTGGGATCTCAAAGTCACAAACGGTGGTGTTTGTGTTTTGCAAAGATTAAAGAAAGAAGGAGTCCGTGGATCTCGGAGCTGTCACGTGATCGTGGTAGTAAGTTTCCTACACTTGGGTAGCAATAGGATGTTAGTGGTCTAAGTCGCTATTGTGTAAACTTCAATTCTTTCTAGTGGATTTGCTATTTTACCTTGAGGATAGCTAGGTTAAATCCTCCCCAGGTTTTTTACCGGTTTGGTTTTCCTTGGTCATCAGATCTTTGTGTTCTTTTTTTTCCGCTGCTTTATTGTTTTTTGATTATTTGTGTTAACCTAGTTCTGTTTAAATTACCTAAGTTAATCACTTGGATAATTCTCTAGGTTAATTTGATGGGTTTAAGGGGTCTAAACGAACTTACAAGTGGTATCAGAGTGGGTAGCTCTTCTGTTGTAGATCCTTTGATCTAAGAGTTGATCCTTGATCCCTGTTATCATGGATAATTTTAAGTGTCTTACTGTTTTTGATTGTGATGATTTGAATAAGAAGGACACCGTTGTTTTTGTTGATCTTTTTGATGCTTGTGAAACTCTTCGTAAGGAATTATTGAAAACTATGAGAATTGCTAAGAAATTCAAGGAAGAGTTAAAATTGGCTAATCTTGAAAAAGAGGAATTAATTGTTAGATTAGATGAATCTAGTAAAAAGAATGAATTTTTGAGAAATCAAATTTCCTCTCAAGATGAGAAGATGAAAAGCTTGAAACAAGAGTTAGCTGAATCTAAAGCTAAAATTGAAAATTTGACTAGTACCAAGCCTGCTGTTGATAACAGAACTGTTTCTGTTTCTCTTAAGCCTAAAGCTGAAAAAGTTTATATCCCTCCTTTCAAGAGGAATAATAAAGAAAAGGCTTATTTTGCTAGGTTAGACAAAGATAAAAGTTTTGATGTAGACGCTGAAGTTTCTAAACCTATGTCTAAACCTACTGTTAGAGAGCATAAGAGATCTGTTTTTGTGCCTACTTGTCACCTTTGTGGTGTTGTTGGTCATATTAGACCAAATTGTTCTTTGTTGAGGCAAAAACCAAAATCTGAGACTAGATTTGCTGTTAGGAATACTGATGTTCCTAAATTTGTTCCTGTTTGTCACTTTTGTGGTGTCTCTGGTCACATACGTCCTAATTGTCATAAATTGAAATTTAAGCATTCTGTATTTCAATCTAGGACATGTGATGATATTTCTCCTGCCATAAGTCCATATAAACTGTTTCATATGCATTTGAAAAATTTAAGCTTGTTGGCTTGTGAAAGGAATTTGCAGGATTTTAGTCTTTCTCAGAAGATTGGTGTAATCCCTCAAATACACTCTGCTTCACATGGATTTTCACCTACAAAGCCGAAGACTCATGCTATATGGGTGAGAAAAGATTTTTTAAGGTGAGTGTTATGACTTGTCCCTGTTTTAATTCTTTCAATTATTTGTGGACATGTTTTGTTTTTGTTTTTGGTTGTTTTTTTTTTAGGTTGTTTTTTTTATTAAAAAAAAAACCAAAAACATTGAAAATTTTCAAAAAGACAAAAATATTTTATTTTGTGTCTAGTTTTATTTTTCTTGAGAATTACATGGATTATGATATCTCTCTCTTGATTTAGAACAAGCTTGACATTGTGGAGAAACTTGAATAGCATGTGTTCTATAAGTGATAAGCTATTTTTTATTTTGTATGAGTATGTACTAGTTTGTACATGTACTCAAGGGTTAATTAAGAAATTGATATTTCTTGTTTGTGTACCCTCTATAGCTTAGTTAAGCACTGTCATGCATTGCATTTGCATTTTTAATCTTTTAGCTTAATGTGTGCTTTCAGTTTTGGTCATAAATTTTTTAACCAAAAAGATTTTTGTGTTTTATTACATATCATAGATTTGTAATCAAGGTTGGCCATATTATCTTTACATAACATGTTTATGTACTTTGTTTAGCTTGAATGAGCTTATTTTATTGCACTTTACTAGTTTGAGCTTTGTAGTGCATGTTGTGTGGGAAAGATGTTTATAGTTTTTGATCACTTTGTCTTGATCTTGAAGTCACATGCCTTTGATTGTTGGATTTGAACTTTTTGAGAAAGGCATAAATAACCATCTCACCACTATTTACTAGCCAATCATGAACACCTTAGTGCATATCGTAAGATTTTGTGCTCGAGAAAGTGTAGCACATGCACAAAAAGAACATAAGGTGTAGCCTCGGTTTAAATACTAAAATCGGTGTGTACATTATTGGGCTATAATAAACTCAAATTAATTAAAATTGGTGTGTACATTATGAGGCAAATCAAGAAACTTACATGATTGCAAACTTTTATTCTAGGAGATGTGAGAGTTATATGATGTAACTTTTTAGGTGATAGTCTCTCTCACTTGTATGTGATGAATTTTGTAGACTATGTGATTGCTTACTATTCACATATCACCTCACATGTTTCTCAAGCTTTTGCTAGTTGCACACACTACACAAGTTATTCTTTGCTAAACTTTGTACATGTTATTGTGTGTGATTTTGTTGTGGCCATCCAAGATTATATGTTCCTTGATTTTGATGTAAAATTTGAGTTTTAAGGACAAATTGATTGAAAATCTTAATTTTGGAAGATCTGGGGTGTATTCATGTGTTTTTGAAAAACTTTCAGTCTCATACTCATGCATTTCATTCATGAAATACTATGCTTTGAGGAGTTACTGCATTAAATTGCTCTGTTTTTCAAAAATTGAGTTTTCCAGAATTTCGACCGATCGAGGGTGTTTTTCGATCAATCGAAATTGAGATTAAAATTTTGGTTTGAATCTGTCTGACTCGATTGGTATTCGATCGATACTCGATCGATCGAAATTGAAAAATTTTCAGTTTTTAGAGTTTTTGACCAAATTTTTTTTCTTGCATCATTTATGTTTAGGATTCACATGAATTGCATTGTTTTTGTATCCATCTTGTAGTTTTGCAGTCATATCTCTCATTGTTTTCACACATAACATGCATACACTTTGCTAAATTGCGTACTCAACTTGATTTAAAAATTGATTGATTAATTTTTGAGTCCTTTGTACATTTTAGTATATGCTATTTTTCTTTATGTATGAATTGTAGAAAATATTTTTCTTAAGAGATATGATGGATAATCAATGTGCAAATATTTTCTTTACTCATGCAACTGTTTATGGGTCACGTAGTGTCAAGTTGCATTTATTGAAAGAGAGAATATTTTTTTCATGTGTATCCTCAACTCATTTTTTTGTTTGGTTTGTGTGTCTTTATTTATCCCCACCTCCTAAATTTTCCCCAAAACTGTTTTTCCCAACTCTTGTTTTGTTTTTTTTTTTCCTATTTTTATAGGGGGAGAAAAGTTTTTTTTAACCTATGTTGTTCTATAGAGCTAATCTATTTTATGTTCCCTTGGTTCTCTTTTTTCTCTCATGTTTACTCTTTGTTTGAGTTGTCTTTGTCAATACGTGACAAAAAGGGGGAGAAATAGATGAAATGTGGGAATCCTGTTTGTTTTGTTTAGGGGGAGAATATAAAAACTTTTTGATGTATCTAACTTAGGGGGAGAGTTAGTTTACTTTTGTTTTTATATTGTGCTTCGTTTTGTTTGTATGTCTTTCTTTCCACACATGCGGTGATGTGTTTGTTGAGTGTTTCAGGAAAGACAGGTACATTCTAATCAAGACCTCCTACCTCTTCTTAGCAACTTCTAGGTTATGAGTCTTAGATTGGGATTTGTGATGTAATTGGGCATTTTATTGTATTGGGTTGTTCTTGTATTTTAACATTTCATTTTGTATGAAAGTTTTGTCATGAATTGCCAAAGGGGGAGATTGTTAGGTTCTAAAAGTTTAGAACAATTGGCAAATCGTGAGCACACAAAAACATATAAGTTGCAGAAAGAAGATTTCAGAATCTGCCTGGTTCGATCGATCGAAAAACAGGCTCGACCGATCGAAAGTCGTATCTGCAGAATTTTAAGTTGGCCCAAACAGCAGTTCTAGCCCATTAAGGATTAGGGTTTCAGATCTACTTCTCCCACTATATAAAGGAAACCCTAAGCACGTTTTTTATAAGGCTTTTTAGAAAGAGAAGAGTGTGTCTCTTTTGTTTTTAGGGTTTTGTTCCTAAAACCTCTCTTATAACTTCTACCGGTGTTGTTCCTTGAAGAATCTCAAGATCCGGTATTGCTGAAGTTGCGGCCTTCTCTAATCATCAAAGGTGATGATGATCTAAACCTTCAAGGGTGGTCTTGGAGTCACAAACATGAGAGTTTGTGTTGCTAAACCTTTGAGTGGGATCTCAAAGTCACAAACGGTGGTGTTTGTGTTTTACAAAGATTAAAGAAAGAAGGAGTCCGTGGATCTCGGAGCTGTCACGTGATCGTGGTAGTAAGTTTCCTACACTTGGGTAGTAATAGGATGTTAGTGGTCTAAGTCACTATTGTGTAAACTTCAATTCTTTCTAGTGGATTTGCTATTTTACCTTGAGGATAGCTAGGTTAAATCCTCCCTAGGTTTTTTACCGGTTTGGTTTTCCTGGGTCATCAGATCTTTGTGTTATTTATTTTTCGCTGCTTTATTGTTTTTTGATTATTTGTGTTAACCTAGTTCTGTTTAAATTACCTAAGTTAATTACTTGGATAATTCTCTAGGTTAATTTGTTGGGTTTAAGGGGTCTAAACGAACTTACAATTCCTAATGAGATTAGGATTATGTTTTCAAGGTTTCTAGCATTATTAGGGTTCTTGATAATGATCTTGAAAACCCTTATGTTTGATTTGTAAATCTTCGTTGATAAAATCAAAAGGTGTTTTTGTTGAAAGAATAATGAAGATGTTAAAAGGCTATGTGATTAATTTTATAGTCCTTAAAAGTTAAGGACATTTATTAATCATTGTCTAACTAAAAGACCTAATGAGATCAAATATGTAAGTTAAATAGAACTCTTAGTCCTAAATTATTTTATGATTAAAAGTCCTTAATTTATTTTAATTAGAGGTTTTTAATGAGATTAAAATTATAATTAAAGATATATAGTTTCTAATCAGATTAGAATACTTTATCTAGTAAATTAAGGATAGAGTTCTATATAACTAATTTTTTGATTCATTAGTGTTTAAGGAATCCTAAATAGTTTAGGACTTCCATTTTAGTTAGTAATTCAAATGAGATTAGAGTCTTTATAAAGTGCAAGGTTATTAGTTGTGATGGGATCAGAATTATTTTAAAAAAAAACCCAAATAATTAGTGGGAGTGCTAAAATAACCCTTTTGTTAAGTTTATTGTAATGTGAATAGATACCTTGTCTTGACTTCAAGTGTTGCATTCCATGTGGAGGGTATTTACTTCACGGATTATAAGGTTAAACTTCTTTGTGATAGCGCAAATGTTCGTTATGCTATTGTGACGTGAATTAGATACATCACATTGAATTTAAACAATTAAACACATTTGATGTGTAGGGTTAAAATTGTGATACGATCACAATGATATCAATACAATCCACTTGTTTTAAAATTTTTAGAGGGAGAGAGATACAAGGGTTGGATCTCACGGCCTCCATTATCGGTTCAAAGTAGTGTGGGTAAGCACCTCGTCTTGGCGTATATGCCTCGTGATCCCAAAGGAGGGTGTTTACTTCATAGTACTACAAGATTGAATTTACCCGTTTAAAGTAGTGTGAACAAGCACCTCGTCTTGACGTATATGCCTCGCGATCCCAAAGGAGGGTGTTTTGTTTTATGGTATTACAAGTTAAAACACTATAAGGGAGATGAAATATGGCTACACATGATTCTAGATAATGGTGTACACTAGACTAAGTATAATGTTAACCTCCCAAAGGAGCTATGTCATTATTACTTAGAGGCTGAAGGTAATACGACATATTATTAGTGTATGATAAGTGTTATCATGATAGCACTAATACTGAGAATAGTTCTCAACAAATTAATGTGTTTATAATAAACCTGCTACCAAGGAATTATAGACATGGATTGGGTTGTCGTTGCACTTAGTATAGTATGTTTTTCGGGTTCCATACTATATGGTTATGGATGCAAAATATAATGAACCTGTAATTATGTTCATAGTCTCAAAATAAAGTGATCATAAATTTTTTTCTCTAGCTACTATTCTAAGTGAATCACGTTAACTAAGAAATAATTTTGGACATGATGCTTAAAGGAGCTGAAGTACATAAATATGTTTCGCTTTAGCAATGTCATAATTTCCTATACATGATGCATTTATGGAAGATAACTTATGATGTAATCATAGTCTCCATTGAAATGCTAAAATGTTGCATTGGCTTTTATCCCAATTGTGCTATTGCATGAGATGCAAGAGTTAGTACTAGACTTAGACTTTATATTAAGTCTAAATGAGATGCTTGGTATGAATCATATTGAGTGCTAAGAAAGGCTTAAAGGAGTTCCAATTGTATATCATTTTATGAAATTTTTTTTTTTAAAATGAATTGGAATTTTTGGGTGTAGAGATTAAATGTTAATTGCTAGGGTTTATGCCCTAAAATCCAATTTATTGGCATGTCATAAATAATTAAATTGTTTAATTATATGAGACTATCAATAAATGAACTAATGGGAGATTATCTTAGTCCATAAGATGCATAGTATGCGATTTATGTGATTTAGTCACAGAAGATATAAATCACAAGTTCTTTGTAAACTCAGAATTTTAGTTCGTAGTCGGTGATGAAATTATGCGTTTCATCTACGAAGACTATAACATATCAACTAAGATGATTTGTCTTGATCATGGAAATGGAGATTTCTAGTTGGTATGTTGATATGTTTTAAGAGTTAAGACATATTGAACTGGATCGCTGTGAGATTTATTATTCTCCTAACGACTGTCAAATGAATAATAAATCTCATGACTTCTATTTGCATCAACTCTAAATCCTAAGAGAATAATGGACCTGATCATGAGATGTAGGTTGCTTTGATATATAAGGAGTAAGATCTATAAGTTACGGTCAAAACCTCAGTATGTTGGGCAGTCACATTTAGTGTTGATGGAACATATATTCTCAAGATGGAATTCATAATCTCTTAACGGAGATATTAAATATTCCCTTGAGATAAGTTTAATGGGTTTGGTTATTCAGAGAGTTGGGCCCAACTACTTTAGTAAGGAGTTACTAAAGTATATATTTATGGAATTGGATTTCATAAATATATGATGAATAACATTAAGGATTAAACTAGGTATTCAAGGATTAAGATGTAGTAATCTTCAAAGTGGCAGTCTATATTCATGACTTTGTATTACTACGAATATTTTAATGAAGGGGTTGCATGTATAATAAAATCTTGGGATATAATTTATTAATAAGGCCTAGAGTGCAAATATATTCATATATTGGTATTGAATATAATTAACGGTAACTTTGGACTTGTCAAAAGTTGACAGAAAATCCTAAGGCCCATTGGAGCTAGAGTTTTATTTGTTCCCTTTTGGTCCCACTCCAAGCCACACACTAGAGCCCAATTGGAATGGCCCAAAAGGCTAGCCCAATTAGATAATCAATTGTATATAAGGAGAGAAACATACAGAATTTCATAAGACTTTTGATGAGTCCTTTCATAAGTGTTTTTCATCAAGATTACACAAGGAATGAAATTGTTTGTATGTGAGTGTTGGACACTCCCTTGTTCTCTCCTTGGAAACTGATTGAGAGACCACATATCTTAGGCATTAAGTGGAATTGGAGTGAAGATTAAAAGTCTTCCCAAGAACTTCTGATATTTGGTTTTGAATTTCACCGCACCAAGGTACGCTTTCTTGTTCTTAAATTCTAAAACTTTCATAACGCATGTTATCAACTGTGAATGAAGTAGATTCGTTAATTTTTCGCTGCGTATGTTTTTTATGTGATACGAACATGTATTTTCCCAACATTAATCTCATATGGATATGATCCATAAGTCCTTGTTAGAATCATTTGATCAATTCAATTTTTTTTTGAAAATAAATTCTGTTTATGTTATCTGAATTGATGAGTGAGTTCTACGCAACGGAAGAAATCCTAAAAGCTAAAGCTACGATCAATATGATTTAATTCAAATTCTTAGCCTAGACCAAAAGGTAAGGGTGGTAAGAAAAAGAATTATAATACCCAACATTTGGACAAGTTAGTTGCCCTTGTAGTTGCCAAAAGGAAATTAGACCTAAAAACATGACTGAAAGGAAAATGTTTCTATTTTGGTAAAGCTAAGCATTGTCCATAATTGTCTTCTAGATGAAAATACACATGTTTTACTTTTTATAAAGAGGAAGTTTCCATCCTTTGGCATTTTATGTTTTGGCACTTGTGTCTAGATCTTATTAATCTAAATGGTATTCAAGATTGGTGAAAGATAGGCTTCAGAACCATTATTTGATTATATTCTCATTTTTTGAATTATATTTAGAGGATAATATGATCTAGGGCTCTTTTTTGTAAAGGATGAAGTTCCAATGACTTTTTTAAGTTAGTACATACATAAAGGAGGAATAAGGCTCTTTTAAAGGTAGATTGTTCTAGAAGAAGAATGTCAGAATTTGTTATAAGACAACTATAAAATACATTTAGAAATGAGATGGTTGTATTAGATACACCACAAGACATTATTCTGCAGATAACTATTACACCGATACAATATTGTAGTGGGAGGATTATTAAATAAATTGATACTTTTGGAATAAACTTTTGAAGTTATTCCATAAGGATATGAATTTCATCCTCGGTCCTACATAAAGGCAATAGATGATATGAATATGGATTACTGGATCAAGGTTATGTAAATAGAATTAGATTCTATTTAAAGTCTAGAGCTTGAAGAGGCGCCTAATGGCATTAAGCCTATTGTTCTCAAATAGGTCTACAAGAAAAATGAGATTGATAGATTTAAAGGTGCAAACCTTTAAAGTCAAGACTAGTGGCGAAAAGATTTATTCAAAAAGAAATCGTTCGACTATGAAATGATTTTTTCACCAATAGTCAAGTTTGACTCTATCTAGATTCTCTTATCCATTATATTTTATTTGGATGAAATATGACAATGGATATCAAGAAAGCTTCTTTTAGTAGCAATTTTGAGGAAGACATGTTTATGATGTAACTAGACTTGTTCATAGCAAAGAACCAGTAATGTCTTGTATGCAAGCTACTTAAAGTCCATTTATGGACTAAAGCAAGTATCTAAATCATAAAATATCATATTTGATCAAGCAATCAAATTGTTTGATTTTGATCAAGTATTTGAAAGCCTTAAGTGTGTAAAAGTTATACAGAAAAATAAATTTCTTAATGTATGTTAATGAGATTCTAATCATTTAGAATGATGTAGAGTTATTGTTATCAATGAAGTTTTGGTTGTTTAGTCCAGTTTGATATAATGTATTTGTGAAAGACTGGTCACATCCTAAGAATTAAACTTTGGTTAAAATTCAAATATTAGGATGTTGAGTCTATCTCAAACTGCTTAAATAGATTAGATTTTAGCCAAGTATAGCATGTAATACTTCAAGAAAGGATTCTTTCCTTTTAAGTTTGAAGTTCCTTTATAAAGGACTAGAGTCCTAAGACATATAAAAGGAAGAGCACATCAAGATGGTTCCTTATATTACATCAATAGGAAGTCTCTATGCTATGCTATATACTAAGCTAAATATCTATTTTGCAGTGGGCATGGTAAACAAATATCAATTGAATCAAAGATCACTTAATTTAGTGGGAGTAAAGCATATACTCAAATATCTTAAGAGAATGAGAGATTATATGCTTATCCACAAAAGTGTGTTTTTGATTGATACTGGATGTACAAATATTGACTTGTAGTTTGATTGTGATTCATGAAGATGGATTTCAAAATATGTGTTCATCCTAGGTGGTGAAGATACACATTAAGTGTAAGTAATATCTCATTAGAGAGATATAAGTACTTGAGTAGTAGTAGAAAAGATAATTTATGCAATAAATTTGACTGAAACTTGTTTCCAAACCTTGCCTTAGAGTGACTATGAATTACTCTAAAAGGAGATAAGTGTCGGATATATGGTAAATTGTCTTTGAGGGCAAGTGGGAGATTGTTGGGGTTTATGTCCTAAAATCCAATTTATTGACATGTCATAAATGATTAAATTGTTTAATTATATGTGACAATTTATTAATGAACTAATGGGGCATTATCTTAGTCCATAAGATGCATAGTATGTGATTTATGTGATATAGTCACAGAAGATATAAATCACAAGTTCTTTGTAAACTCAGAATTTTAGTTCTTAGTTAGTGATGAAATTGGGCATTTCATCTGCGAAGACTATAACATATCAACTAAGATGATTTGCCTTGATCATGGAAGTGGAGACTTCTAGTTGATATGTTGATATGTTTTTAGAGTTAAGACATATTGAACTAGACCACTGTGAGATTTATTATTCGCCTAACGACTGTCAAATGAATAATAAATCTCACGACTTCTATTTACATCAACTCTAAATCCTGAGAGAATAATGGACCTGATCATGAGATGTAGGTTGCTTTGATATATTAAGAGTGAGATCTATGAGTTACGATCAAAACCTCAGTATGTTGGGCAGCCGCATTTAGTGTTGATGGAACATTTATTCTCAAGATGGAATTCATAATTTCTTAACGGAGATATAAAATATTCCCTTCAGATAAGTTTAATGGGATTGGTTATTCAGAGTGTTGGGCCCAACCACTTTAGTAAGGAGTTACTAAAGTATATATTTATGGAATTGGATTTCATAAATATATGATGAATAATGTAAAGGATTAAACCGGGTACTCAAGGATTAAAATGTAGTAATCTTCAAAGTGGCAGCCTATATTTATGACTTTGTATTATTACGAATATTTTAATGAAGGGGTTGCATGTATAATAAAGTCTTAGGATATAATTTATTAATAAGTCCTAGAGTGCAATTATATTTATATAGTGGTATTAAATATAATTAATGGTAACTTTGGGCTTGTCAAGAGTTGATAGAAAAGCTCAAGGCCCATTGGAGCTAGTGTCTTATGGGTCCCTTTTAGTCCCACTCCAAGCCACACACTAAAGCTCAATTGGAAAGGCCCAATAGGCCAGCCCAATTAGATAATCAGTTAGTTATAAAGGGAGAAACATACAGAATTTTTTATAAAATAAAAAGATACATCATTGTGAAGTGATGTGTATGTGTGAGTGAAGCCACTCAATTATTCTCCCTTGGAAACTGATTGAGAGACCACACTTCTTGGGTGTAAAGTGGAATTGGAGTGAAGATTAAAAGTGTTCTCAAGTATTTCTAATCTTTTGTTTTGAATTTCACCGCACTAAGGTACGCTATTTCGTTCTTAAATTATGAAATTTACATAGTGTATGTTATCAATCATGAATGAAATAGATCCATGTTTGTTGCTTCCGTTGTATGTTTTGTATGAGATACAAAACTAGATTTACCAACATGTACTAGCTATACATTTAGAATAATGTCTTGTGGTGTATCTAATACAACCATCTCATTTCTAAATGTATTTTATAGTTGTCTTTCTACAAATTCTGACATTTTTCTTCTAGAACAATTCTACGTTTAGCTTTAAGATTATTCGCATAGTCATCATCAAGAACTTTATAATTGTACTTTACAAACATCTTGTCTTCTTTATGTCTACCAAAACAATCTTCTACAATTCCTTTTGGATACATATCATAAACACACATTTTTATACCTTTTGATTTCAATTTGTTAGACTTCCTTTCTAGCACAAGTGTTGGACATCTCCAAAAGTTTAAGTATCATACACTACGTTTCCACCCAATCCACAATTTGACAAATGTCCTAGGAACAAATTTTTGAAATCAACTATAGAAAATGGATAGTAATTATTAAAGTATATCTCCAAAAGAAATAAGCAAATAGAAATACTAATCATGTACTGTACTATTTCTAAAAGAGTCTTTCTCCTCATTCATGTATGCACTGACTTAAAGAAGTCATTGAAACTATATTCCTTTACAATAAAGGAACCCTAGATCATATTATCCTCTAAATAGAATTCATAAATTGGGAATTTAACAAAATAATGGTTCTAAAAGCCCATCTTTCACTAATCTTGAATATCATTTAGATTAATAAGATCTAGACATAAGTGCCAAAACATACAATAACAAAGGATTGAAACTTTCTCTTTAATAAGTAAAACATGTAAATTTCCATCTAGAAAATAATCATGGATAGTGCTTAGTTTTACCAAAACAGAAACATTTTCCTTTTGGTCATACTTTTGAGTCCAATTTCCTTTTGGCAACTACTAGGGCAACTAGTTTGTTCAATTGTTTGGTATTATAATTCATCTTTTTGCCACCCTTACCTTTCGATTCAAGCTAAGAATTTGAATTAAATCATATTGATCGTAGCCTTAGCTTTCAGGATGCCTTCCGTTGTGTAGAACTCACTCATCAATTCAGATAACATATGATTCTAACATGGACTTGTGGATCATATCCAAATGAGATTAACATTTAATATCTACATCCAAGGATTCCAATTCATTTTAAAAATAAAATATTTTCATAAAATGACATAGAATTGGAACTCCTTAAGCTTTTCTTAGCACTCAATAAGATTCATACCAAACATCTCATTTAGACTTAATATAAAGTCTAAGTCTTGTACTAACTCTTGCATCTCATGTTGTTGTACAATTGAGGTAGAAGCCAATGTAATATTTTAGAATTTCAATGGAAACTATGATCAAATCACAAGCTATCTTCCATCAATGCATCATGCATAGGAAATTATGAAAATGCTAAATCGAAATATATTTATGTACTTCAGCTCCTTTAAGCTCCATGTCCAAATTATTTCACAGTTAATGTGATTCAATTAAAATAGTAGCTAGAGAACAAAATTTATGACAACTTTTTTTTGAGACTATGAACATAATTACAAGGACATTATATTTTGTATCAATAACCATATAGTATGGAACCCGAAAAACATACTATACTAGGTGCAACGACAACCCAATCCATGTCTATAATTCCTTGGTAGCAAGTTTATTATAAACACATTAGTTGGTTGAGAACTATTCTCATTATTAGTGCTATCATGATAACTCTTATCATACACTAATAATATGCCGTATTACCTTCAGCCTCTAAGTAATAATGACATAGCTCCTTTAGGAGGTTAACATTACACTTAGTCTAGTGTACACTATTATCTAGAATCATGTGTAACCACATTTCATCTCCCTTTGTAGTGTTTAAACTTGTAGTACCATGAAACAAAAACACCTTCCTTTGGGATCTCGAGGCATATATGCTAAGACGAGGTGCTTGTCCACACTACTTTAAACGGGTAAGTTCAATCTTGTAGTACTATGAAGTAAACACCCTCTTTTGGGATCGCGAGGCATATACGCTAAGACGAGGTGCTTACCCATACTACTATGAACCGATAGTGAAGGTCGTGAGATCCAACCCTTGTATCTCTCTCCCACTAGAAATTTTAAAACAAGGGGATTGCTATGAAATCATTGTGATCTAATCACAATTTTAACCCTACATATCAAATGTGTTTAATTGTTTAAATTCAATGTGATGTTACTAAGCCACGTCACAATAGCGTAACGAACATTCGCACAATCACAAAGAAGTTTAACCTTGTAATCCATGAAGTAAATACTCTTCGCATGGAATGCAAGACTCTAAGTCAAGACAAGGTATCTATTCACATTACAATAAACTTAACAAAAAGGGGTTATTTCAGTACTCTCACTCATTATCTAGGTTTTTTCTTTAAATAATTGTGATCCCATCACAACTAATAACCTTGCACTTGATAAAGATTTTAATCTTATTAGAATCACTAACTAAAATGGAAGTCTTAAACTATTTAGGATTCCTTAAACACTAATGAATCAAAAATTAGTTATATAGAACTCTATCCTTAACTTATTTGATAAAGAATTCTATTCTCATTAGAAACTATATACCTTTTAATTAAGCTTTAATCTAATTAAAACTTCTAATTAAAATAAATTAAGGACTTTCAATCATACAACAATTCTAATCTCATTAGAATGTTTCTTAAAAGACAAATCCCAAACTATTTAGGTAAGAGTTCTATTTAACTAATATCTTTGATCTCATTAGGTCTTTTGGTTAGAACCGTGTGTAATCTCATCACACACAGCCTTGCTCTTTATACATTTGAAAACACTTATAAAATATTCAAAATCTCCTTCAGATGCATTTTCGCGAGAAGTTCGTGTCTAAGCTCTTCCCGTGAAAATGGTTTAAGGCTAAAAAGTGAAAACACAAAAAAAATTCAGACAGAAACTTTCGCGGCTGTCTCGCAACTACTTCGCGAGTATAGCTTACTCACGAAAATTTTGTGCTTCAGAGGCATTTTTCACGAGTAACTTAGCGGGAAGTTAACTCGCAAAAAACCCGTGTTTTCAATTTTTAAAGAGCAGTTGTTGACAGTTTTCAACGTTTTTTATGAACAAACAACCACCATATGAACTTGATAGGTAGAATTTGATATCAAAACTGAATTCTATTGATGCTATAGCCTTAAAGATCAATTTAACATACTTAAATTCAAATTTAAACAACATCATAACATTAATATCAGCTTTCATCAAAACATAGTTTCAACAACCATGCAGAAAATTAAATGCATAATCTTCTAAAAACATGAAACTATTATCTCTAATTCCAAAACTCACAAAACATGTTATTCAGATTCGAAATTGAAGACCGCTCTGATACCCTTTGTTGGAAAAATACATGTTTGTATCACATACAAAACATACGCAGCGGAAAATTAACGGAACTACTTCATTCGCAATTGATAATAAATACTATGTAAGTTTCAGAATTTAAGAACAAGAAAGCCTACCATGGTGCAGTAAAATTCAAAACAAAAGATTAGACTTTAAATAGAATCCAATTCAATTTTAGAAAATGTATAGTCATACATAGAGTATAGCTCCAAAAGAAATAAGCAAAAGGAAATATTTATCATGTACTTTACTATTTCTATAAGAGCCTTATTCCTCCTTCATGTATGCACTAACTTAAAGAAGTCATTGAAATTATATTCCTTCACAATAAAGGATCCCTAGATCATATTATCCTCTAAACAGAATTGATAGACCGGGAATATAACAAAATAGTGGTTCTAAAAGCCCATCTTTCACCAATCTTGAATATCATTTAAATTAATAAGATTTAGACATAAGTGCCAAAACATACAATACCAAAGGATGGAAACTTTCTCTTTAAAAAGTAAAACATGTAAATTTCCAACTAGAAAACAATCATGGACAATCCTTAGCTTTACCAATACAGAAACACTTTCCTTTTGGTCATACTTTTGAGTTTAACTGTTTGCTATTATAATTCCTTTTCTTACCACCCTTACCTTTCGGTTCAGGCTAAGAATTTGAATTAAATCATATTGATCCTAGTCATAGCTTTTAGGATATCTTCCATTGTGTAGAACTCACTCATCAATTTAGATAACATAAAAAGAATTTATTTGCAAAGCAATCTGAATTGATTAAATGATTCTAACAAGGACTTGTGGATCATATCCAAACCAGATTAACATTTAACCTCTACATCCAAGAATTCCAATTCATTTAAAAAAAAAAACATATTCATAAAATAATATAGAATTGGAACTCCTTAATATGATTCATACTAAACATCTCATTTAGACTTAGTATAAAGTTTAAGTCTAGTACTAACTCTTGCATCTCATGTTGTAGCACAATTGAGATAGAAGCCAATGTAACATTTTAGCATTTCAATGGAAACTATGAACATATCATAAGCTATCTTCCATAAATGCATCATGTATAGGAAATCATGACAATGCTGAATCAAAACATATATATTTACTTCTGCTCCTTTAAGCACCATGTCTAAAATTATTTCTTAGTTAAAGTGATTCATTTAAAATAGTAGCTAGAGAACAAAGATTTATGACAACTTTATTTTGAGACTATGAACATAATTATAGGGACATTATATTTTGCATCCATAACCATATAATATGGAAGCCGTAAACCATACTATACTAGGTGCAACGACAACCTAATCCCACAATTAATATTCCTCGGAAGCGAGGTCATACCAATCATTATGATCAGGCGAGAATTATTCTCATTATTAATGCTATCATGGTAACTCTTACCAAACAAAAATAATTTGCCACTTTTCCTTTAGCATCTAAGTAATAATGACATAGCTCCATAGGGAGGTTAACATTAAACTTAGTCTAGTGTACACCATTGCCTAGAATCTATACGAGTCACCAAGTAACTCCACGACTGTCTCGTGACTGTTTTGCGAGTGAAGCTTACCCGCGAAATAGTTTTGTGCTTCAGAGGCATTTTTTTCATTGGTTACCTTCTCGCTAAGTTACTCACAAAAAACACATGTTTTCAGTTTTTAAAAAGCAGTTGTAGACAGTTTTCAACAATTTTTATGAACAAAGAACCACCATATGAACATGATAGACAGAATTTGATATCAAAACTGAATTCCATTGATGCTATAGCCTTAAAATTGAATTTAACATACTCAAATTCAAATTTAAACAACATCAATATCATTTTTATCAAACCATAGTTTCAACAACCAAGCAAAAAATTAAATGCATAATCATCTAACAATATAAAACTATTATCTCTAACTCCAAAACTCACAAAACATAATATACAGATTCAAAATTGAAGACCGCTCTGATACCAATTGTTGGAAAAATACATGTTTGTATCATATACAAAACATATGCAGCAAAAAATTAACAAATCTACTTCATTCGCAATTGATAACATCTACTATGTAAGTTTCAAAATTTAAGAACAAGAAAGCGTACCTTGGTGTGGTGAAATTCAAAAAAAAAAAAAAAGATTAAAAGCACTTGGGAACACCTTTAATCTTCACTCCAATTCCACTTAATGCCAAGAAGTGTGGTCTCTCAACCGGTTTTCAAGGAGAGAATAAGAGAGCGTCCAACACTCATATACAAACCATTTCATTCCTTGTAAAATCTTAATGAAAGCACTTATGAAAACACTTATGAAATTCTGTATGTTTCTCTCCTTATATATAACTGATTATCTAATTAGGCTAGCCTTTTGGACCATTCCAAAAGGGAACAAATAAGACTCTAGCTTAAATGGGCCGTGGGCTTTTCTATCAACTCTTGACAAGTCCAAAGTTACCATTAATTATATTCAGGACCACTATATGAATATATTTGCACTCTAGGCCTTTATTAATAAATTATATCCCAAGACTTTATCATTGTAAAGTTGTGATTTACAACTATGTTTTAATGTTGGCTTATTCCATGACAAAAAGTGTTATAATTGCTTTAATTTTGTTCCTTGTATTTTGTGGGATTTTATTGTATTGGGTTTAGTATTGAGTTGGTGAAGAATCGAGCATAAATGAAGAATCAGTCGATTTTGCGAGAAGCTAACCCGCGAAGTAGCCATGTGAGAATCACATGACTGGAAGCTAAAGAGTCGTGTCAGACTGTCTGTAATACCCGGAAATAAAAAAATAAAATAATAAAATAAAAGGAGGGGTATTTAAGTAAATTTTGTTTATGGGTCAGCTATTATAATTAAAATTCCTAAGGGGTTTTTAGAAATAAGTTTGAAACCCTAGTTTATATAGTCTACTTTTTAAGTCAGCGTATGTTGACAGATTTTTGAAGGAGGAGACTACCCAAAATACTGAAGTAGAGAAGGTTTGACTGTGCAATTGAGGTAAGAGCCTAAGAAATCTTATTCTTTTGTCAGGATAGATTTTATGTGGTATTAAAATATCCTTTTATGGGAGTGTTTCGGCCAGTAGTGAGACTGTTATATATGAGATTGACAATGAAAACGAAGAATGAAATTGATTTATTCTTCTCTGTGTTCTGTGTTGCGTTAAGTAAGGCTCTTGGGTCCGGTTTTTTTTTTTGCACAGGTTACCGAATTGAGGTTTTGGCATATGGCAAAAAGATCATGTCCGTATAGGCTTGATTTGTTTGCTATTGAATATAGCACCTTTATCCTAGTTTTTTTCCTTGTCTCAAAGAGAACTAGGGGTGAAAAAAAAAAAAAAAAAAACAGCAACTAGTCTAGGCTTTGAGGCGTGTCAGGTGCAGCTACAGCATGTTTAAAAAAAAAAAAAAACAGAGGGGGTGTTGACGTGATTGTGGTAGGTGGTGTTTCTCATAAATTGACTCTTGACCCTATAGCTATTCTATAGCCCTTAAACCTAAGAAACTATTGTGGCAGAAAGTAAGGATATATATATATATATATATATTAAATTCTTGGATTTTTGATTGAGTAAATAGTGAAGAAATAATTATTATTTTTAGTCTCTTTTATTGAGTACCGTTATAAGCTTGAATTATTTTGATGATTGAGTATAGTGTTTGAAAATTTTTAGGTGATATCTTAAGATTTTAGAGAAAGTGTTAGGAAAAGGTTCTTGTGGTGGATTAGTTGAGGTAAGTAACCTTATCCTAATTGGTTTTATTTTGCATATTTTAATTACTGAAATTGTTTATAGTCATTACAATTTTATTTCTATTGTACTACTGATTTCAAGTAAATAATTATCTCAAATATATCTGATTACTGAATATGTGATGTAGTTTATTTAATTGTTTTTAGCTATACTGATTCAAAGTAAAGAATAAAGAACTTTCATAAATATACATGAGCATTGAATATACGGTTTTATTTATTTAATTGTTTCTTAGCTATATTGATTTTAAGTAAAGAATTTTAGAAATATCACAATAGATTTGAATATTGAATATTTGATTATATATATGTATTGAATACAATATATTTTTATTAGAAACTATGATTCATACATATGATTTTGGACAATCTGACTATGAATTGATTCTGATACCCAAACCAATAGGGGTTATTCATTGGTACTCTGATACCCAAGCCAATGAGGGTTATTCATTGGTACTCTGATACCCAGCCAATGGGGGTTATTCATTGGTACTTTGATACCCAAACCAATGGGGGTTATTCATTGGTATTCTGATACCCAAACTAATGGGGGTTATTCATTGGTACTCTGATACCCAGCCAATGGGGGTTATTCATTGGTATTCTGATGCCCAGTCACGGGGATATAGCGTGACCATAGTCATAAGATCATTAAGAATATGAATTACGTTGAATATGTGAACTATTTTGAGTCCTTAAAACTGCTTAAGAGTTTTTTTTTTTTTTGAACCTATTGTAAAGTATGACCTTGTTATATATGGAAAACTGATTATTTTTTTTTAATCCATTTACGATACATTGTAAGATTTAAAATATTTGATTTATATCCAAATTATTATTTTACAGACCTATTTTCTTGATAGAACTTTTAGGATTTTGGTTACTTATTGAGTTGTCAACTCACTTCCCCCTCTCTTTTCCTTTCAGATTTTGATCAGGAAGAGTAGCGTATGTTTGGGCTTCTGCTGGGATGTGCGCATGAGTGAAGTTTAGGAAATCATTGAAAAAAAAAAAGATTTGAACTTTTATGTTTAAGATTTTCATTTGTGTAGACTTTTAGATTTAAAGGATTTAGTTAATTTTTATTTTGATGTGGAAGATTATTATTGGAGATCTTTTGAGAATGACATTGTTAAGGATATTATTAAATTTAGTGATGAAATTTTCTTGAGGATGATTATGAAATTTTTAAGAGGGCCTTACACACTTGTAGGATGTAAGCTTTATAAGTGTGTGGCTATTGTCTCGTGCCTAGCCCTTACTTGGGTTCGGGGCGTGACAATATTTATGGTATCAGAGCTCCAGGTTGGATCCTTAGGCATTGAATTGTGAAACTAAATGGTGAGAGGGGTAGAAATTAAGCTTTTGGGGATACGTTGTATGATATATATACTAGATGAGTTTTTGATTTGTATTGTTTTTATTTATTTATTTATTTAAATTAGAAATTTGATAACATGTTAGTTTGTCATGTGCATAATGAACAGAGGTCAGGATGCCACCTCGTAGCAGAAACACTGGGAACACTCCCAACAACTCTGGCAATGGTACGAATCAGCAAGATGGGAACCAAGAATTTAGGCACGACCAAGGCCAACCACCAGAGATGATCCAAATGATGCAGACCTTGGTTGGAGTGGTCCAACAACAGGTCACTATTGGAGATAACCTAGCTAGGATGATGGAACAACGCCGAGGTCATCATGGTGGGATGATGGAATTCAAGAGGTTGTCTCCTCCAGTTTTTGAGGGGACTACCGAGCCTATGGAAGCAGAAAAATGGATCATTGAGATGGAGAAAGTATTCAGAGTTCTTGAATGCTCTGAGTATGAGAAGGTGGCTTATGCAGCTTATATGTTGCGTGGTGACGCTTATGACTGGTGGCGGCTGGAAGAAGAAAAACGTAGCCAAGAGACTGAGCCTTGGACTTGGGAGCTATTTAAGTCTGTATTCTATGAGAAATATTTTCCTAAGAGCATCCATTTTCAGAAGGAAAAAGAGTTTATCAAGCTGACACAAGGTAACATGACAGTTGCTCAGTATGAGGCAGAATTTTCCAGGTTAGCCAAATTTGCTCCGAAAATGGTGGTGGATGAAGAAACTAAGGCTCGAAGGTTTGAAGATGGATTAAGGTTCCGAATTAAGCAAGGAGTTGTGCCCTTTGAGTTGACTACCTTTAGGGCGGTGGTGAGTAAGGCTTTACTAGTGGAGATGGGGCTCAATGAGGCTCAAGCATATAGAGATAATAACCAGAAGAAGAGGCCTAGACAAGGAGAGCAAAGCTCTAGCTTTCAAGCCAAGAAACCAGGAACACAACGTGTTGATACCAAGGCCCTGCCAAAGTGCTCGCGATGTGGTAGGTCTCATGCAGATAAGGATTGCCATTGGAATACTGGAGCATGTTTCTCATGTGGACAAAAGGGTCACAGGATTGCTGAGTGTCCCTAACGAAAGGAGGTTCAGACCATTCTAAGACCAACAACAGGACAAAATCAGGGAGCAAGCCAAAAGCCCAAGATCCAAGGAAGGGTTTATGCACTCACTCAACAGGATGCTAATACTTCTAATGCAGTGGTAACATGTATTATTCTAGTTTCCACAACTTATGCTTATGCATTGTTTGATCCTGGTGCCACTCACTCCTTCATATCTTCTAAGTTTGCAAAGAAACATAATTTTAAATTTGAGCCTATGGAGTCTGAATTATGTGTGGATACCCCAGTTGGGGGTGTAGTAGTTACTGATAGTGTTTGCAAGTCTTGTGTTGTCAAAATAGCAGATAGAGAGTTATTGGCAGATCTTACATTGTTGGAGATGCGGGATTTTGACATAATCTTTGGGATGGATTGGTTGGCTACCTATTATGCCATAGTTGATTGTCACAGGAAGCAGGTAATTTTCCAAGTACCTGGTGAGATTGAGTTCTGTTTTGTTGGAAGTGGGGCATATACTTCTCCACAGGTGATTCCAGCTTTACAAGTTAGATGTATGATGAGGAAAGGGTGTAAAGGATATCTGGCCACTGTGAGAGACACACAACAAGGTGAATTGAAGCTGGAGGACATTCCTGTAGTGAGAGAGTTTCCAGATGTGTTTCCAGAAGACTTGTCAGGGTTACCACCAGATAGGGAGATAGAGTTTTCTATTGACCTATTACCAGGTTCTAGCCCAATTTCTAAAGCCCCATACCGAATGGCACCTGCTGAGTTAAGAGAATTAAAAGTACAGCTGCAAGAGCTACTTGACAAAGGCTTCATCAGGCCTAGTGTTTCCCCTTGGGGTGCACCTGTGTTGTTTGTAAAGAAAAAGGATGGGAGCATGGGACTTTGCATTGATTATAGGGAGTTGAATAGGGTGACAGTGCGAAATAAATACCCTTTACCAAGGATAGAGGATTTGTTTGATCAACTCCAAGGAGCACAGGTTTTCTCTAAGATTGATCTTCGTTCCGGCTACCATCAATTGAAGATTAAGACTACTGATGTGCCTAAGACGGCCTTCCGTACTAGATATGGCCATTATGAATTTTTGGTGATGCCTTTTGGCTTAACCAATGCACCGGCAGCCTTTATGGACTTGATGAATAGGGTGTTTAAACCCTTCTTAGATAAATTTGTTGTGGTTTTTATTGATGATATCTTGATATATTCCAAGAGTGTGGAAGAGCATGAGAATCATTTGAGGCTTGTACTACAACTATTGCAGGAGAAAAAGTTGTATGCAAAGCTTAAAAAGTGTGAATTTTGGCTAGACAGTGTTGCATTTCTTGGGCATGTTGTGTCTAAAGATGGGATTGCTGTTGACCCTAAGAAAGTGGAAGCAGTTGTAGAATGGAATAGACCAAACAGTGTGACAGAGATTCGTAGCTTTTTGGGACTGGCTAGTTATTACAGGAGGTTTGTTGAAGGATTTTCTCACTTAGCCATGCCTTTGACTCGCTTGACCCAAAAGGGGGCTAAGTTTGAGTGGACTGGAAAGTGTGAAGAAAGCTTCCAAGAATTGAAGAGAAGGTTGGTGTCAGCACCCATTCTCACCATACCTTCGGGTAGTGGAGGTTTCACCATTTATAGTGATGCCTCTAGGAAAGGCTTGGGGTGTGTTCTTATGCAGCATGGGAAGGTAGTGGCTTATGCCTCTAGACAGTTGAAGTCTTATGAGCAAAATTATCCCACACATGACTTGGAGTTAGCTGCAGTGGTTTTTGCTCTAAAAATTTGGAGGCACTATTTGTATGGAGAACAGTGTGAGATATTCACTGACCATAAGAGCCTCAAGTACCTTTTTACTCAAAAGGAGTTGAATATGAGACAAAGAAGATGGTTGGAGCTATTAAAGGACTATGACTTGACTATTAGTTACCATCCTGGAAAAGCCAATGTAGTAGCTGATGCCTTAAGTAGGAAGTCTGCAGGAAATTTGGCAGCATTGATGACTACACAAGAACACATCCTGGAAGATTTGAGGAAGATGAGGATAGAAGTACGGTTTCATGAAGCAGAGGCACATTTGGCAAACCTTAGAGTTCAGCCTACCTTGATTGAAAGGATAAAGATTGCACAAAGTAATGATCCACAATTGCAGAAAACAAGAGATTTGATAAATCTAGGCTCTCAAGCTGAGTTTTGCATTCATGAGGATGGATCCTTGAGGTTTGGTAATCGGCTTTGTGTACCAAATGATCCAGACCTTAAGGCAGAAATTCTAAAGGAGGCTCATAACACGAGTTACACGATACACCCAGGAGGCACTAAGATGTATCGGGATTTAAGGGAGACTTTTTGGTGGAACAACATGAAGAGGGAGATTGCTCAATATGTTGCTCAATGTCTAGTGTGCCAACAAGTCAAGATGGAGCATCAAAGACCAGCTGGATTTTTGCAACCTTTTCCTATTCCAGAACGGATGTGGGAGGACATTACTATGGACTTTGTGACGGGGCTGCCTAGAACCCCTACTGGTAAAGATGCAATTTGGGTGATTGTGGATCGGTTGACAAGATCTGCACACTTTTTGGCCATTAAGGTGAATTTCTCACTCGAAAGGTTAGCTAGATTGTATATTAATGAAATAGTGAGATTGCATGGTGCACCTGTATCCATTGTGTCTGATAGAGACCGAAGATTTGTGTCTCAATTTTGGGAGAGCGTGCATAAGGCAATGGGTACTAACTTGAAGTTTAGCACAGCCTTTCACCCTCAAACAGATGGACTTTCAGAAAGAACTATTCAAACATTGGAAGATATGCTAAGAGCTTGTGTAATTGATTTCAAAGGTTCATGGGATGAACATCTACCTTTGGTGGAATTTGCATATAATAATAGCTACCAAGAAAGTATTAAAGCAGCACCCTATGAGGCTTTGTATGGTAGGAAGTGTAGGTCTCCTATATGTTGGGATGATGTTGGGGAAAGAAGATTGTTGGGTCCTGAGATTGTACAGCAAACAGTAGATAAAATTCAAGTGATTAAAGAAAGGCTCCAAACAGCTCAAAGTAGGCAGAAGAGTTATGCAGACGTTAGAAGAAGGAAATTAGAGTTCCAAGTGGGTGATCATGTGTTCTTGAGGATTTCACCTACTAAAGGAGTTATGAGATTTGGGTTTCGAGGTAAGTTGAGCCCTCGTTATGTAGGACCTTTTGAAGTCTTGGAGAGGATGGGTAAAGTTGCTTATAGGCTCGCCTTACCACCTTCTTTATCAGGGGTACATAATGTTTTCCATGTCTCAATGTTGAGGAAATATGTTCCAGACCCCAGTCATGTAGTGGATTATGAGCCTTTAAAATTAAGAGATGATTTAACTTATGAAGAGCAACCAGTTAAAATTGTGGACAAGAAGGAGCAAGAGTTGAAGCGTCGTACCATACGTTATGTCAAGGTTCAATGGAGGAACCAGTCTGTGAGAGAGGCTACATGGGAGTTAGAAGATGAAATGAAGGAGAAGTACCCATATCTTTTTGAGGACTCAGGTATGTCAAGTTTAGAGGACTAAACTTCTTTTAAGGGAGGGAGAATGTAATACCCGGAAATAAAAAAATAAAAAAATAAAATAAAAGGAGGGGTATTTAAGTAAATTTTGTTTATGGGTCAGCTATTATAATTAAAATTCCTAAGGGGTTTTTAGAAATAAGTTTGAAACCCTAGTTTATATAGTCTACTTTTTAAGTCAGCGTATGTTGACAGATTTTTGAAGGAGGAGACTACCCAAAATACTGAAGTAGAGAAGGTTTAACTGTGCAATTGAGGTAAGAGCCTAAGAAATCTTATTCTTTTGTCAGGATAGATTTTATGTGGTATTAAAATATCCTTTTATGGGAGTGTTTCGGCCAGTAGTGAGACTGTTATATATGAGATTGACAATGAAAACGAAGAATGAAATTGATTTATTCTTCTTTGTGTTCTGTGTTGCGTTAAGTAAGGCTCTTGGGTCCGGTTTTTTTTTTGCACAGGTTACCGAATTGAGGTTTTGGCATATGGCAAAAAGATCATGTCCGTATAGGCTTGATTTGTTTGCTATTGAATATAGCACCTTTATCCTAGTTTTTTTCCTTGTCTCAAAGAGAACTAGGGGTGAAAAAAAAAAAAAAAAACAGCAACTAGTCTAGGCTTTGAGGCGTGTCAGGTGCAGCTACAGCATGTTTAAAAAAAAAAAAAGAAACAGAGGGGGTGTTGACGTGATTGTGGTAGGTGGTGTTTCTCATAAATTGACTCTTGACCCTATAGCTATTCTATAGCCCTTAAACCTAAGAAACTATTGTGGAAGAAAGTAAGGATATATATATATATATATATATATTAAATTCTTGTATTTTTGATTGAGTAAATAGTGAAGAAATAATTATTATTTTTAGTCTCTTTTATTGAGTACCGTTATAAGCTTGAATTATTTTGATGATTGAGTATAGTGTTTGAAAATTTTTAGGTGATATCTTAAGATTTTAGAGAAAGTGTTAGGAAAAGGTTCTTGTGGTGGATTAGTTGAGGTAAGTAACCTTATCCTAATTGGTTTTATTTTGCGTATTTTAATTACTGAAATTGTTTATAGTCATTACAATTTTATTTCTATTGTACTACTGATTTCAAGTAAAGAATTATCTCAAATATATCTGATTACTGAATATGTGATGTAGTTTATTTAATTGTTTTTAGCTATACTGATTCAAAGTAAAGAATAAAGAACTTTCACAAATATACATGAGCATTGAATATACGGTTTTATTTATTTAATTGTTTCTTAGCTATATTGATTTTAAGTAAAGAATTTTAGAAATATCACAATAGATTTTAATATTGAATATTTGATTATATATATGTATTGAATACAATATATTTTTGTTAGAAACTATGATTCATACATATGATTTTGGACAATCTGACTATGAATTGATTCTGATACCCAAACCAATGGGGGTTATTCATTGGTACTCTGATACCCAAGCCAATGAGGGTTATTCATTGGTACTCTGATACCCAGCCAATGGGGGTTATTCATTGGTACTTTGATACCCAAACCAATGGGGGTTATTCATTGGTATTCTGATACCCAAACCAATGGGGGTTATTCATTGGTACTCTGATATCCAGCCAATGGGGGTTATTCATTGGTATTCTGATGCCCAGTCACGGGGATATAGCGTGACCATAGTCATAAGATCATTAAGAATATGAATTACGTTGAATATGTGAACTATTTTGAGTCCTTAAAACTGCTTAAGAGTTTTTTTTTTGAACCTATTGTAAAGTATGACCTTGTTATATATGGAAAACTGATTTTTTTTTTAATCCATTTACGATACATTGTAAGATTTAAAATATTTGATTTATATCCAAATTATTATTTTACAGATCTATTTTACTGATAGAACTTTTAGGATTTTGGTTACTTATTGAGTTGTCAACTCACTTCCCCCTCTCTTTTCCTTTCAGATTTTGATCAGGAAGAGTAGCGTATGTTTGGGCTTCCGCTGGGATGTGCGCATGAGTGAAGTTTAGGAAATCATTGAAAAAAAAAAGATTTGAACTTTTATGTTTAAGATTTTCATTTGTATAGACTTTTAGATTTAAAGGATTTAGTTAATTTTTATTTTGATGTGGAAGATTATTATTGGAGATCTTTTGAGAATTACATTGTTAAGGATATTATTAAATTTAGTGATGAAATTTTCTTGAGGATGATTATGAAATTTTTAAGAGGGCCTTACACACTTGTAGGATGTAAGCTTTATAAGTGTGTGGCTATTGTCTCGTGCCTAGCCCTTACTTGGGTTCGGGGCGTGACACTGTCAGTTTCGTGAGTGTCTTGCGGGTAAGGCCTTCCCGCGAGATAGTCACGAAACATTCTGCCTAAAGGATTTTTTAAGTGTGACTTTCTTACCCTTCACCCATACTATATATACCCTCATTACCCACAAATTGTAACGAGGCCATTCAAGAGTCTTGTTTTGGTTTCATTACCTAAGTGTGATCCTTGACCCCTTATGTGTTTTGCCATGGATAATGCTTTGTATGCCTCTATGGTTGTTGATGATTGTAGCATGCCACATGTTTGTAAAAATGCCTCTATGAGCGCTTATCCTCATGATTGTGATGACATGCTACTTGAATCATTGGGTGTTATTGATATTCCTAACATCAAACTTGAAGAAAAAGGCTAACAAGTTTCATAAGAATTTGAGCAAGCTTATTTTTGAAAAGGATGATTTGATTGCTAATCTCAATGAATCCAACAAATTGGTTGAAAAGTATAAGAAACTTGCTGAAAATTCTTGTGAAAAGTTGAAAGAGTTTGAATATTTGAATATGGACTTGGATGCTAATCTTGTTTTGTCCAACAAACTTGTTGATGAGCTAAAATATGAAAATGAATCTCTTAAGATGCATGCCAAGTGTTTGATTGCTAAACCTATTGATAAAAATGAAGAAAATATCTGTTGCAATCATGTTGTGGTACCTGATTTTGTGCCTATTGTGTGTTCTATCACTAGAGACAAATCGGTGTACATTCCTCCACACAAAAGAAACCAAAAAATGGAGAGAAAGGCTATTAAGCCACAGCCTCTATTTAGGTCTCAATCTAAGGCTTTGGATGGATCTAAGTTTGTTCCGACCTGTCACCATTGTGGTGTGATTGGCCATATAAGACCTCAATGTCCAAAGTTGAGAGAATTAAACCATGTTGCTAGATCCCTTCCCAAAAAGCCTAATGGACCTAAACACATTGTGTGTCACCATTGTGGTGCCTTTGGTCATCTAAGACCTCATTGCTCTAAGTTTCAAGCTCTTAAAAGAATAAAAAGAAAAGAGAAACTTGAGTTTCTTGGAAGTTGTGCTTTACAAGCTAAATTGGATTTTATTGAAAATGGTAAGTTGTTGAAGAAAGTTTTTGATGTTCTTACCTCCTTGTCTATGTGCATCTCCGGTTCTCATTCTTCCAACTCTCGTCTCACTTCTCATGAGACACTCATTCCAAACTATCTTTCCGTTTGGATGAGGAAGGGATCCTATGGTTGAGCTTTTGCTCCTTTGGTCCTTGATCTAATTCTTTCAATCTTTGTAGGACCCTTCATGCATTAGATGCTTTACTGTCATGCATTTATGTATCATGCATCTCTTTATATGCATTGTTTTGTTTTTGTTTTTGATCTTACTTTTATGTCTTTTTTTTTTTGTATAAAAATCCAAAACCACATAAAAAGTGAAAAATTCAAAAAGTTTGATCGTATATGTTTGAGCACATTTCACATGTGAGTTTGGCCTAGTACCTTCGTACTAATGGCGTAGTGCATTTACGAGCTTAGCTTGTTATGTATAAATAGATCTTTAAACTTGTCATGAATGATTGGTCAATAGTCTTGATGGTTTTAATACTTGCATAGACTTGTGCCTATATCTCTTCCTACCTTTATTTTTATGTTTTTACAATAGAGCTCACCAAATGTAAATCTCAAAATGAAAAAGAGATTATGAGCTGTAAAAGCCGTCGCATATACGAGTATTTGACTAGGAAAAAGGGAAAGTGACATTTTAAATTGAAATGTATAGTGCTCAAATAGCCAAAGGCTAACTCTCAAAGTTGAAATATCAAAAATTTCAAGCACCGATCTCCACAAATGAGATGCATTGTTTGAAAAGATCAAATGTTATGATTTGTAAAGAAGACAAATGAAAAGCTTCAAAGATTTCGTATTCATTTTCTTGTAGGAGGTCATGTATGTTCATTTCTATAATTGAGATAGACCACTTGACTTAGTACTAGTTGTGTATGACTTGATTGAATTGATCATTGAAGCTTCACTCTAGACTAAGGACTATTCCACACTTGATCCACACACACAACACACAAGTTTAATGTTCAATGAATGCCTATTTCATTTGTGTGTTTGTACATGCTCAAATGTGATGTGTGTGTGCTTAATCATATGTGGATCAAACCAAAAAGATTTTTGTTCTTTTTGTTTGCTTTTGGAAGTGATTTTTATCACCCATGTTTTTCAAAGTTTTTCAAGTTGTTTTTGTATGAAAAACATGTTTTCTAGGTATTTTCGTGACCCATTTCATGTTCTCATATGATTATATTAAAAACCACTTAGAAAACTCTCATTGAAATTCTGTATGCTTCTCTCCATAAATATAACTTATTATCTAATTGGGCTAGCCTTTTGAGCTATTCCAATTGGGCTCTAGTGTGTGGCTTGGAGTGGGACCAAAAGGGAACAAATAAGACTCTAGCTCTAATGGACATTGGGCTTTTTTGTCAACTCTTGACAAGTCCAAAGTTACCATTAATTATATTCAATAGCACTACATGAATATAATTGCACTCTAGGCCTTTTTAATAAATTATATCCCAAGACTTTATTATACATGCAACCCTTTCATTAAAATATTCGTAGTAATACAAAGTCATGAATGTAGACTGCCACTTTGAAGATTACTACATCTTAATCCTAAGTACCTGGTTTAATCTTTTATGTTATTCATCATATATCTATGAAATCCAATTCCATAAATATATACTTTCGTAACTCCTTACTAAAGTGGTTGGGGCCAACACTCTGAATAATCAAACCCACTAAACTTATATCAAGGGAATAATTTATATCTCCGTTAAGAGATTATGAATTCCATCTTGAGAATATATGTTCCACTAACACTAAATGCGGCGGCCCAACATACTAAAGTTTTGATCATGACTTAGAAATCTCACTCCTGATATATCAAAGCAACCTACACCTCATGATCAGGTCCATTATTCACTCAAGATTTAGAGTTGATGTAAATAGAAGTCGTGAAATTTATTATTCATTTAACAGTCGCTAGGAGAATAATAAATCTCACAGCGGTCCAGTTCAATATGTCTTAACTCTTAAAACATATTAGCATATCAACTAGAAGTCTCCACTACCATGATCAAGACAAATCATCTTAGTTAATATGTTATAGTCTTCGCAGATGAAATGCCCAATTTCATCACCGACTACAAACTAAAATTCTGAGTTTACAAAGAACTTGTGATTTATATCTTCTATGACTGAATCACATAAATCACTTACTATGCATCTCATAGACTAAGATAATGTCCCATTAGTTCACTTATAAATTGTCTCAAATAATTAAACAATTTCATTATTTATGACATGCCAATAAGTTGGATTTTAGGGCATAAACCCCAACACTGATGACGATGAGATGACTGCTTCTTAGTGACTTACGCTTTGTCACTACAGAACAAGTCCAGTTGTATATTGGGGTAAGAGTTTAACTGTAGGTTAATATAAGGTATACTGAGATTTTTTTACTTGTAATCGCTTGCTGTGATAATAGTGGATTATTGGGAGTGGTGACCTTAAATTCACTCGGTGGGGTTTTTGCCTTGAAGATTTTCCTTATTCGTAAACAAATCACCGTGTCAACTTTATTTTCCTCTGCATTTAACTTAGTTGGTGATTTTTTTGTACTACCACGCGTATTGTATGTTAATTAACTTAATTAATTCGCTTGACTAATTAATTGGTTAATTTATTACAAGGGGTCAATACATTCTTGGCCTATCAGGAAAGAATAAATATCTAGGAAGGTGACTGCCACCTCTACATTTAATGCACTGCACTAATTGAACTGGCCACATTTATGAGGAAATGACACCTGAATAATGTTTTCACTGCTCACAACCCTTTCTACCACTTCTACAAGGGTCTTAAAGTGATAAGCATCCAAAGGGTTTCCCTGAATTGTACAGATGGAGGGTTGGGATGCAACGGAGGGGACTATATAAGGAAAGGATCCCCATAGAAATGGAGATGCTGACCTGAGAGGAAGAGAGAGAAAGGAAGAGAATATAAAATCTCATTGTAAAGAGAAGATCCCTAATCTTTGTAAGAACAACTCCTCCTCGGACTTGCTCGAGGAAGATTTTAAGCTGAATTTGTGTTTCCTAGTCTTATAATAACAATCTTAGCCCCGTTGTTTTTAAGCCTAAATTTTCTTAGCTTTGTAGTCGGCTCATTAAACCCGCTCTCTTACAAATCTACTGTTTTAGGCTTGTTGTGGGTCACATTGTTCTAAGTGGACTAGGCCACAAATCTAGTCCCTACAAACGTAATGCGCATATATATATATATACATATGTATGTTGGAGTTTATGCCCTAAAATCCAATTTATTGGCATGTCATAAATAATTAAATTGTTTAATTATACGAGACTATCTATAAATGAACTAATGGGATATTATCTTAGTCCATGAGATGCATAGTATGTGATTTATGTGAAAAGTCACAGGAGATATAAATCGCAAGTTCTTTATAAACTCATAATTTTAGTTCGTAGTCGGTGATGAAATTGGGCATTTCATCTGCAAAGACTATAACATATCAACCAAGGTGATTTGTCTTGATCACGGAAGTAGAGACTTCTAGTTGATATATTGATATGTTTTAAGAATTAATACATATTGAACTGGACCGCTATGAGATTTATTATTCTCCTAACGACTGTTAAATGAATAATAAATCTCACGACTTCTATTTGCATCAACTCTAAATCTTGAGAGAATAATGGACCTGATCATGTGGTGTAGATTGCTTTGATATATTAGGAGTGAGATCTATAAGTCACGATCAAAACCTCAGTATGTTGGGCAGCCGCATTTAGTGTTAGTAGAACATATATTCTCAAGATGGAATTCATAATCTCTTAATGGAGATATAAAATATTCCCTGGAGATAAGTTTAATGGGTTTGATTATTCAGAGTGTTAGGCCCAACCACTTTAGTAAGGAGTTACCAAAGTATATATTTACGGAATTGAATTTCATAAATGTATGATGAATAACATAAAGGATTAAATCGGGTACTCAAGGATTAAGATGTAGTAATCTTCAAAGTGACAGTCTACATTCATGACTTTGTATTACTACGAATATTTTAATGAAGGGGTTGCATGTATAATAAAGTTTTGGAATATAATTTATTGATAAGGCATAGAGTGCAATTATATTCATATAGTGGTATTGAATATAATTAATGGTAATATTGGACTTGTCAAGAGTTGACAGAAAAGCCCAAGGCCCATTGGTGCTAGAGTCTTATTTGTTCCCTTTTGGTCCCACTCCAAGCCACACACTAGAGCCCAATTGGAATGGCCCAAAAGGCTAGTCCAATTAGATAATCAGTTATATTTAAGGAGAGAAACATATAGAATTTCAGATGTTCTTTTAGGAGAGTTTTCTAAGTGGTTTTCATTATGATCACATGAGAATATGAAAAATGGTTTATGTGTGAGTGTTAGACACTTTCTTATTCTCTCCTTGGAAACTGATTGAGAGACCACACTTCTTGGGCATTAAGTGGAATTGGAGTGAAGATTAAAAGCGTTCTCAAGTACTTCTAATATTTTGGTTTTGAATTTTACCGCACTAAGGTACCCTTTCTTATTCTTAAATTCTAAAACTTACATAGTACATGTTATCAATTGCGAATGAAGTAGATCCATTAATTTTTCCGCTGCATATGTTTTGTATGTGATACAAACATGTATTTTCCCAACAGTATATGTATGTATGTATGTAAATATATATATTAACCAAAGGATATAAGCTCATTTGAATAAAGTCAAGCCATGATTCCATATATAAAAAATTGACGGTTTACTACACTTATATATAAAAAAAAACAAGTAATGTCGGCACCGTATCTAAAAGATATATCATGGCCCACTTCGAATAAAACACAACCAATACATTGTTGCATTTATTAAATCATGGCATATCGGTTTATTGAACAAAAAAAAAATTCAAAAAACCCAGATAATGCAGAATGACCACTGCAGAATATTAGAACTCCAAAAACACGATTTTCTTTTATTGTAAAACTCACTCAACATGTTATACAAACATGAAATTAAAGTATTCTCTAATACCAATTGTTGAAAAAAACAGTTTTGCATCTCATACAAAACAGACAGCGGAAATTAAAGGATCCACTTCATTCATGTGAGATAACATGGAATATCTAAATTTAGAAACAAAGAATAGGAAGGCGTACCTTGATGTAGTGAAATTCAAAACAAAAAAATATTAAACTTGAGAAGACCTTCAAAGGTCACCATAATTCCACATATGCCCAAGATGTATGATCTATCAATCAGTTCTATACGCACTTGTTCAAAAGAGAGTGTAAGAAAAAAAAATTGTTTTATTCTTTTTTATTTGTACGTGTATTTTATTAGTCTTGGCAGTTACTTTATTTGATAACTCTTATTAAATAAAAAACTAATTATCTAATTAGTTTAGCCTTTTAGGCCAACCCAATTAGGCTTTAGTGTGTGGCTTAAGATGGAACCAAAGGGACAAATAAGCTAGCTCTTCTTTTTGTTTCATCACTATTGGTCTAGCTTCATCTTCTATAGGTCCATCCATCATGGATGCCATTGTTGCTAAAGCATCTGCAATCTGATTCTGCATTCTTGGCACATATATCTTATTGAATTTCGAGGCCCACTTCTGGAGACATTCATGATAAGGCATTAGCCGTTCTTTCTTAATCTTCCATCTATTCTGAATCTAAGAAATTATCAAGGCTGAATCACCATATACTTCCAACTCCTTCACTCCAAGGCCTAGGGCCACTTGTAACCTCATAATGCAAGCTTCATATTCAGTGGCATTATCAGTGGCAGGAAAGTTGAGCCTACCAGAGAACGGGATGTGTGTCCCTTAAAGAGAAATTAAAAGAACTCCAATGCCACTTCAATTTTGATTAGTTGCTCTATCAAAATACATCTTCCATGATTCTACCTTGATCCCCATGATATCCTCATCTAGAAAGTCTCCTTGGATTTCTTCAGCTTCTTCAGGTGAACAGTGAGCTAAGTGATCAACAATTGATCTTCCCTTCACAAACTTTTGAGTCACATATTTAATATCAAATTTTGACAGAAGCAAAACCCATTTAGCTGTCTTCCTATCTTGCACAGGCTTTTCCATCAAGTATTTCAAAGGGTCCATTCTTGCAATCAATAAGACATTGAAAGCAAGCATATAATGTCTGAGTTTTCGGGTTGCCTATACAAGTGCTACATATGTCTTCTCCAGTGGTGAATATTTTTCTTCATAAGTCAGAATCTTCTAGCTAATGTAATAAATCGCATTCTCCTTCCTAGACTCCTCTAGGTACTGTAAAGCCCCCATTGCGGTATTCGTAGTTGTGAGATATAACAATAATGGCTTTTCAGGTACTGGTGGAACCAGTATTGGTGGCTTGATCAGATAATTCTTAATCATCTCAAAACCTTCTGGGCATTGTTCATTCCATACTGTGGGAACTTCCTTCATAAGCAGTTGGAAAAATGGCTCACATGTCATGGTGAGCTGGGCTATGAATCTATTTGATGTACTATATTCTCCCTAAAAATCCTCGAGTCTCTTTCTCAGTCCTGAGAGGCTTCAACTCTACAATTTCCTTGATTTTGTCACCATAAACCCCAACAGTTTTCGGATGTTACGCCAAAAGTGCACTTCTTGGGATTCAACTGCAACTTATATAATTGGATTCTTTCAATGAACTTCCATAAGCCTGGTATGTGCCCTTCACGGTCTTTAGATTTCACTATCATGTCATCAACATAAACTTCTTCTTCTTTGTGGATCAAATCATGTAACAAAGTAGTGGCTGCACGTTGGTAAATAGCACCATCATTCTTAAGGCCAAATGGCATAACCTTGTAGCAATACGTCCTCCATAGAGTAATGAAGGAGGTTTTCTCCATATCTTCCAGAGCCATCTTTATCTAATTGTATCTTGAAAAATCATCCATAAATGATAGCAAGGCATGACCTATTGTATTATCAACTAGGATGTTAGTGTGAGGAAAGGGAAAATCATCTTTCAGGCTAGCCTTATTAAGATCTCAGAAGTCTACACACATTCTCACTTTCCCATCCTTCTTTGGTACAGGAACCACATTAGCTAACCATTCTGGGTAGTTGACCACCCTCAGAAATCATGCATTGTATTGTTTCTCAACTTCTTCCTTGATCTTGAGAGTCCACTTTGGCTTCATTCTTCTCAACTTCTGGTTGACTGGCTTCATGGTTGGATCTATTGGAATGCAATGCTGCACTATATATATATATATATATATATATATCAATCCCAAGCATGTCTTCGTATGACCATGCAAATAACTCTTTGAATTTTGTTAGCAGTGACACTAATGTATCTTTCTAAGAGGTGGTTAGGATATTACCCACTTGTATCATTTTGTTCCCAAGTTAACAGGTTGGGTTTCTTCTTTTATAGGTTCTACAAGCCCTTGATTTAATTCCTTATTATTAATATTTTCTTTACCAATTTCCAAAATAAAAACAATCAAAGCCAACAAATAACCAGAATCATAAATCATATTATATGGAAAATAGCTAGCAATAGACTCAATAGAAATAGACTTTATAGGAATACGATCACAAACAGACTTAATAGGAACAATAATACTTGCAGAAACAGACTTAATAGGGATAGAAACAATGTTTTTGGCAGAAGTGATCAGCTCAATGGTCTTGATCTTCTTGGTAGGAGTGATTGGCTCAGTGGTCTTAATCTTCTTCACAGAGTCTTCCATGGGGTGGGTGACTCCCTCCTATGCCTAATTCTTTAAATCAGTTGTGTCTTTAACAATGGCGGGTGGCTGCCAGTTAGTTCCTTCTTCCTTCAACATCAGTACTATGCGGTCTTTATCCATATAATCTGTGCCTTCACCATCAATCTCCATATCTATGGGCTTGTCAGTCACATAAGCATCCAGGCACTCTATACTACCCATCCACTCACCAAACAGATCCTGCTTTCCTTTGTACTCGGGTGGATGTATTGGGGGAGATATTTTGACTCATTCCTTTCCATCTTCTCATTTTCACCTTCATGCCTCTCTAGTGTTAAGTTCCTAAAACTCTGGATCATCAGCTTTCTGTCTAGAGTGGCCATTCTAGCATCTATTTCATCTTCTTCTTTAGTGTATGGGGTCAGTGAGCCAAGTTTTGAATTGTGAAATGACCCTGACTTTGACTTTGACCATGCTTGTCATATCGAGGACCTGACTTTGAACTAGCATCAGTAATGCAGCTCCAATTTGAGGGCCGCCTATGGGGGTAATCATCGTAGTCTATATTGTTGGCCTCTTCAACCTCCTCTCTTACAGCGTCCAACACATTTTCTAGCTCATATTCTTCACTTTCAGTGCCATTCTCCGTATTTATAGGTTCAACTTCAACATCATCCTCTATATCTCCATCAAGTAGTCTACACCATCATCAGGGTGGTCTTCATAGAAAAGTACTACATCTTTGCCTTCTCTATCACTAGGGGGTTCCACCCAATCATTGCCACTATATTGGCTATCGAAGTATTCACTCTTGTTGCTTTCACTGTGTTGGGAAATCATCATGTTTGTATCGAATACAAAACATACGCAGCGGAAAATAAACGGATCTACTTCATTCGCAATTGATAACATTCACTATGTAAGTTTCAGAATATAAGAACAAGAGAGTGTACCTTGATGCGGTGAATTTCAAAACCGAATGAAGAAGTACTCGGGAATACTTTCAATCTTCACTCCAATTCCACTCGATGCCCAAGATGTGTGGTCTCTCAATCAGTTCTATGTTTTCTAGAGAGAATATGAAAAAGTGTCTCTCTTCCTTATTTCATTACCATTCTGAGTTTACAAAGAACTTGTGATCTATATCTTCTGTGACTTTTCACATAAATTACATACTATGCATCTTATGGACTATTTGATAATGTCCGAATATTCATGTTACCATTATTTTAGATAAGAATAAAACAACTTTGTTAAACTCAATATTAAGTCATACATCATGTCTCACATAATGTCATACATAATATCATACATAGCATCATACAATAGGATTTAAGGGCACATATCCTAACACACTGTTACCATTGCTATCATCCTCACCATCTCCATCATCATTACTGTTGTTATTATTACTACTATCACTCTTGCTGTTACTACCTTCATCACTATCACTAGGGTCTTCTCCCCTTTCCTTATCTTCAACACTTGTTCTTACTTCATATGGGCTCTTCAATGCATGTTGACAAGCCTCCCAGTATTCTTCTTCTTCTATATTGCAATTGGCATCTCGTTGAAGTGTAGTCATTACATTGGGGTCCATGTAATCAGCCCAATCAGTAGGGACCCAATTTATGTCTTCCTTCTTTGGCTTTGGAAGCCTATTGTTGCAATCAAATAATAGCTCAAATCCGGGTACCATTGTTCTTGACTCAGGATTGAATCTTGGTTTAGGGAATCCCCAATAGCATTGACTATCTCCAGCTTTAACAAACTTCCCATTCAAAGTGAGGGTATAGGGCTTTAAGGGTTTCGGGGGACAAGGAAGTCCCTTAGCTTTAGCCTTGGCACGAGCCATTCTCCTCACCATCTCTAGCAAGTCATCATCAGTAAGCTTATAACCTAGCCCAAAAGGTGGTGTGGTAGTGGGAATTATTGGGACTTGAGTAATTTCCTTCTTCATAATCTTCCCTAAGTTCATCCCGGAAGATAATTCATTCTCCTCATCATTGCCACCACGTTGTTATTGCTGTATAAAGCAAAGTCCATGGGGATCTGCTCCACTTCCTCTTCTTGCAAAGCCAAGCTTCTCAATTTCAAAGTCATCCAAGGTCAATGGCCCCTTCTCAGAATTAATACCAAAAATGGGCTTTGGTATAGTCAAAGTATCGCCATATATGGTAACTACGGCTCCTTCATGCGGAAACCGAACCTTTTGGTATAGAGATGAAGGTACGGCCTTTGTGTCATGGATCCATGGTCGCCCAAGGAGCATATTGAAGCATGATGCTATGTTCAGGACTTGAAATTCCACCTCTTAATCATTGGCCCTATAATGAGCTCTAGTGTCACATTCCCAAGACCTCTCTTCTACTATTGTCATACGCCCTTTCGTGCTGATTAGTCGGCACAAAATATTCAATACCTAGGCCCAAGAAACTTGCAGTCTTTAAAGGACACACATATAAGGCACTTCTATCATCAATTAGAACCATTGGAATCCTCTTGCTTTTGGCATCTATAGTAATGTGCAATGGGTCATTGTGGTGCTTCCCCTTCTTCATCAAATCTTTGCAAGAGTAGGAAATTGTGAGTTCCCTACTTATAGATCCAATCATTGCATTTAGATCTTGAGAGGTAGTGGTTGTAAGGACTTGGATTTGATTGAGAAGGTCTACTAGATTATGACAATGCTTGTATGAGGCCATGAGTATACCCTATAAAGATATATTGGCTTGTGTCTTCTGTAGTTACTTGAGGACCACATCCTTTTTAGTGGGTTTTTGTTGGGTAGATTTATTCAAGGCTTCTATCAGGTTTTCTGTCTCTAAATGTGGGGGGTTTGAAGTGTCTCCCCTCCCCCTTGTGATGTGGGCAAATTTTGTTGGATCATTTAGGTCAGTATTTTGGGGGTAGAAGTGTCTCCCCTCATATGTGGATGCCGGGTCATTTGATTAGGGTTCGAAGTGTCTCCCCCCATATGTAGATGCTTGGTAACTCGCTTGGGGTTTGAAGTTTCTTCCCCCATTTGCGAATGTTAGGTAATTTGTGGTTTCCATTACATCTTCACTCCATATATCATACCTTACAGTGGACATCATACCCATCAACTCTTTCCATGTCCTCATAAAGCATTCAAGTAGGTCATAAATCAACTCAGACAGGTCATCTTTACTTTCCTCTTTGGTCATCAAGCAATTAATCCTTGATTCTCTTCAAAAATTATGGTTGGGCAAGGGATTATTAATGATGCTAGGCCTTGTGGGTGGTGCAATCACCTTATTTTCTGTCAAATCTTGAATTGCATGATGAAGGCCAAAACACTTGTCAGTATCATGGCCAGGGCTTTGGTGGTAGGCAAATCTCTTAGTCACATCAAATCTTGTAGGTAGTGGGTTTGGTATTGGTCTTGGGTCTAAGGGTTTTACTATCCCCTTTACTTTTAGTTTTTCAAACACTTTGACTCACAGGCATATATAAATCATGAAATTCCCTCCTACGCCTTGGAGGTGGCCTTTGTGATATTAGCGCGGGGGTAATAAGAGCAATAAGTTGGAAATGATCATTTTTGTATATATTAGAAACTTCCGCAGTTTTAGAACTTGATCCTAAATTCTTTTTAAACCTTGGTGGGTCCTCATTCTTTACAGTACCATTGTTTTTTACATCCTCAATTTAGGTTCTAGCAGCAATCAATGCTTTAATATTAGGAAAATACTGAGCAAACAAGTACTTATGGTATACAGGTAATAAGTTTTTTACAACCATAGTTAATTGTTCTTCTTCATTTGGCCTATTCATCATCTGTGCAGCTTTGGACCTCCACTTGGTAATGAAGGTAGAGAAAAATTCTTTCGGCTTTTGCTTCGTGGTCTCCAAATCTCTTATTGTCACATCCACCTCTATGTTGTACTTGTATTGATTGTGAAACTCGCGGTAGATGTCCTCCCAACTCCTTGCTCTAGCATTATTTAGGTTGAGAAATCACCTAAGAGTGGCCCCAGTCTAAGTGTTTTGGAATAGTTGAGAAAGTAATTCTTCAATCGCTTCTAGGGGCTACATGGCCCTCATATACATCTTCAAATGAGACTTTGGGCAACTAGTCCCGTTGAACTTGTCCAAGGTTGGCATCTTGAACTTGGGAGGAATCTCACATCAGGGAAAAGTTAGAGTGATTGGTAGTCCATGAGGTCTTCCATCTTGTGAGCTCTCTTGATCATTTCTTCCATTTTGTTTATTCTCACATTGACCTTCTTCTCACTCTCCATGGCTGGAGGATTATGGTCAGTCTTGTTCTCCTCTTGGCCACTCTTCAAGTTCTGAAATTGTTGCACCATAAGGTTCATGTCCTCCCTCAGCTAGATTTGACTAGCTACCATGGTGTTCAGTAACTCTTGAGCATTCATGGGTTCTTTAGTGTTTGGATGTTCTCCCCCTTCCACCATAGGGATGGAGTCTTCAGACTTCTTGTGGCTTGGACTATTTTATAGGTCGAATACGGGATTGTGATGTTGCAGTAGTGAAGTGTCTTTTATGCTCACGGGCTTTAATGTTGGGGTTTATGCCCTAAAATCCAAATTATTAGCATGTCATAAATAATTAAATTGTTTAATTATATGAGACTATTTATAAATGAACAAATGGGACATTATCTTAGTCCATGAGATGCATAGTATGCGATTTATGTGAAAAGTCAAAGAAGATATAAATTGCAAGTTCTTTGTAAACTCAGAATGTAGTTCGTAGTCGGTGATGAAATTGGGCATTTCATCTGCGAAGACTATAACATATCAACTAAGATGATTTGTCTTGATCATGAAAATGGAGATTTCTAGTTAGTATGTTGATATGTTTTAAGAGTTAAGACATATTGAACTGGACCGCTGTGAGATTTATTATTCTCTTAACGACTGTCTAATGAATCTCACGACTTTTATTTACATCAACTCTAAATCCTGAGAGAATAATGGATCTGATCATGAGATGTAGGTTGCTTTGATATATCAGAAGTGAGATCTATAAGTTACGGTCAAAACCTCAGTATGTTGGGCAGCCACATTTAGTGTTGATGGAACATATATTCTTAAGATGGAATTCATTATCTCTTAACGGAAATATAAAATATTCCCTTGAGATAAGTTTAATGGGATTGGTTATTCAGAGTGTTGGGCCAACCACTTTAGTAAGGAGGTACTAAAGTATATATTTATGGAATTGGATTTCATAAATATATGATGAATAACATAAAGGATTAAACTGGGTACTCAAGGATTAAGATGTAGTGATCTTCGAAATGGCAGTCTATATTCATGATTTTGTATTTCTACGAATATTTTAATGAAAGGGTTGCATGTATAATAAAGTCTTGGGATATAATTTATTAATAAGGCCTAGAATGCAATTATATTCAAATAGTGGTACTCAGATATTAGCATACATGATTTTCATAGCATTATCTTCTCACTATTTTCCTATTGTTTATTTCTGTTTTGTGATCATCCTCTACTCTCTTATCTGCTGATTCAGTTGCTTTTCTACTATTTTTTCTATATCCTGTTTATCTATCTCATTTAACCCAGTTATTATCCCAATCTTTTGTATCCTCATATGCCTGTGTTTAACCAGAAATTTGTTATAGGTATGAATGGAAACGTAGGTCCCGACTTGTGCGTACATCAAAAACATAGGTCCCGATTTGTGCTTGTCACGATCTATTTTGTCCACGATATCCAAGACTGTAGCCGTTTAGCCGGAGTGAGGCGTTGAGGCGTTGTGTCCAAGATAGTGGTTTTACAGCAATTGTCGTGGTTCCCAAGTTAGACAGAAAGGGCAGTGTTTCCTATACGTGAGACAATGACGGCAGTCCATCCAGTCATATCCCTATAGCTTGTCCAAGGTTAGACCTTGTATTGAAGATAGAGAAAATTAGGATTTAATTGTGTTAAATCTTTCAGATAGCCAAGATGTTGAGTAAATTGTTTAGAAGTAACTCAACCTCCAGTTTAGCCAGTAGATCCACATCACTCCCAGAAATTCCACAAGAGTCAGGAATTATCAATAGTGAAGAATATGAAGTGTCTGACCTAGACCTTAAGTTAGGAGATTGGAACCTTCCTAAAGTACCCACCAAAGAGTTTTATAAGTCTTTTTCATGGAACTTGAATTCTTTCAAAACAGATTTCCATGTCAGGACCATGAACAAGTTTATGGAATAAACAAGGAGTACGAGACTTGCTACTTGTTTAACCCAGCTCAGATAAAAGCACACTTAAAGAAAGGTCACCATTTCTTGCATATAGGTTTAGTCCAAGTTGGAGTAAAACCTCTCATCAGATCAGGATTGAACAATTCAGTTTTGTTGGCCGTTAGAGATACCCGTCATATAAGGTTTAATGACAGTCTCTTAGGAACAGTCCAAGCCAGTCTAAGTAACGGGCCAGTCCATTTTGACTGTTTCCCGAACTTTACAGTTCACCTTCATGATAAGAACGTCATGCAGGCCTTGACCCTAAATATCAAGACCCATGGAACCCTCATGACACAGGGAACTAGCCAGATAGCACTTATATACAGAGTGTATTATAAGTGTATTAAGACCAATATGAACGTTGGAGCTTTAGATAGGAAGAAGGTAGGAGAAACACTTCTTATCCAAACCAACATCCATGGCAAAGTCCAAGTTCCTAGGACCCTCAGGTGGGATGAAATTTCCTTTCCAGACGATTGGAAACTTCATAATGAAAATCATCCTTTGTTAATCCAGGAACCAGATCAGGACCCAGAATTAGATTTTGTCCAGCAGCTAGCAGATGGTTCTGTTAGACTTAGTTTCGATAAATCTAGATTTAGATCATCTCTAGATGACTATAGGCCTAGATCCCCAATAGATCTTAGCCGATTCCCTAGCCAGCAACCACCTATTCTCCTTAGAGATAGACCTGTCTCTCAAGCTAGTTCCTCTAGACCTCTAGCACCATTCCCTAAATCTAGAAGAGACTTAGGACCAGAATTTCAAGGAATCAAGACCAGATCCCAGGTTAGTACACCTTGTTATACAGCCAAACAAGATTCAGTTGTTGATCAAGAAGACAACAACAACCAAAAAGTAGGATCACCCTCAGGAACCGATATGGAAGACCCATATCGAGATAACATTGAAGATTTTGAGCTTAAGGTTTTGAAAAAGGATTTTGAGCCAGATATGGTTTACCTAGGCAAAGAATTTGACTCAGAAGAGAACCGAGTCAAAAGAGAAGCTTATAGAGCCAACCATAACAAAGAACAAAAGAAAGAAGTTCTTGATGCTTGGAAAGCATTCATGAAAGAGGTATCAGAAAATATCTTTTTTTTTTTTTTTTTTTTTGAGAGGTATTTCAGATGGCACAAAAAGGCTTGTGTCCTCACAAAAACAAATTGGGTCAAAGAAGACACCAAAGAAGTAGTCAGTGCCAGCCACCCCCCAGTAGCAGCCATCATTTTTAAGTACAAAAACCAGAATGTTACTGCCACACCCTTTAGGTTTCCTTCAGGAGAAGAGAAAATAGTCAAAAAAGTTATTGAGCAGAACAACTACACCAACCAATGTTTAAATGTGATAGGAAAACAGCTTGATAGAGTAGAAGACAAGTTAGAAAACAAAATTGTACTCCAACCAGGAAGCTCTAGTAAACCTATCATAGAAAAACCTTTAGTAAAACTTCCTACATCCAAGCAACCTAGTACCAAATCTAAAGATGTCACAGCTTTAGAAATAGTCACCCAGAAACTAGAAGAACTCCAGAAACTAGTAAAGAAAGAACCTAGCACCTCTTCACTGAGCAAAGGACTTTAGCTTACCACCCTGAAAGGACATAAAACCTCTAGCTGTTCTAGCAGAACCTCCTCAAATGATGATAAGGAAATAGAACACGTTCAAAGCCAGTTCCAGGATTTAAATGTCAAAAGACTTTACCAACCACCCTCAACTAGTTTAACCAAGAATTAGTATCCTAGACCTACACTCCCAGACCTCCAGTATGAGGAAAGGAATGTCAGCAACCAGTTCTCAGTTACTTCAGGAAAACTTTATGAATGGAACATAGATGGACTTTCAGAACAAGAAATTCTGAATAAGATCTAACACATAGCGATGGTCGCTAACAATTATCTCAATGAAGGAAAAACTCACCCTGAGGTAATTGATCTTATTGTCCTAGGTTTCACAGGAAAGTTGCTCCAATGGTGGAACAACTATCTCACTGAACATTCTAAGGAAGACATAAAAACCGCCGTCTAAAAGAATGAGGAAGGTCTCCCCATTTTTGAAGATCCCCCAGGAAAAGGAATTCCTGATGGCGTTAACACCCTGATCTACACCATCATAAACCATTTTGTAGGAAAACCCAGTAACATTACATCTAGGATTTATGATCAGTTGAGTAATCTTAGGTGCAGAACACTAGGAGATTACAGATGGTATGAAGACGTGTTTACCACAAGAGTCATGAATAGAAGTGATTGTAATTCTCTATTTTGGAAAGAAAAGTTCATCAATGGTTTACCCACATTATTTGGTGAGAAAGTGAAAGAAACACTTTGCAACTCACTAGGAGAAATTGATTATGACAACTTGACCTATGGAGATATCTCTAGCACCGTCAGAATTGTAGGAATGAAAATGTGCAGAGATTTTAAGATTCATAGCAAAGCCAGCAAAAGCAAAGCCAAGTATGAGTTAGGAACCTTTTGCACACAGTATGGCTTACCACTAATAGCCCCCTCTAAAAGAAAGACCAAACACAGGAGGCCAGAATCCCCTGAGAAATCTTATAGAAAAAAGACCAAATCTAGACTCTATAAAAGGCAAGGTTATAGTAATCCCAAAGATGGTGATTATTATAAAAAGGGAAAACCTTCTAGACCAAAGTCCACAGGCAGGTTTGAGAAAACCCCTAAGGCATCAGGAAAATGCTTTAATTGCGGGAAAAAGGGACACTTTAGAAATGAGTGCAAGGAAGAAGCAAAAACACTCATAAACACCCTTATTAGTGACCAACCCAGTAAGGAGAAAATCTTCAAACTACTAGAACTTGACCATATAGAACATGAGTCAGCCAGTAGTTCTAGTGAGCATGAAATTCACCAGTCATCCTCTGAACCATCCAGAAATTACAGCTCTTCCAGTGAGTCTAGAATTGATTTAGCCTGTAAAGGAAATTGCTGCAGAAATCTCAATACCCTCAGCAAAAAAGAATCTATTTTTAATCTCATAGAACAAATTGAAGATCCTGTCATTAAAGCCTACAAGCTTGCCCAGTTCAATAAAGTCAAGTCTAAGGCCAGAACCCTTAATCAAGACTTAGAAATATCCAGAGTCCAAGGAGGAATCCTTATCAATCCTAAATATCATGGAACTAGTCTAGGGTATTTAACTATTATTCCCTCCAAAAAGAATCAGACAAAGAGTCCTGTTTCTACTTCTCATCCAGAAAACAAAGCATACATATTGCATAAAAATATTTTCTGCATTACATCCCCTGATTTAAAAGGAAATGCTTTCTCAAACAAATGTGTAACAAGAAATTACCTTACTTGTCTAGAAAACCCAAAACAAGAAACCCAGGGAAAAATGGCAGATAAAGAAAAAGGAAAAGCTCCTATCTAGGACTATTCCCAGTTCACAAGGTTCACAGAACAGCCTTATGAAATGCATGAAGGCGCTTCTTCAAACCAAGAAGCAGTATCCCTTCAGGATTATGCCACAGTGGCACATCCTAGTGGAAACACAGTCATCACCCTCCAAGAAACCCCCACACCCATATACTCTAGTGGAAATCCAGCAGTTGATGTTCTGAATTATACCTTAGAAGAAAATTTAGCCAAAGATTCTTATGGTATACATTCAAATTTCCCATACCCCACTAAGACTATCCTAGATCTTCTCCAATCAGCTTTCATCCTAGATAATGATCATCTTTTCCAAAGAACCCTCAAAACTCTAAAAACCCAGTTAGACAACCTTGAGGCCAGAAATGATCATCTCACCAGTCTTCTCTCTGGCAAAGAGAAAATCCGTTCAAAGGATAAAACTGTTCGTATGGGCACGTGTTTTGCTAGGCTAAGTCTTAAGACCCAAGCCTCAGTAAGAAGTGCATTTGCCAACTTACCTTCTGAAATACAAGTACGTATTTTGGGAAGTAAGGTTATGTCCGAATCAATTGATCTATGGTTCAGACATTTTCGGGTTTTGATCACCACCAGGTATTATGATCCAGACAGTCCAGATCTCGATTATACTACCAATTTGAACTAAACAGCAGAGAATGCCCTCACAGTATCCAGATGGGAAGCATACTTTAGCAGCAGTCTCAGAGTTTATGAAAGGGAAAAGCACCCATTTCCAGGATTATTAATCAATTACAATGACCTCCTAGAAGATGAGGAAGAGGATAATCGGATGAATTCTCATTGGTTGTCATGAATGTTTGAATATGGTTTCGTTAGGCTTATAAGGTTAACCAATCATAACCAAGTTAGCCAACTCCCCGCCATCATCAGAGACGCAGTTACTAAGATTTCAAGCCCTTATGTTACTATCATATGTTGGAGTACCCTCCCAGAATGGGAAATGAATCATTGGGCAACTGTCCAGCCATCAAAGCATCTAGTTCTTCTTGGAGGATATTCCCACCAAGGACCCTGGTTCGAAGGCAATACATTCCTCTCCTATGGAAATCCCAAAGCCCTAGCAGATTGTTGGAGGAGTTTCTTCAGCAACGAGATCAGAAAAGTTAGTCAAGAACTCTGGAAGAACTACCATTTTGTAGGCAGCACAGGAAGAATTTCAGTTTTCACAGGAAGGCCATACTATGAATCAATTCCCCGCCTTCCATGGACCACCCATTGTGATCCCAGACGGTTCCTAACACCTGGCCAGAATCCAAATTTTAAACCTTTAATTTATTGCAGTCTCTGCGAAAAATTTACTACATTCCATGAGCACGCCTGTAATAATGATCCTCTATAGGAACCATAGGAAGATGATAACAGTTGGTATGATGCTTACAATGGAAATTGGTAAAGTTTGGATAGTACCGGTCACTGTTCAGAAACAGCATTTTTCAGACAAGATACTATTCATCTACAGTACCAGTCACTGTTGATGAACAGGAACCAGCACCCAGTCGACACTAAAGACAATGGATAGAACACTATTCATGAACAGTAAAAGTCACTATTCATGAACAATACCCGACACAATCATCCAAAGTTACTATTGCTTTCGGTGGAAAAGAAATTCACCCAGGTAAAAGCAATTTACCCTCCGGAATTTCAGCAATCTCCAGCAGGATCCGAGGCTCTCCTCCAGCCTATATAAGGCAGCCTCCCATTCCAGATGGAAGCAAGTTTTTTTTAGAAGAAAAACCCAGTTTACTCCCTTCCCACTCTCACCTGTAATCAAAATGGCAGTTTACATTTGTAATACCCCAGGTAGTCTTACACTTGAAACCATATGGCCCCAGTCGGCCTCTAGTTTGTAATTAGAAATCAGATCGCCCTAGTCAGCATCTGACCCTTTCCGCTAGCCTTGTAACTTACCCCCTAGATCACAATGATTTCATGACAATTTACTTGTTTTAAAATTTCTAGTGGGAGAGAGATACAAGAGTTGGATCTCACGGCCTCCATTGTCGGTTCATAGTGGTGTGGGGTAAACATCTCGTCTTGGCCTCAAGCCTTGAGTTACATGCGGATAATGTTTATTTCATGGTACTACAAGATTGAATTTCCTGGTTTATAGTGGTTTGATCAAAAACTTTGTCTTAGCTTCGAGTTTTACATTCCATGCGGAGGGTGTTTTTATCATGGTACTACAAAATAAGCCTGTTAAAGGGATGAAATATGGCTACACATGATTCTAGACAGTGATGTACACTAGACTAAGTTTAATAGTATCCTTTATGCTAAGTTCTTGCTATTATTACTTAGAAGCCAAAGGAAAAGCGGCAAATTATTTTGTTTGGTAAGAGTTACCATTATAGCATTAATAATGAGAATATTTATCGCCTAATCATAGTGATTGGTATGACCTCGCTTCTGAGGAATATTAATTGCGGGATTAGTTTGTCGTTGCACCTAGTATAGAATGGTTTTCGGGTTTCATACTATATGGTTATGGATGCAAAATATAATGTCCCTGTAATTATGTTCATAGTTTCAAAATAAAGTTGTCATAAATTTTGTTCTCTAGCTACTATTTTAATTAAATCACATTAATTAAGAAATAATTTTGGGCATGGTGCTTAAAGGAGCTGAAGCACATAAATATGTTTTGATTCAGCATTGTCATAATTTCCTATGCATGATGCATTGATGGAAGATAGCTTATGATTTGATCATAGTCTCCATTGAAATGCTAAAATGTTACATTGGCTTCTATCTCAAGTGTGCTACAGCATAAGATGCAAGAGTTAGTACTACACTTAGACTTTAGGTTAAGTCTAAATGAGATGTTTGGTTGAACTATATTGAGTGCTAAGAAAAGCTTAAAGAGTTCCAACTCTATATCATTTTATAAAAATGTTTTAATTTTAAAAAAATAATTGGAATTCTTGGATGTAGAGATTAAATGTTAATCTCATATGGATATGATCCACAAGTCCTTGTTAGAATCATTTGAACAATTCAGATTGTTTTCAAAATAAATTATTTTTATGTTATCTGAATTGATGAGTGAGTTCTCCGCAACGGAAGACATCCTAAAAGCTAAAGCTAGGATCAATATGATTTAATTCAAATTCTTAACCTGAACCGAAAGGTAATGGTAATAAGAAGATGAATTATAATACCAAACAGTTGGACAAGCAAGTTGTCCTAGTAGTTGCCAAATAGAAATTAGACTCAAAAGCATGACCAAAAGGAAAGTGTTTCTGTTTTGGTAAAGCTAAGCATTGTCTATGATTATTTTCTAGATGGAAATTTACATGTTTTACTTTTTAAAGAGAAAGTTTTCATCCTTTGTTATTATATGTATTTGGCACTTATGCCTAGATCTTATTAATCTAAATGATATTCAAGATTGGTGAAAGATGGGCTTTTAGAACCATTATTTTATTATATTCCCAGTCTATGAATTCTACCTTAGATTAACCAAAGGTCAAACAAGGTCAAAATTCTCACAAAACAACATTTTTCATAGTTTTATATCAAACCCAAGCTCCTTGGAGATTTTTGCAACTTTGAACAAGTTTGACTCGGAGTTGACTCTCGACAGGCCCAAAAACCCTAATTTTGATTCGGTCGTCAGAACGGGTTGAAACCAACATCATTCTAAAGATTATCAAATTCTCATTCCAACGACTATTCATGGTCAAAGTCGGAGTTAGAATGGCTGAGAAATCATGAAAGCTGTGATAATGCACCGTCGATGCACCACTAAATTTCAAGAGCCATAACTTTTGATCCGATCGTTGGATTTTCAAGTTCCATACCTTTTTAGAAATAGAAAATCAAGATATTTCCAGGGGTGTCAAGATCAACCTAATTCAAGGCCATTTGAAGATGGCGGCCCTTGAAGGGCCGCCACCTCGAAAAGCGCATTGGGGCTATAAAATGCCCCAGGCACCATCTGACCCAAAAAAAAAAAAAAAAAATCTAGGTCCTACTCTCTACCTAGACATTTTCTACACATTTTTCCTCTCTCTCAAATACAAAAAACACACAAAAATTACATCAAAGCCTCTTGATTTTTTCTTCTTCACCAAAAATACAAGGTATTGTTCTTATACCCAATCTTCTTCTCTTTGGTTCTACACCTTGGATTTGGGGTTTAGGGGTATGGATGTAGCTTTTTAGCTACTATCCACACCCCCTAAATTTCTAAATCTTTTTCTAGCATTTTTCTTGCTCTTTTATGCCTTAATAACATGATTTTTTGTTCTCCTTAACATGTTTCTCGCTTTATCTTGCTCCTTGCATGTTCTTAGTTTAGATCCTTATTCTTCCATGCTTCTTTACATGTTATTTTTCTTCATGTTGTTACCTGTGCCTTGCTTGGATTTTATGTGTTGATGTGTGTATTTCCATGCTATATGGTTAGATCCTTGTTTTCACATGCTTATATGTTTGGATTCATGTTCTTCCACTTTTATGTGCTAGGCTTGTACATGTTGATGTGTAAGTTTCTATGCCTACTTGTCCTGATCTATGTTTCACATGCCTATGTGCTTGGATCTATGCTCGTTACATGCTTTATACTATCTTCCAGGTGCTTGTGCGCTCCATGCCTTGTTTGTGTGCCTAAACCTAGGCTATGTTTGTCATGCCATGTGCTATTATAGCCCTTTTGTTTCTTTTATCGCATTTTATTGCATTTTGGCCTATTGGTTCGGACTCAATCTAGACCTTGTGGTCTTTTTTGTTAGGATTAGTGTCCTTAAATCCTATTGTATGATGCCATATATGATACTATGCATGACATTATGTATTAAATGATGTATGACTTAATATTATGATTAATAAAATTGTTTTGTTATTATCTAAAATAATGGTAACATGAATATTCGGACATTATCAAATAGTCCATGAGATGCATAGTATGTGATTTAGTCACAGAAGATATAGATCACAAGTTCTTTGTAAACTCAGAATTTTGGTCCGTAGTCGGTGATGAAATTGGGCATTTCATATGCGAAGACTGTAACATATTAACTAAGATGATTTGTCTTGATCATGGAAGTGGAGACTTCTAGTTGATATGTTGATATGTTTTAAGAGTTAAGACATATTGAACTAGACCGCTGTGAGATTTGTTATTCTCCTAATGACTGTCATTTGAATAATAAATCTCACGACTTCTATTCACATGAACTCTTAATCCTGAGAGAATAATGGACCTGATCATGAAATGTAGGTTGCTTTGATATATCAGGAGTGAGATCTAAAGTAACAGTCAAAACCTCAGTATGTTGGGCAACCACATTTAGTGTTGATGAAACATATATTCTCAAGATGGAATTCATAGTCTCTTAACGGAGATATAAAATATTCCCATGAGATAAGTTTAATGGGTTCAATTATTCAGAGAGTTAGGCCAAACCACTTTAGTAAGACTAAAGTATATATTTATGAAATTAGATTTCATAAATATATGATGAATAACTTCAAAGGATTAAACCAGGTACTGAAGGATTAAGATGTAGTAATTTACAAAATGGCAGTCTATATTCATGACTTTGTATTACTACGAATATTTTATGAAGGGGTTGCATGTATAATAAAGTCTTGGGATAATTTATTAATAAGGCCTAGAGTGCAATTATATTTATATAGTGGTATTAAATATAATTAATGGTAACTTTGGACTTGTCAAGAGTTGACAGAAAAGTCCAAGGCCCATTGGAGCTAGTGTCTTATTTGTTCCCTTTTGGTCCCACTTCAAGCCACACACTAAAGCCCAATTGGGAAGGCCCAAAAGGCTAGCCCAACTAGATAATCAGTTATGTGGAGAGAAACATACAGAATTTTATATTGAATGAAATGGTTTGTATGTTCATCGATGTAAGAGAGAGACTCCTTCATATTCTCTCTATAACAACACATAGAACTGATTGAGAGACCACACATCTTGGGCTCAAGTAGAATTGGGGTGAATATCAAAAGTGTTTCCAAGTGTGTTTCTTCATTCGGTTTTGAAATTCACCATACCAAGGTACACTTTCTTGTTCATATATTCTGAAATTTACATAGAACATGCTATCAATTGCGAATGAAGTAGATCCGTTAAACATTTTCCACTGCGTATGTTTTGTATGCGATACAAACATGTTATTTTCCTACATTTTTCATCATCCATACACCAAGGCCCACAAAAAAGATTTTGGATCATCCCTATTTGCATATCTATGTATACTTACTTCTTTGCGTTATGCTTGTGCTAGCCTCTCTTGTTCTAGGCTTTGCTATGCTTGGTGCCCTCCGCTGGCTTGACATTGTGTGGTAACATCCGACGCCTATAAGCCCTTGTTCAAATGTAACCATTTGGGAGGCACCTCCTAATGCCGGGTTACTCTGTGCGTGCCCTTCCTTTTCCACTCCACACGATGCTATGCTTACCATGTTTGTTTACACCACCTGTTGGCTTTTTATGCATCTTTACACGCTTGCTTACATGTCCATGCATGAGTCTTGCTTACTAGTGTGTCGTCCATACATCAACACAGTGAAGCTATGGACATCCGATCCAAACCTAGTTTTATCCCCCATTGACACCACATTTTGTTTGCCTTTTTCCTTGTTTGTCTTCTTTCTTGTTTGCTAATTTGCCTATTTGCTTTCTTGCTTTCTCGCTTATTTTTTTATCTTGTGGCTTGCCATGTCTCATGCCATATGCTATGCTTGCCATATCTATCTTTCTTGTTTGCTTTGTACCCTTTGTGCATTATCTACACATCTCTTTCTTTCCACTGCTTGTCTGCTAGTTTCTTGTCTTTGCCTTTGCATGTACACATATGGAGCGAGGACACATAGAGCTAGGGCATGGTCTCGCAGGCCCAAGCAAAAAGGGCAAGGATGCAACATGTGGATATAAGCCAAGTGGTTATGTCAGTAGGTTTAGGGGTCTAACCTCTCCCATTGGGTTATGTACTCTTTTAAACCCCTTTCTTTCCTCCCTCAATTCTCTCTTAGATGTGTTGTATTAGGTATATCATGCCATGTACCATTCGTCCTCATCTCTAGAGTATGGTGTCCCCTGTTTACTTTCCTGTACCTATATTTTAAGCCATGCTCTGGGGATGTGGGCATTTACTTTCCTGCTCTATGTACTTGCATTGTGCATGATGTATGTATATATATACCTACTCGGCCCCTTCCATTGTGATTGTCACAGTTCGTGTCACCTAAGGCAAAGCGATGTCTAATTTTTGCTGCGAATGTAAGGTGACACGTCACCGGATTTTCACCGTGGAAATCTGGTACTTTGTCCGAATGCCTTAGAAAAGCATAGATTGGGACCATACCCATTCAAAAGCCAAATCTCAAAGCCCCCATGCATGCAAAGCCCCGAAAGCCAATGCCAAAATCATTTTTTTTTTACTGCCAATCTTCGAAAGTTAAGGTTTTATCAAAACTAATGACTGTCCTTGGACAGGCGTTGTGGGGTGTCTAACACCTTCCCCACACGTAACCATACTTCCGGACTCAGAATCAAGATTTTTTACCATCCATGTTAGATTAGGAAAAAATCCCTTTTTCTTAGCCTAGGTTTGTTAATAAAATTAACTAGAAACAAGTGACCAATCACACCTTAGAAAAACTCAATGATTGGTGGCGACTTCACTTATCTTTGATAATTCGTTCAAAATTTGGCCAAGATTCCTGCCACACCTCCAAAGGTAGACCTACCTTCCTTCACCGAGAGAGAGAGAGAGAGGGAGAGGGAGAGCACCCCAAGCTCCACGCGAACCACACCATCATCAAAAAGGGCCTCCAATGGGCCCCACACGTGTGGGAGCGTCGCCACGGTAGGTGGTCGAACGAAGGCTCGACGGTTCTCTGTTTTGGGCTGGGCTTCAACAAACAATCATCTAAACTATCTAAGCATGGCAGTTGTATATTAAGAACAAGACATAATAAAACATGCTGAACAAATTCATGCATCAAACAATAACATACTAAGTAATGGAAAAAGAAAAGAAAGAAAACAGAATACCTCTTGCATGAGCGTGCTCTTCTAATGAAAGAATATTTTAAAAATCAAATAAGTTTATTCACTTCTTTGAGGTCTAAAAAACTTTTCTTACCAAAAAGAAGTTCCTAAAGTAAAAGCTTTCAGAACGTCGTTAACATAAGAGGGGTAGAAAAGTTAGAAAAGCAGAGCCCCTAATTCTGATTTTTTTTCCCTCTATTTATAGAGGTTAGGATGCTTAAATTTTTTTTTTGAATTAGATCAAATACGAATTGGAACGCGTCCTTATCTCTAAAAAGTCAAAAAAGACAGGCTTTATCTTAATCAGGAAGTCCCCAGGCTGGGCTGAAAGTTTAGGCCAATCGGCACTCCAAAAGTGATGAATGGCCCTCTTGGGTGCCAGGTTTGAGTTTTAATTTTGGTCCAATTTGGACTCCTTTTTTGAGGATTTTTTAGCCGTGAATTGCACCTAGACGCGTTTTTAATCCGTATTCTAAAAATTAATCCCGTTTTCTTGATATTAAGATCTTTAAAGTGATAATTATCCTATAGATAAACATTCTAAAAAGACTTAATTATCCATAACTTCTTTGTTATCTAATTAATCATTTTGTTCTCATGCAAGCAGGCCTATTTTTGACACTAACCAACAACCAATCACAAAACTATTTAATTTATTTTAATTGTTTAACCAATCAGAATTAATTTAAATTAATCATGCATGGTTGGTTCCACCCAAAAAAAAAAAAAAAAAATGCATGCAAACTGTGAAAACTTGATCATGTGATATCTTTCAATCCGATGATCTGATTTGGAAATCGGACATTCCGTTGCGACCATTAGAATCTCAAGATCATTTATATGATATGCAATGAATGAATTAATGTAGGTTATACAACTATAAATTTTGGGTATATGAATGGTAACTCTAGCAATTTTCTAAGATTAAATTATTAGTGCAAAATTGAGTGCCTACAAGGTTTGTGCAAGCAAGTATTGAACAAGCCTTTATTGAGATTAAGAAATATGACACATTGGAATTAAACTCTCTATCCCTATTGGAGTTGCCATTATGGGTGCAGCACTCTTTGGAGGGGGAGTACGCCTCAACCGATTGAACTGGGGCAAAGAAAATAAATGGAGTCGCCACCTAGTTTTATGGCCTATGAACCATATATATAGCACCTTTACGTGGAAGGACTAATCTTACTACCAGAGTATGGGTTTGGAGTTTAGGAATGGCTTGGGAAGGTGTTAGGCACCCAAGACCACCCAATCTGTGGATCAGCTTCCACTCATTGTGTCTTACATCTTAATCTCATTAAAGGCATGTTCAACATTGCATTCTAAACTCACATACACACTAGCATACATCTAAGCATACAACATAGCATCAATCATCCCTAAAACCCTAGCATACATCTATCATGGTAACTCACATCAAGCCTAGCATGCATCTATCATACATATCATATTATCTCCTCCAAGGCTGCAAACAAACATGATATCCAAGGGCAAAAACATAGACATTGTAGCATCAAAGAATTGTAGAAGACCATTATGAAACAAGAACACAAACATGTCCATCTAAACTCACATATCATGTTCATCAAACCTAAACAAGATCATATTCAATCAAATGCATGTACATATGAATGCATGCCTTACCTCACTGCATCACAGCACCTATGCAACAGTGGATGGACATGTGAATGCATGTTCATGATATATCAAAGATTAATTGAAAGAAAAACCCTAATCCAGCATGTGTAGGATAAGTAAACACAAACAAAAAAACAGAGACTTAAAAGCATAAAAAGAGAACAAAATAGAGGAATATATTATAAATGAAGTAAAAAAAACAGTAGTAGAAAGATGCATATTAGGGTTTCTACGCTTGAGTACGCGTACACATACGTAGGGCTTGCGTACGTGGTCCAATTGTATGTGTGCGCATGCGTACGCATACACGCCCAAACCCTAACCCAAAAACAGTAAGAACAAAAAAAGAGCAGTCACAAAAACTATTAAATCTAACAACCTAACATGCCTTAAAACATAAAATAGAGAAAACCTAAACTTAAACAAACATGTTACATCACAAATAAACCCTGAAAAACGAAGAAAAACAAGAATTAAAATAAGAAAAGAAAGGAAAAAGACTTAGAACATATGCCTCAAACACAAAGCTCCTTAGTAATCTTAAAACTTGAAGATCAAGGCCAAAAAAAGCCCTAATCAGAAAAATATTGACTTGAGGATGTATTGTCAAAAAACTCCCTCTTTGATTCACTATTTCTAGTGAATCTTAGGTTTTCTCTTAGGATTTTCTTTGTGTTTTGAAAACGTACCATGTATGTCTTTTTATATTGAGAAAATGGGGGTTTGGAACGGCTCCTAGACGATGTAGGATTCATTTCAAACCTTAAATTTAATGCCATAAAACTTGGCTTTCATAGTTTCTTGAACCTAGCATACATATGCATGCCCGTGTATGCGTACGCATGCATGAAGCTTGCATACGCAGATCTGGAGCATACATACACATACGCATGTCTGCATACACATTACCTAGGGTTTTCATGGCCTTATTTTCCGAAAATAGATTTATTTAGCTCATAAAAAAGTTATATTTTCAATAAAAACCTTCCTAAAGTCAAATTAAGTCTGATCAGGCTCGAAACCAACCTTGGGCTTTAGAGTTTTACCATCATTAGGGAATAGGTCTTGAGTCATATGGGGAATAAAATACGGTGTCTACAATCATCCAAATCAAATGCATGCTCATATAATTATGCATGACTTACCTCATCACAGAACCTATGCATCAATGCATGTTCATGTTATTCTTCAAAGCACATAAATCCTAATTATTAATTACTCAATTAAAATAAATTATAAAATATTATGCTACTGACCCTAGTGCTAAAATGTGAAAATTGAGCTAAATAGAAACTATGCATGTGATAAAACCTAAACAAAACGGAATAAAATAACAAGAACCCTAATCTGGGTTTCTAGGCATGAACATCTGTGCTCATACACGGGGTATGCGTACTCATGCCCTGAGTATGCGTATGCATTCATGAAGTATGCGCATGCATACATGCCCAAAAACTTTGTTTTTGAACAGCAATCAAAATAGCAATTTAACGAACCCTAGCATGCTTCTAATACAAAACTAAACAAATTAATCTAATAACAAAGATATTAAAGTAGTAAAACATGAAGATAAACAACCAAAACAAGCAAAAATGAAAGAGACAAAGTTAGACTTTTACATCAAACACTAGAAATCCTTTGAACTTTTGATTGGACCGTTCCCCTTAGTCAATCTAAACAGGACAAAACCAAGGAGGTTAGTAAATTCAAAACTTGAAGGTCAAGACCAAAATAGGTCCCAACCAAGCAAAAATTTAACTTGAGGATGTTTTAGAATAAAATCTCCATCTTTAATTCTCTATTTTCTATTGAATTCGATGTGTTTTGGGAAAAGAGTCTTTATGGCATTTTATAATGATCATAAAGGAGTGTAGGGTGGCTCCTAGCCGATGTGAGATTCACTTTACACAATTAAAAAAAAAAAAAAAAAAAAACTCTCCATACAAGATTTCTAAAAGTCTACATGTGTGCATATACATGGTGTATGCGTACGCATGTTTTAAGTATGCGTGCGCATGCATGAAATATGTGTGCACATACTTAGGTTTTCTTGTAGGTTTTTCTTCACCAAAACATCCTTCAAGTTAAAGATTCACAAGATTGGGCCCTAAATCAACCCTGAGCCTCTGAGTGATGTTGTCATTGGGAAACGAGGGCTCGCGTCGTAAGTGGTACAAAATGAAGTGTCTACAAACATAAACCCTAATCATCAATCTATTAATTTAAGTGAGTAAAATATGTTATTCTACTGACCTAGGACCTAATCATGTGAAAACTAGCTTAAACAAAAGCTAAAACATGCATCTAAAAATGCATCTAGGTTAACCATGCATGCGCATGCCTAAGCATGCGTACGCATGGTCATGGAGATGTGTATGCATGCACAATCCTACGTACACATCCCTACCAGAAACTTAGCACACAACACCAATCAAAACTTAATCTAAACAACCTAGCTTGCATTATAATTATTAAAGAAATAAACTTAAGCTACACAACAGATAATTAAAGTAGAAAACAATAATAAAAATGAAAGGAAAAGAAGACAAATGCAATAATAAGTACCTCACAAAAAGCTTTTAGAGCTTGATTTTGACCGTTCCTCCCATTCAATCTACAAATCAAATGTCTAGAGGGTTAGTGAGTTTAACTGGAAGGCTTTGGACCGAAATAGATCTTAACCAAGACTCTTTAGTTTTAGGGTGCTTTCACTTTTTTGGAGTTGACTCTGTGTGTTTTCGGCAAAAGGGTTGTGGGGCCTTTTCATATTGTTCAAAGAAAAGCGGTGGAGCTCTCCCCCAAGCAATATGGGATTAACTCTGCCGCATTTTCCATTAAAACTTATCTTACATAATTTTTTGAAACCCTAGGTGTATACGCATGCTCGTGGCTGCATACGCATAGGTTAAGGATGCATATGCATGCCCAAGGCTGTGTACGTATCCTTAGGGTTTCTATAAGGTTTTTATTTCTTCCAAAAACATCCTTCAACCATAGAGCTTCTTTGGCCAGACCCTAAAAATTTATTTATTAAAGAAAGAAGGGAATGAGACATTAATAATTGATTCTTTGATGATTTGTGGTTAATTTGTTTGCCTTTGTTGTAGTTTTGGGAAAAGTTAAAGACTGAGGAGTGATATTAGAAGCTATTGAAAGGCTTCAGCATGGTGCGAAGGTTGTGCTTTGATATTTTATCCAAGTTGAATTGTTTAATTCAATTAAATTGTCTCCTTTAATTTCTAATCCATGGTTTCTTTCCTTTTTTTAAAAAAAAAATATTATCTTTTGCTGTACTTGTAACTTGTGTATAACTTTAACTACGATGCAAGACAATTCTGAAAACTATGATATCGAAGTGCACACCGGAAGTGCACACTAGAAGTGAATCTGAAATCTTTGAAATGGTAGGTGGTCTCTTTTTGCCTCCTTAACTTTGTAATCAACGATATCATAACTGATCTTTTAAGTGCATCTTAAATTAATAATAGGATTGGTTGCTCGGTGTTGCTGATTGATAAAATTGAGAAATCTTTCTAAATAAAAATCTGGATTTTGTTATCACTTAAAGGGAAAAATAAAAAGAGTAAATAATTATGAAAAATGCTAATGAGTGCCTTTAGGGCATTGGTTAATAATCTATTTTAGTAAAGTTTTGACATCACTTTTATAGGAAATGAAAAAAAATATAAAAATATTAATTGTTTTTTTCTTCGTTTCCCATAAAAACTTTCTTTAATTGGATTGTTAACCAATGCCTTAAGAACACTTGTTAGCATGACCTCTGAAGCTCCTACAATTTTCCACGTCAACACAATATAAAAAAAAAAATCAAACAAAAATAAACGTAATAAACCCGATACTCAAGCCTTTCCCTTTCACGATGCTCTGCCTCCCGAAGCTCTGTCTTTCTCTTTCACGAAGCTCTGCCATCTCTTCCTTACCTTCCTCTACCAGGTCCTCCTCAATCAAACCCGTGGCAAAACAACAGCAAAGCATAGCCCAAGTTCTCTTCGACAGCTTAATCTTAAAAATTCGCTCCAAGAAACTCCATTGTTCGAGATTAACTTCAAGATGGTCTCGAGCTGCAAAAAGGAGACAGTCAGAACACTATGTGAGACAGTAGTAACAAATAAAACATAAAGATCGATGAACACAAACCAGATGGGGTCATTATGCCCCAAGTTTTATCTGCTGGCATAAACTCTTGGTCATCAGGATAGCACATCCAGTTATCCCCCTCAAGGAAGAAGTACCTACTCTTCTAGTTTTTGTTGGAGTCAGGGGTTTCACAAACTAACCTAAAAGATAGTTTCCTCGGCAGGAAGCTGTACATTCCCTTAGATTGGATGATCTCAGATGGACGATAGCAATGAAAAAATTCTTCCATTGTCATCCTTCGTGCCCTTTTGGAAAGAACTCCATACAGGACCTCAGTGCCAAGAAAAACCCTCCAGGCGTTAGGTGAGACTTGGGTGACGGCCAGCCTCAGGTATTGGAGTGGGCGACGCAGTACAGAGTGCTTAATGGAAACCTAAGCCCTGCTTTGAGCATTTGCTCGTACACTCCTACATCGTCAACACCCTCGTAGTTGTTAGGATATGTGCCCTTAAATCCTATTGTATGATGCTATGTATGACGTTATATATGACTTAATGTTATGATTAATAAAGTTGTTTTATTATTATCTAAAATAATGGCAACATGAATATTTGGACATTATCATATAGTCCATGAGATGCATAGTATGTGTTTTATGTGATTTAGTCACAGAAGATATAAATCACACGTTCTTTGTAAACTCAAAGTTATAATTCGTAATCGGTGATGAAATTGGGCATTTCATCTACGAAGACTATAACATATCAACTAAGATGATTTGTCTTGATCATGGAAGTGGAGACTTCTAGTTGATATGTTGATATGTTTTTAAGAGTTAAGACATATTGAATTAGACCGCTGTGAGATTTATTATTCTCCTAACAACTGTCAAATGAATAATAAATCTCACGACTTCTATTTGCATGAACTCTTAATCCTGAGAGAATAATGGACCTGATCATGAGGTGTTGGTTGCTTTGATATATCAGGAGTGAGATCTAAAGTCACGATCAAAATCTCAATATGTTGGGCAGCCACATATAGTGTTAATGGACATATATTCTCAAGATGGAATTCATAATCTCTTAACAGAGATATAAAATATTCCATTGAGATAAGTTTAATGGGTTTGGTTATTCAGAGTATTAGGCCTAACCACTTTAGTAAGGATATACTAAAGTATATATTTATGAAATTAGATTTCATAAATATATGATAAATAACTTAAAGGATTAAACTGGGTACTCAAAGATTAAGATGTAGTAATTTTCAAAGTGGCAGTCTATATTCATGACTTTGTATTACTACGAATATTTTATGAAGGGGTTGCATGTATGATAAAGTCTTGGGATATAATTTATTAATAAGGCCTAGAGTGCAATTATATTTATATAGTGGTATTAAATATAATTAATGGTAACTTTGGGTTTGTCAAGATTTTACAGAAAAGCCCAAGGCTCATTGGAGCTAATGTCTTATTGGTCCCTTTTGATCCTACTCCAAGCCACATACTAAAGCCCAATTGGAAAGGCGCAATAGGCCAGTCCAATTAGATAATCAGTTAATTATAAAGGGAGAAACATATATAATTTTTTAATATAAGAAAGAGAGACATCATTGTGAAGTGGTGTGTATGTGTGAGTGAAGCCACTCAATTATTCTCCCTTTGAAACTGATTGAGAGATCACACTTCTTGGACGTAAATTGGAATTGGAGTGAAGATTAAAAGTGTTCCTAAGTACTTCTAATATTTTGTTTTGAATTTCACCGCACCAAGGTATGCTATCTCATACTTAAATTCTGAAATTTACATAGTGCATGTTATCAATCATGAATGAAATCGATCCATGCTTGTTGCTTCCGCTATGTGTTTTGTATGAGATACAAAACTAGATTTACCAACAATTGGTATCAGAGCCAGGTTTTCATTTCATGCTTGTATAACATGTGATTGAGTTTTAGAATCAAAGAATATCATTTTCTTTGTGTTATGGGATTCTTGAATCTGCAATGATTATTCTATATAATCACGTTTATAGGATTTTTGATTTCATAATTTGTTTTAAGAAAAGGTGATTGACTTTGCTTTGATGTGAAGTGAATATCTTTTAATGTGGAATTTTGTCTTTAAAAGAATTTCTTTTTGCCATAAACTTCTAGAAGGTGTTATTAAATAACCGTCAAGATAGAAGTTTTATATTTAATGGTTTGGACCAACGCACTGTTTCGGGATAGACTTCAATATGAAAATTTTTGACAGAAGGATTCAAGACTAACTTCATGAATTGATGAACGATATATATTAAGCCAATGAATATATATATATATATATATATATATATGTAGGGGAGGATTTTGTTCCAGCCCCCACAAGCCATTTGTTCTCTATGGGGAGTCAGGCCCGCAAGGATTTGTCCATTACTGGTGAGTGTGGGAAGTGGCAAGCATTGCACTTGGACCAACAGTCCCACATCGAGTAGAGAAGCGGCCCACTCATGGTTTATAAGCTTCTAGAACGACCATGAGTGTACCACTACTACCATGAGTGTAGGGGCTGGAACAAAATCTTCTCCTACAAAAAGGCACTTTTGAAGGCAGTACCCATCATCGGTATTGTCTGCTTTGGGTTGGGAATGGGTCGTTGAGGCCGATGCCACCCAGACTGCACTGTTTTGTTACCCTTGAAGGGCACGCCTCTACCACTACTACCACACATGGTGCGGGAGTAGTGGCAAGCATTGCACTTGGACCAGCAGTCCCACATCGAGTAGAGAAGCACTCCACTCATGGTTTATAAGCTTTTGGAGCGACCATGAGTGCACCACTACTACCACACATGGTGCGGGAGTAGTGGTACGCTCATGGTCACTCCATAAGCTTATAAACCATGAGTGGGGCGCTTCTCTACTCGATGTGGGACTGCTGGTCTAAGTGCAATACTTGCCACTTCCCGCACTCGCTAGTAGAAGACAAATCCTTACGGGCCTGGCTCCCCATAAAGGACAAATGGCTTGTGGGGGCTGGAACAAAATCTTCCCCTACAAAAAGGCACTTTTAAGGGCAGTGCCCATCATCAGTATTGTCCGCTCTGGGTTGGGAATGGGCCGTTGAGGCCGGTGCCACCCAGACCAAATGGTTTTGTTACCCTTGAAGAGCACGCCTGTACCACTACTTTCGTACATGGTGTGGTAGTAGCGGTACACTCATGGTCACTTCAGAAGCTTATAAATCATGAGTGGAGCGCTTCTCTGCTCGATGTGGGATTGCTGGTCCAAGTGCAATGCTTGCCACTTCCTACACTCGCCAGTAGAAGACAAATCCTTGCGGGCTTGGCTCCCCATAAAGGACAAATGGCTTGCGGGGGCTGGAACAAAATCCTCCCCTACAATATATATATTAAGGAAGTGATATTGAATATATATATATATATATATATATATTAAGTCAATGATGAACGTTATCAATGATATATTGTGGCTCGGATGCATGGACTTTGAATCCGTATAACAACTCATGTGTTAACTGCCATGTGCGTGAAATTAAGGCATGCACTACTTGGATATTAATATATATGTTGGCATGATTTGTTGATTAATATATATGTTGGCATGATTTAAAGGATTCATCATATTGTTGCTTGCCTTGGTTTATATTTTTATTATATATTAACGCTAGGATTAAAGTATTTGTTTAATGAAATTTATTCCTAATGAGATTAGGATTATGTTTTCAAGGTTTCTAGCATTATTATGGTTCTTGATCTTAAAAACCTTTAATTTAAAACATCTAGTGGGAAAGAGATACAATAGTTGGATCTCACGGCCTCCATTATCGGTTCATAGTAGTGTCGGTAAACACCTCATCTTGGCGTATATGCCTCGCGATCCCAAAGGAGGGTGTTTACTTCATAGTACTACAAGATTGAACTTACCCATTTAAAATAGTGTTAACAAACACCTCGTCTTGGCATATATGCCTCGCGATCCCAAAGGAGGGTGTTTTGTTTCATGGTACTACAAGTTTAAACACTATAAAGGGAGATGAAATGTGGCTACACATGATTTTAGATAATGGTGTACACTAGACTAAGTGTAATGTTAACCTCCCAAAGGAACTATGTCATTATTACTTAGAGGCTAAAGGCAAAACGGCAAATTATTTTTGTTTGGTAAGAGTTACCATGATAGCATAAATAATGAGAATATTTCTCAACCAATTAAGGTGTTTATAATAAACTTGCTACCAAGGAATTATAGACATGGATTGGGTTGTCATTGCATATATTATTTTATGGTGAGCAAGGCCCTTCTGCAAGGCAGGAAACTATGAGGAAAATTTATAATACCAAAATGGCTGAAGGAACTTCAGTGAGGGAGCATTGTCTTAGGATCTCTAATCTGAATACATTGGAAGTTTTAGGTGCCGATATTGATGGAGAATCCCAAGTGGATATGATACTCCAGTCATTACTGGAATCATTCAAGGAATTCAGGCTTAACTATAATATGAACAAAAAGGTTTATGCATTGTCTGAATTGATGAATGAGTTGGTAGAGGCGGAAGGCATCCTTGGTACTTCTAGTGTTGATGCCAATATGGCTGAAGCTTCTACTTCTCAAGCTAAGTCGAAAGGCAAGGGTAAAAAGAAGAAGAAGAAGGACTTCACTAAGAGAGATGGTAAACAAATTGCCTTAAGAGTTGCCAACAAAGGAAAGAAAATCAAAGGAAAGTATTTCCATTGTGGTAAGAAAGGACATTGGAAGAGGAATTGTCCAATATTCAAAACTGCCAAGAATAAGGGTATGAAAAGTTCATTTCTTCTTGAAATATGTTTGGTACAGAATCCCACGGATTCCTAGTGTGAGGATTTAGGTTGTACTAATAATATATGCAATACTTTGTAGGGGTTCTAGGAGACCAAAAAGTTGAATAAGGGAGAACTATTTCTTACTTTGGCTGATGGGAGCAGAATACCAGTTGTAGCTGTTAGAATGTTTAATTTATACTTTAAGACTAGAGTTTTAATATTAGAAGACTGTTTGTATGTGCCTAATATTCGTAGGAATTTAATTTCTACAACTTACTTAGGTAAATATGGATATTATGTTATCCTAAAAGACAATGTTGTAATAAAGAAGGATAAAGAGTTTATCTGTTCTGGCAATATTGTGGATGGTCTTTACATTTTAACTCCTAACAAGCATGAATTATACAATTCTGAATTAGATAGTAGCTCTCATGTAAAATCATTAAAGAGAAAGTTTCCTTCTACTTCTGATGCACATCAATGTCACTTGCGTTTGGGTCATATTAATTCAAATAGGATTCAAAGACTAATCAAAGATGGACTTTTACAGACCATGGACTTTGATGGATTTCTAGTTTGCAAATCTTGTTTGGAAGGTAAAATGACCAAACGACGTTTTAATGCAAAAGGTAGAAGAGCCCAAGAGTTGCTTGAATTAGTTCATACAGCTGTATGGGGTCCTATGTCAACCCAAGCAAAAGGAGGTTATGAGTACTTCATCACTTTTACGGATGCAAGATATGGTTATGTGTACCTAATGAGATGGAAGTCTAAAGCCTTTGAAAAGTTCAAAGATTTTAGGGCTGAAGTTGAAAATCAATTGGGTAAACGCATAAAGGCCATTCAAACAAAGTGTTTGTTAGCACCCATGCCAAGTTTTTGGAAGATGATTATGTGAATAATTTTAATCCTAGAAGTAAAGTTGTATTGGTTGAATTAGATGAACCTGTAATTGAACAACCAATGGATGAAATAGGAATGATGTGGCTGTATTGGATACACCACAAGACATTACTCATGAGATGACAAGTACACAGGTGCCTCGTCGTAGTGGGAGAATTGTTCGGCCTCCTATAAGATTTATAGGTTTTCGAGAAACTTATGAAGCTATCTTAGAAGAGGCTGAATCGGATCCCTACACTTACGAGGAGGCAATGAATGATATAGATGCACATCATTGGGTCCAAGCTATGAAATTTGAATTGGATTCTATGTATTCCAATCAAATATGGGATCTTGTAAAGGCGCCTAACGGCATTAAACTTGTTGGTTGCAAATGGGTTTACAAGAGAAAGAGAGGGATAGATGGAAATGTTAAAACCTTTAAAGCAAGACTAGTGGCGAAAAGGTATACACAAAAAGAAGGTATTGACTATGATGAAACTTTTTCGCCAATAGCCATGCTTAAATCTATCAGAATTCTCTCATTTATTGCTGCTCATTATGATTATGAGATTTGGCAAATGGATGTCAAGACTGCATTTTTTAATAGAAATCTTGAAGAAGAAATCTATATGATGCAACCTGAAGGTTTCATAACAAAGAACCAATAGCATATGGTATACAAGTTGAAATGGTCCATTTATGGACTTAAGCAAGCATCTAGGTTATGGAACATCAGATTTAAACAAGCAATAAAATCATTTGGTTTTGAACAAAATCTTAATGAATCATGTGTGTACAGAAGACATCGAGACAAAATAGTAATGTTCCTAGTGCTTTATGTTAATGATATTTGTAACACCCCAAACCCTTAATAAGGATTTAGATGCATAACCTGTCTTAGAAATAATCAACAATGACATAATGGAACAGAGCGTAATATTTATCCTCAAATAAACTTCTTGAATATCATCAGATTTCCTTAACAATCCATAAAAACAAAACAACAATAATATTCTTGAATGTAAAATCTCCAAATAACATCTCAAAATAGTTCCAAAATAATAATCTCATTGTCCTGAAACAATTTTACTAAAACAATTCTGCAACTATCAAGCTCCAAACGAAGTCGTCAATCTAAGGCTCCACTGATCTACCACCAAAAGACACTCCATAACTCTAATCTGAAAGGATGGAAAAAGGGTGAGCTAAAGGCTCAATAAGAGACTACAAACATGAGGATGTCTCCCAAAAACAAAATGATAATATCATTGACAAAATATAGTCATCACGATACAATTAAAATTAGTTTAAACTGTAATATAATATATTCTATAAAGCTGTTAAAAAAAAACACTTCACTATAACACTGTAAACATTAATAAAATAATGACCACATTTATATGCCAATATGCACCAAATAGGTAGAAACAATTTTATTTTGAAAATAAGCAATTTTCCACCTAAAAGAACATTAGTAAATAAACAGTAATTCAATATGAAAAGTATTAGTCAAACACAGACAAAAGCTGCTAAACACTCGGTGGGTGATTTCCCATGGGAACAATAACACTAACCTCAAAGAGGCAACACTAACTCTGAAGAGCAACAATAACACTGCACCACACCACACTAACACTACTTCGGCCGAAGACCAACACTTAACCCTGTGTTGGCAAAGGTTGCAGACTGTCTAGTTGACCATTTGAAACACTCTTGACATATACAGTTTCACAATAATATACAATAAATAATAGAGTTTGAGTATGTATAAAGCACTAACAATGGTATAAGTCTTTGAAACTTCACTTCTGCAATTATGTGTATGTATATATATATAAATATATTTTTACCACAATTATATATATATATATATATATATATAAAAATATATACGTCTTGAGAGACGTCATGTGTTGAAGTCTACTTACCTCTAGCGGCTAAACCAAGCTTCACTTCAATTGCTCGAAACAACGTCAACTAGAACCTAGATAATGATTAGATAACTCAATAAGAGCAGGTTCTTTAATAATCACAACGTCCTCTTGATAAAACAATTCCTCAGCCACTAAGAAGATTTGGCAAAATAAAAATCAACATGTCTTTCTAATATACCCCAAACCTATTCTAGATTAAGATAATAGTATAGCATTCCCTAAACTAACATCTAAAATACCCATATCTTTAAAATTAAAAGGACACATAACCACCTGAAGAAAACCACCCAAAGATCTTATATATATATATATATATATATATATATATAAACCTAATATCAAAACTCTACCTTTTCCACATGAACCATCAGATGCTATATATATATATGAAAACACGTTACTATCAGATAATTTATTAATCTATATACTTATATATAAACCTATATATATTACAAACTCCTTTTCGACCACACAGTGTGAAAGTGAAAGTCAAGCATAAACAAAATTTCAGCATCAATGCACTTGATTCCATGATCTGGTTGTCTATGCCTTATTATTATTGAAAGTCAAGCAAAGCACATTCTGCATTAATACAATTCCCTGATCCGTGATTGACTATTGAATTCTAATATAAATAAATATTGTTACATCTGGTGAACTATCAATTCAATATATACATATATATATATATTCGGCCAACCATGAATCAGACATCAGATGAGTTAGCAATCTAACACATATATATATATATATATATATATATTCGGCCAACAATGAATCAATTGGATGAACTAATAAGGTAATATATATATATACTTATATAAAAACTTAATGGCACAAATCCAGTTCGGCCAGCCATGTGCATCATCAGGTGGGCTAACAATCTAATATATATATATATATATATACATTCGGCCAACAATGAATCAGATGGATAACCTATCTGATGATCTAGCAATCCAATATATATATATATATATATCTATATTCGGCCAAACAATGAAAAAGAAGGTCCAGCAAAACACAATTTCAGCAATCTCAATACCACACAATCGAATATCAGTTGCTGAAAATTACCTTGATGTCGTCTTGTCAGTTTGGCAGAATTTCTTTCACAGCCGCTTCTAGTTTCAAGGGTCTCTTTCTCTACCTATCACATAGGAAACCCTAATTTCATTTCATTATAAAGCTGTTGCACTTGGGCTGAAAGTTTAGAAGCCTATTCCATGATAAGGCTAATTTCAGTTTGGCTGAAAATTTAGAAGCCCACTACACTAAAATAAACTTCTAAGACCCACTTATATTCCCACTAAACACCTTAATATTATTTTTATTATTGTTATCATTATAAAAATCACAATATAAAATTAATTATCTCCTCCAAAATAATTAAGCAATTTATCAAATCTACTCTCTAAAAGTAATTAAATTAAATTTAAATGAGACGGGTGTTACAATATTCTACTCATTGGAAATGATGTAGGGGTAATGTCATCGGTAAAGGTTTGGTTGTCAAGCCAATTTGAAATGAAGGACTTGGGTGAAGCTAACTTTATTTTAGGGATTAAGCTTTGGCAAGATCGCAAGAATAAGATGTTAGGTTTATCACAAACTGGGTATATAGATAAGGTTCTAGAATGGTTTAGCACGCAAAACTCCAAGAAAGGATTACTTCCTTTTAGACATGGAGTTCCTCTGTCTGATGACCAAAGGCCTAAGACTCTAGAGGAAGAAAAAATGATGAGACAAGTTCCTTATGCTTCTACAGTGGGAAGTCTCATGTATGCCATGCTATGTACTAGACTAGATATCTGTTATTCAGTTGGCATGGTCAGCCGATATCAATCAAATCCAGGACTTAAACATTGGCAAGCTGTAAAGCATATTCTCAAGTATCTACGGAGAACAAGAGATTATATGCTTGTTTACCATAGTGAGGATTTGATTCCCATTGGTTATACAGATTCAAATTTTCAGTCAGATCTTAATTTCAGAAAGTCCACTTCAGGTTGGGTGTTCACCTTGGGAGGTGGAGCCATAAGTTGGAGGAGTGTTAAGCTATCTTGTATTGCAAACTCCACTATGGAAGCTGAATATGTTGCTGCTTGTAAGGCAACAAAGGAAGCTGTTTGGCTCAAGAAATTCCTTTCTGATCTTGGTGTTGTGAGAATGGAGCAAGTTCCCATCACATTGTTTTGCGACAATAGTGGAGAGGTTGCACAATCCAAGGATCCAAGGAATCACAAGAAAGGAAAGCACATTGAGAGAAAGTATCACATTATTTGAGACTTTGTTGCTCGAGGAGATGTAGTAGTAGCAAAGATTGATAGTGCAAGTAATCTAGCGGATCCCTTTACCAAAACATTGCCTCAAAGGACTTTTGAGTAACATTTGAAGGGAATGGGAGTTATATTAGTGCAAATAGTCTTTAGGGCAAGTGGGAGATTGTTAGGATTTGTGCCCTTAAATCCTATTGTATGATGCTATGTATGACATTATGTATGACTTAATGTTATGATTAATAAAGTTGTTTTATTATTATCTAAAATAATGGCAACATGAATATTTGGACATTATCATATAGTCCATGAGATGCATAGTATGTGATTTATGTGATTTAGTCACGGAAGATATAAATCACAAGTTCTTTGTAAATTCAGAATTATAATTTGTAGTCGGTGATGAAATTGGGCATTTCATCTGCGAAGACTATAACATACCAACTAAGATGATTTGTCTTGATCATGGAAGTGGAGACTTCTAGTTGATATGTTGATATGTTTTTAAGAGTTAAGAACTATTGAACTGGATCGCTGTGAGATATTCTCCTAACGACTGTCAAATGAATAATAAATCTCATGACTTCTATTTGCATGAGCTCTTAATCTTGAGAGAATAATGAACCTGATCATAAGGTGTAGGTTGCTTTGATATATCAAGAGTGAGATCTAAAGTCACGATCAAAATCTCAGTATGTTGGGCAGCCACATTTAGTGTTGATGGAACATATATTCTCAAGATGGAATTCATAATCTCTTAACAGAGATATAAAATATTCCCTTGAGATAAGTTTAATGGGTTTGGTTATTCAGAGTGTTAGGCCTAACCACTTTTGTAAGGATATACTAAAGTATATATTTATGAAATTGGATTTCATAAACATATGGTGAATAACTTAAAGGATTAAATCGGGTACTCAAGGATTAAGATGTAGTAATTTTCAAAGTGGCAGTCTATATTTATGACTTTGTATTACTACGAATATTTTATGAAGGGGTTGCATGTATAATAAAGTCTTGGGATATTATTTATTAATAAGGCCTAGAGTGCAATTATATTTATATAATGGTATTAAATATAATTAATGGTAACTTTGGGCTTGTCAAGAGTTGACAGAAAAGCCCAAGGCCCATTGGAGCTAGTGTCTTATTGGTCCCTTTTGGTCCCACTCCAAGCCATATACTAAAGCCCAATTGGAAAGGCCCAATAGGCCAGCCCAATTAGATAATCAGTTAGTTATAAAGAGAGAAACATACATAACTTTTTAATATAAGAGAGACATCATTGTGAAGTGGTGTGTATGTGTGAGTGAAGCCACTTAATTATTCTCCCTTAGAAACTAATTGAGAGACCACACTTCTTAGGTGTAAAGTGGAATTGGAGTGAAGATTAAAAGTGTTTCCAAGTACTTCTAATCTTTTGTTTTGAATTTTACCGTACCAAGGTACACTATCTCGTTCTTAAATTCTGAAATTTACATAGTGCATGTTATCAATCATGAATGAAATAGATCCATGCTTGTTGCTTCCACTGTGTGTTTTGTATGAGATACAAAACCAGATTTACCAATAGTACTAACATTTCTCAGATTTGTAAAGTAGACGGATCGATATGTTGACAGGCATCTGATATTTTTCCCTAAGTGTGTCAAAATGTTTTTGCTTGATTGTAGATCGGAGGTCATTCACCGTCCACAACGGAAGACGAATGAACTCCCTAAGGCCATCATGGCCTACGATGGATTGGGAAAGGGGCTCAGCATTGACTTTGTACTTTTCACTTAAGTCATCCTCTGACCCGTCCACATTCACGTACTCATCCACCTCTACAGAAGGTGTGTAGGAGGATGGAACTCAATCATCAGGAGAGGTGACGAGGTCATCCAGACCAAACGGATACACCTCGTTTTCGCCCACCCCATCACGAACACACGACTGGTCACTCGACGCGTCACTAAACATCTTACCTACATGTGACGGATAAATTTTTAAGACTCTACAAGATCTAAATAGTGGACAGACATACAAGACTTACAAATAAGAAAAAATAAATTTTAAGGGCAGGATACTTATAGGGAAATAGTGAAAATAGTCGACGGAGAGAGCCTGAAGAACGGTCGAGAAGAAATACACACTTTTGTTGGAAGACAGTAGTGCTCTAATCAGAAATTTGCGATGAAAAGTGAAAAATGAAAGGAAAAGATGACTAATATATATAGAGAAAATGACATGGAAGACGAAGGGACACTTTAGTCTGAGTAATCAGCCATTAACCAATGAAACAGGTGTTCCTAGTGTATTAAATACCCTAGGCTAGGCTGTCAATCAAAATGCATTCTTTGAGGAATTAGCTATACTGTCACTCTAAGAGCCTGTCTACCAAAAAACGAGACAGACTCGTAGAGTGAAGGGGCAGCTGCAGAGGATAAAATAAAACTCAACGGATCCATTCTCTGAGGATAACCAAAAACGATGATTGTGAGGGAAAGGGGGACAGACGGATTCTCCATAATGGACAGATTCCTATTAAACGAAAAAAAAGGGGACGGATAGAAATGCCATGCGTCATCTACATAGCCTTGGAGGTCTCCAAGGAACCCTAAATGGAAATACCTTATGCCCTATGATTAACCCTAGTCAACAAAATCTTTATATGGGAAGAATCCCATAAAATACGTATATCTATGAGGATCTTCCTCGCAAGGAAATATCTTCTTGGCCAAGAAACAAATGTCAGTTTAACATTACTATAAAAAGCCTAAAGCCCTCAGAAAGCGAGGTACACATAATTTCCCCTAACTCTAGCACTCTAAAGTTGTGAGCATTCTCTAACTTAACCTTCATAGGGTCTTTGACCGGTACAACACCGGCACTCTCCTAAGGTCTTCTTGTTCTGTGTTGTGCAGATGTTGTCTTGAGTGCGTGAGGACCAAGTGACTTACTAACGATTTTCAGCATCATCAGTTGGCCCCGTCTGTCAGAAAAAATCAATAGGATGTAAGCTATACTACCGCTTCCCAGACAAAAAGTTGCATGGTACTTACTTGCTCGATGGCAACCACCAATAACGTTCAAGGAGATAACCATGCATCACTGCCCTTAAGAGACAGCTTCAGACTCTCGCAGCAGTAGTAGAATGCCTCACTAAGCAAAATCATGACTTAGACAAGCAACTTCGGCAGAAGAACACAGTGCTTAACACCTAGGAGGAGGGACCAGGAAGGAACCAGTGCTGAGAGAAGGAAATAGGAGGGACTGAAAGGTAGCAACACCCTAAGCAGACAAGAGCGACAGGAAACAAGCCATCACTCCGCCACAGATACTGTTCCACCACACATGGTCGTGGAGATGCAAATGATGAAAAAGAGGATGGACCTCATGATGAACACCCTCAGAGGACAGGTATCAAGCGACCTCGAGGAGCTAGTCCATCGGACAGACTCGCCCTTTACGACGGGTCCAAGGATCCCTTGGATCACCTGGAGTCCTTTAAGACCCTAATGCACCTGTAAGGGGTGGCAAATGAGATTATGTGCAAGGCCTTCCCCACTAAGCTGAAGGGCCCCGGAAGGATTTGGTTTAGCAGGTTGACGCCCAACTCTATTAGTACCTTCAAGGAGTTAAGCGCCCAGTTTACCTCACACTTTATCGGGGCCACGGGTACAAGAAGTCCACCGCATGCCTAATGAACATTAAGCAACAGGAGGAAAAGACACTGTGGTCTTACATAACCCGCTTTAACAAAAAGGCCTTTTCCATCGATGAAGCTAACGATAAGATACTCGTGGCTGCATTCACGAATGGACTACGGAAGGGTAAGTTTCTATTTTCTTTATACAAAAATGACCCAAAAACCATGTTGGATGTTCTTTATAGGGCTACTAAGTACATAAGCGTGGAAGATGCACTACTAGCTCGAGAAGAAAAGCCCAAGAAGAAGGAAAGATAAGAGGACACACAACAGGATAGGGGGCGGGAGATGGCTAGGATCGGAGAACAACGGGAGGACAGTGTTGGGAAAAATACATGTTCGTATCACATACAAAACATACGCAGCGGAAAATTAACGGATCTACTTTATTCGTAATTGATAACATGCACTATGAAAGTTTCAGAATTTAAGAACAAGAAAGCGTACTGCGTACCTTGGTGTGGTGAAATTCAAAACCAAAAACCAAAAGTCCTTGGGAAGACTTTTAATCTTCACTCCAATTCCACTTCATGTCCAAGATGTGTGGTCTCTTAATCAGTTTCCAAGGAAAGAACAAGGGAGTGTCCAACACTTACATACAAACCATTTCATTCCTTGTGTAATCTTGATGAAGAACACTTTTGAATAGACTCATGAAAGGACTTATGAAATTCTGTATGTTTCTCTCCTTATATACAACTAATTATCTAATTGGGCTAGCCTTTTGGGCCATTCCAATTGGGCTCTAGTGTGTGGCTTGGAGTGGGACCAAAAGGGAACAAATAAGACTCTAACTCCAATGGGCCTTGGCCTTTTCTGTTAACTCTTGACAAGTCCAAAGTTACCATTAATTATATTCAATACCACTATATGAATATAATTGCACTCTAGGCCTTATTAATAAATTATATCCCAAGACTTTATTATACATGAAACCTCTTCATTAAAATATTCGTAGTAATACAAAGTCATAAATATAGACTGCCACTTTGAAGATTACTACATCTTAATCCTTGAGTACCTAGTTTAATCCTTAATGTTATTCATTATATATTTATGAAATCTAAATCAATAAATATATACTTTAGTAACTCCTTAGTAAATTGGTGGGGCCCAACTCTCTGAATAACCAAACCCATTAAACTTATCTCAAGGGAATATTTTATATCTCCGTTAAGAGATTATGAATTCCATCTTGAGAATATATGTTCCATCAACACTAAATGCGGCTGCCCAACATACTGAAGTTTTGACCGTAACTTATAGATCTCACTCTTGATATATCAAAGCAACCTACATCTCATGATCAGGTCTATTATTCTCTCAGGATTTAGAGTTGATGTAAATAGAAGTCGTGAGATTTATTATTCATTTGACAGTCGTTAGGAGAATAATAAATCTCACAGTGGTCCAATTCAATATGTCTTAACTCTTAAAACATATCAACATACCAACTAGAAATCTCCATTTCCATGATCAAGACAAATCATCTTAGTTGATATGTTGTAGTCTTCGCAGATGACATGCCCAATTTCATTATCGACTACGAACTACATTCTGAGTTTACAAAGAACTTGCGATTTATATCTTCTGTGACTAAATCACATAAATTACATACTATGCATCTCATGGACTAAAATAATGTCCCATTAGTTCATTTATAGATAGTTTCATATAATTAAACAATTTAATTATTCATGACATCCCAAAAAATTAGATTTTAGGGCATAAACCCCAACAATCTCCCACTTGCCCTCAAAGACAATTTACAATATATCCGACACTTATCTTCCTTTAGAGTAATTCATAGTCACTCTAAGGCAAGGTTTGGAAACAAGCTTCCGTTAGATTTATTGCATAAATTATCTTTTCTACTACTACTCAAGTACTCATATCTCTCTAGTGAGATAATACTTACGCTTGATGTGTATCTTCACCACTAGGATGAACACAGATCTTGAAGTCCAACTTCATGAATCACAATAAAACTACAAGTCAATATTTGTACATCCAGTAACAATCAAAACCTCACTTTTGTGAACAAGCATATAATCCCTCATTCTCTTAAGATATTTGAGTATATGCTTTACTCCCACTAAATTAAATGACCTTTGATTCAATTGATATTTGCTTACCATGCCCACCACAAAATAGATATTTAGCCTAGTATATAGCATAGCATAAAGACTTCCTATTGATATGATATTAGGAACCATCTTAATATGCTCCTCCTTTTATATGTCTTAGGACTATAGTCCTATATAAAGGAACTTCAAACTTAAAAGGAAATAATCATTTCTTGAAGTATTACATGCTATACTTGGCTAGAATCTAATCTATTTAAGCAGTTTGAGATAGACCCAATATCCTGATTTCTGAATTGTAACAAAGTTTAATTTCTTAGGATATGACTAGTCTTTCCCAAGTACTTTATATCAAACTGGATTAGACAACAAAAACTCTATTGATGACAATATCTCTACATCATTCTAAATGATTAGAATGTCATCAACATACATTAAGAAATTTATTATTCTATATAGCTTTCACACACATAAGGCCTTTTAATACTTGATCAAAATCAAAAAATTTGATTCATTGATCAAAGATGATATATTATGATTCAGATGCTTGCTTTAATCCCTAAATGAAATTTAAGCAACTTGCATACTAAACACTACTGTTTCTTTACTATGTACAAGTCTAGTTACATCATATAGATGTCTTTCTCAAGATTACTACTAAAAGAAGCTTTTTTGATATCCACTGCCATATTACATCCAAATGAAATATAATGGATAAGAAAAATCTTGATAGAGTCAATCTTGACTATTGGTGAAAAAATCTTTTCATAATTGAACCATTTCTTTCTGAATAAATCTTTTTACCACTAGTCTTGACTTTGAAGGTTTGCACCTTCGAATCTATCAATCTCATTTACTTGTGGACCTATTTGAAAACAATAGGCCTAATGCCATTAGGCATGTCTACAAGTTTTATACTTCAAATAGAATCCAATTCTATTCACATAACCTTGAACCGGTAATACATATTCAAATCATCTATGGCTTTACGTAGGACCGAGAATCAAATTCATATCCTTGTGGAATAACTTCAAAAGTTTATCCCAAAAGTATGAACTTATTTAGTAATTAATAATCCTCCCACTACGATATTGTACCGATGTATTAGCTATACATCTAGAATAATGCCTTGTGGTGTATCTAATACAACCGTCTCATTTCTAATTGTATTTTATAGTTGTCTTTAAAAAAATTCTGAAAATTTTCTTCTAAAACAATTATACGTTTTTCTTTAAGATTATTCACATAGTCATCATTAAGAACTTTGTAATAGTACTTTACAAACATCTTGTTTTCTTTATGACTACCAAAACAATCTTTTGCAATTCCTTTTGGATACCCATCATAAACACACAGTTTTCTACCTTTTAATTTCAATTTGTTAGACTTCCTTTCTAGCACAAGTGCTTGACATTTCCAAAAGTGGAAGTATCATATACTAGGTTTTCACTCAATCCACGATTTGACATATGTCATAGGAACAAACTTTTGAAATCAACTTTAGAAAATATAAAATAATAATTAGAGTATATCTCCAAAAGAAATAAGCAAATGGAAATACTTATCATATACTTTACTATTTCTAAAAGAGTTTTATACTTCCTTCATGTATGCACTGACTTAAAGAAGTCATTGAAACTTCATTCCTTTACAATAAAGGGGCCAGCCCTAGATCTTATTATCCTATAAATAGAATTCATAGACTGAGAATATAACAAAATAATGGTTCTAAAAGCCCATCTTTCACCAATCTTGAATATCATTTAGATTAATAAGATCTAGGCATAAGTGCCAAATACATACAATACCAAAGGATGGAAACTTTCTCTTTAAAAGTAAAACATGTAAATTTTCATCTATAAAATAATTATGGACAATGCTTTGCTTTACCAAAACAGAAACATTTTCCTTTTGGTCAGGCTTTTGAGTCTAATTTTTTTTTTTGGCAACTATTAGGACAACTTGCTTGTCCAACTGTTTGGTATTATAATTCATCTTCTTATCACCCTTACCTTTCGATTTAGGCTAAGAATTTGAATTAAATCATATTGATCCTAGCTTTAGCTTCTAGGATGTCATCCATTGCGTAGAACTCACTCATCAATTCAGATAACATAATGATAATTTATTTTGAAAAACAATCTGAATTGATCAAATGTTTCTCACAAGGACTTGTGAATCATATCCAAACGAGATTAACATTTAATCTCTACATCCAAGAATTCCAATTAATTTTTAAAATTAAAAACATTTTCATAAAATGATATAGAATTGGAACTCTTTAAGCTTTTCTTAGCACTCAATATGATTCAACCAAACATCTCATTTAGACATAATATAAAGTCTAAGTGTAGTACAAACTTTTGCATCTCATGTTGTAGCACACTTGAGATAGAAGCCAATGTAACATTTTAGCATTTCAATGGAGACTATGATCAAATCATAAGCTATCTTCCATCAATGCATCATGGATAGGAAATTATGACAATGCTGAATCAAAACATATTTATGTACTTCAGCTCCTTTAAGCACCATGTCCAAAATTATTTCTTAGTTAATGTAATTCACTTAAAATAGTAGCTAGAGAACAAAATTTATGACAACTTTATTTTGAGACTATGAACATAATTACATGGACATTATATTTTGCATCCATAATCATATAGTATGAACACCCGAAAACCATACTATACTAGGTGCAACGACAACCTAATCCCGCAATTAATATTCCTCGAAAGCGAGGTCATACCAATCACTATGATCAGGCAAGAAATATTCTCATTATTAATGCTATCATGGTAACTCTTACCAAACAAAAATAATTTGCTGCTTTTTCTTTAGCATCTAAGTAATAATGAGATAGCTCCGAAGGGAGGTTAACATTACACTTAGTCTAGTGTACACCACTGCCTAGAATCAATGTGAGTCACCAAGTAACTCCACGGAAGTGTGGTCGTTCTTGATGTAAAAACACACTTCATCCATCACAAAGAAGTTTAACCTGTAGTACCATGAATTAAACACCCTCCGAAGGGAGCAAGGCATATACGCCAAGGCGAGGCGCTTAATCACACTACTATAAAACGACAATGGAGGCTGTGAGAATCAACCCTTGAATCTCTCTCCCACTAGAAATTTTAAAACAAATGGATTGTCATGAAATCACTGTGATCTAATCACAAATTATTTTTGTTTGGTAAAAGTTACCATGATAGCATTAATAATGAGATAGCTCAAGGGAGGTTAACATTACACTTAGTCTAGTGTACACCACTGCCTGCCTAGAATCAATATGAGTCACCAAATAACTCCACGGAAGCGTGGTTGTTTTGATGTAAAAACACACTTCATCCATAATTAAGAAGTTTAACCTATAGTACCATGAATTAAACACCCTCCGAAGGGAGCAAGGCGTATACGCCAAGGCGAGGTGCCTAATCACACTACTATAAACCGACAATGGAGGCCGTGAGAATCAACCCTTGAATCTCTCTCCCACTAGAAATTTTAAAACAAGTGGATTGTCATGAAATCATTGTGATCTAATCACAATTTTAACCCTACACATCAAATGTGTTTAATTGTTTAAATTCAATGTGATGTTACTAAGTCACGTCACAATAGCATAACGAATATTCGCGCAATCACAAAGAAGTTTAACCTTGTAATCCGTGAAGTAAATACCCTCCGCATGGAATGCAAGACTCGCAGTCAAGACAAGGTATCTATTCACATTACAATAAACTTAACAAAAGGGTTATTTCAGCACTCCCACTCATTATTTGGGTTTTTCTTTAAATAATTATGATCTCATCACAACTAACAACCCTGCACTTGTTGAAGACTCTAATCTTATTAGAATCACTAACTAAAATGGAAGTCCTAAACTATTTAGGATTCCTTAAACTCTAATGGATCAAAAATTAGTTATAAAGAACTGTATCCTTAATTTACTAAATAAAAAATTCTAATCTCATTAGAAAATATATATACCTTTTAATCAAGCTTTAATCTCATTAAAACTTCTAATTAAAATAAATTAAGGACTTTTAATCATACAACAATTCCAATCTCATTAGAATGTTTCTTAAAGACAAGTCCTAAACTATTTAGGATTAAGAGTTCTATTTAACTAATATCTTTGATCTCATTAAGTCTTTTAGTTAGAAACATGTGTAATCTCATCACACATTTCCTTACACTTTATACATTTGAAACCATTTAGAAAATATTCAAAATTCCCTTCAAATGTATTTTCGCGAGAATCTCGCGACTAAGCTCTTCCCGCGAAAACGATTTAAAGCAAAAAATTGAAAACTCAAAAAATCACACAGAAACTTTCGCTACTGTCTCGCTACTGGTTCGTGAGTAAAGCTTACCCGCGAAAAGTTTTTGTCTTCAGAATCATTTTTCGCGAGTAACTTCGCGAGAAGATAACCCGTGAAAAACTTGTGTTTTCAGGTTTTTCAGAGCAGTTGCAAAAAGTTCCAACGATTTTCATGAACAAACAACCATCATATGAACATGATATGAAGAATTTGATATCAAACTACATTCCATTGATGCTATAGCCTTAAAGATGAATTTAACATACTTAAATTCGCAATTGATAACATGCACTATGAAAGTTTCAAAATTTAAGAACAAGAAAGCGTGCCTTGGTGTGGTAAAATTCAAAACCAAAAATCAAAAGTTCTTAGGAAAACTTTTAATCTTCACTCCAATTCCACTTAATGCCTAAGATGTGTGGTCTCTCAATCAGTTTCCAAGGAGAGAACAATGGAGTGTCCAACACTCACATACAAACCATTTCATTCCTTGTGTAATCTTGATGAAAAACACTTATGAATAGACTCATGAAAGGACTTATGAAATTCTGTATGTTTCTTTCCTTATATACAACTAATTATCTAATTGGGCTACCCTTTTGGGCCATTCCAATTGGGCTCTAGTGTGTGGCTTGGAGTGGGACCAAAAGGGAACAAATAAGACTCTAGCTCCAATGGGCCTTGGGCTTTTCTCTCAACTCTTGACAAGTCCAAAGTTACCACTATATAAATATAATTGCACTCTAACCTTATAATAAATTACATCCCAAGACTTTAATTATATCACTTGACCCCTCCATGAAATATCCATTGTGAACAAAGTCATAAGGAACTGTCACTTTGTTAACAACTATTTTATCCTTGAGTACTCAGTTTAATTTTTTAATTATTCACATTTAATGAAATCCAATTTCAATAAATATAAGCTTTAGTAACTCCTTACTAAAGTGGGCACCCTGAATAACCATTTCCCATTAAACTTATCTCAAGGGGATATTTCGTGTCTCTACAAAAGAGATTATGGATTCCATCTTGAGAATATGTGCTCCCTTAACACTACGTGTGGCTACCCAACATACTGAGGTTTTGACCGTGAATATTAGATCTCACTCCTGATATATCAAAGTAACCTACATTTCATGATCGGGTTCACTACTCTTTCAGGATTGAGAGTCTATGAAATTAGAAGTCATGAGATTAATTATTCAGGTGACAGTTGTTGATTGAATAATTAATCTCACAGTGGTCTAGTTCAGTATGTCTTAACTCTTAAAACACATTAACACATCAACTAAAAGTCTCTACTTCCATGATCAAGATAAATCATCTTAGTTGATGGGTTATAGTCTTCGCAGATGAAGCGCCCAATTTCATCACCAATTACAAACTACTTTTTGAATTTACAAGGAACTTGTGATTTATATCTTCAATGACTAAATCACATACAATGCATCTCATGGACTAAAAAAATGTCTCATTAGTTCATTTATAAATAGTCTCATACAATTAAACAATTTTATTATTTATGACAAGCCATAAATTGGATTTTTAGGGCATAAACCCCAACAGGAAGACCATGCAGGATCAAGGGCTCAGGGGAATGCTTCTTCAAGGCCCCCTTTAGGTACAATTAATGTCATCTTTGCTACTCCAAGGAGAACTGGTTCTCATCCCTCCAGGGTGATGTCTATAGCTAGGCTACCCATCGAGGATTCTAATTCTGAGCCAAAGAAGGCTAGAGTAGAGATCCGACTAGCGTTGAGTTTTTCAGATAAGGACAAGATTGGGACCATACAACCACACGATGATGCTTTAGTGGTCATGCTCAGAATAGAAAGGTATGATGTGAAGAGGGTGTTGCTAGACCAGGGCAGTGGTACAGAGATTATGTACCCTGACATGTACAAAAGGCTGAACTTGAAACCTGAGGATTTGACAGCCTATGATTCACCTTTGGTAAGCTTTGATGGGAAAGTTGTCATTCCAAGGGGTCAGATTAGACTACCGATGCAAGCAGGTTTAGAGGTAATGGAGGTGGACTTCATTGTGGTGGACGCTTATTCCCCTTACACGGCCATTGTGGCAAGACCCTGGCTTCATGCCCTAAGGGCCGTTTCTTCAACTCTGTATTTGAATGTGAAATATCAATTGAAGCACCAGATTGAAGAGCTTGTCAGGAGTCAATCCATGGCTAGGCAGTGCCTGGTGGCTGCAATTATGCATCAGCCTGAAGCTGAGCTCTCAGCCTCTGTTGATGGGGGCTCATAGCAATCAAGAATTCCGGCCCTATCTACGGATGCGGTGTTAGAAAAGGCAAAGTGTGAGAGGTTGGAGGAAATTTTTATAGATGGTGATCCGGAGAAGTTTTTTCAAATCAGAACTCAGCTGCCTCCTCAAAAGAAGGCATAGCTATTAACATTTTTAAGGAGGAATATTGATGTGTTCGCATGAAATGCTTATGAGGCCTCTAGGTGGATCCAGACTTCATTTGCCATCATCTGAATGTCAACCCAGCTATCCTCCCTAGGAAGCAACCACCTTAGTGCTCATCTAAAGAGCATTTTGATGCTGTGAAGGAAGAGGTGAACAAGCTTAAGCAAGCCGGGGCTATTAAGGACGTGTTTTACCCTGAGTGGTTGGCTAATATAGTGGTAGTGAAGAAGAAGAATGGGAAGTGACGAATATGTATAGACTTCACAGATTTGAACAACGCCTATCCAAAAGATCCCTTCCCCATGCCTTGAATTGATTAGTTGGTGGACGCGAAAGTAGGCCATCCTCGAATGAGCTTTTTGGATGCCTTTCAAGGGTACCATCAGATACCTTTAGCTTTGGATGATCAGGAGAAGACAACTTTTGTCACTCCTACTGGTAATTATCACTACAAGGTGATGCCCTTCGGTCTAAAGAATGCGGGGTCTACTTATGAAAGGATGATGACCAGGATGTTTGAGCCACAGCTAGAAAAAAACATTGAGATTTATATAGACGACATGGTGGTCAAGAGTGAGTTAGAGTTTGAGCATGTTAACGACCTTGGAAATATCTTTCAGATCTTGAGGAGATACAAGCTGCGACTTAATGCTTCTAAATGCTCTTTTGGTTTCGGATCAAGGAAGTTCTTGGGGTACATGGTTACTCATTGTGGAATTGAAGTCAATCCTGACCAAATTATGGTAATTAACAATTTACGACCACCTCGGAATCCTAAGGAGGTCCAAAAGTTGACAGGAATGACCTCTGCCCTAATGTAACACCCCAAACCCAAAGCAAGGATTTAGATGTTTAACTTGTCTTAGAAATAATCAACAATGATATAATGGAACAGAGCGTAATATTTATCCTCAAATAAACTTCTTGAATATCATCAGATTTCCTTAAGAATCCATAAAAAAACAAAACAACAATAATATTCTTGAATGTAAAATCTCCAAATAACATCTCAAAATAGTTCCAAAATCATAATCTCATTGTCCTGAAACAATTTTTACTAAAACAATTCTGCAACTATCAAGCTCCAAACGAAGTCATCCATCTAAGGCTCCACTGATCTACCACCAAAAGACACTCCATAACTCTAATCTGAAAGGATGGAAAAAGGGGTGAGCTAAAGGCTCAATAAGAGACTACAAACATGAGGATGTCTTCCCAAAACAAACGATAATATCATTGACAAAATATAGTCATCACGATACAATTAAAATTAGTTTAAACTGTAATATAATATATTCTATAAAGCTGTGAAAATAAAACACTTCACTATAACGCTGTAAACATTAATAAAATAATAACCACATTTATATGCCAATATGCACCAAATAGGTAGAACACTTTATTATGAAAATAAACAATTTTCCACCTGAAAGAACAGTAGCAATTAAACAGTAATCCAATATGAAAAATATTAGTCAAACACAGACAAAAGCTGCTAAACACTCGGTGGGTGATTTCCCATGGGAACAATAACACTAACCTCAAAGAGGCAACACTAGCTCCGAAGAGCAACAATAACACTGCACCACACCACACTAACACTGCTTCGGCCGAAGACCAACACTTAACCCTGTGTTGGCAAAGGTTGCAGACTGTCTAGTTGACCATTTGAAACACTCTTGACATATACAGTTTCACAATAATATACAATAAATAATAGAATTTGAGTATGTATAAAGCACTAACAATGGTATAAGTCTTTGAAACTTCACTTTTGCAATTATGTGTATGTATATATATATAAATATATTTTTACCACAATTATATATATATATATATATAAATATATACGTCTTGAGAGACGTCATGTGTTGAAGTCTACTTACCTCTAGTGGTTAAACCAAGCTTCACTTCAATCGCTCGAAACGACGTCAACTAGAACCTAAATAATAATTAAATAACTCAATAAGGGCAGGTTCTTTAATAACCACAACATCCTCTTGATAAAACAATTTCTCAGCCACTAAGAAGATTTGGCAAAATAAAATTTAACATGTCTTTCTAATAAACCCCCAAACCTATTCTAGATTAAAAATAATAGTAAAGCACCCCTAAAATATAAATTTGTTATCCTATATATATATATAAATGTATACCCGTAGATCATCTAAAATGCCACTCAAGGACACCACGATAACTTAAACTATATAGAATGATGCTACTCCACGGTCATACATGAAGTTCCACTTTAAAATCAACTATTGCACAACTATGAATAAGCTTCCATGATATAATCTTTATAGGATGATGCTTCCATGATACAATTCTTATACTATCAGATCTATATAAACCTAATATCAAATTCTACCTTTTCCACGTGAACCAACAGATGCTATATACTTATATATATAAATATAGGAACACCTAGTCCACTGATGCAACTCACGCCAAGACAAACAATGCCGCTTAAGCTGTAAGAGATGTAACTCCACGAATATCCAAGAGGTTCAATATCACAATCAATTAGTGCTTATATATATATCATGCTTCTCTGACATCAATTTACCTATGCAATGATTTGTATAAAAAAAATCGAACCATTCATTCATTCAGAAACGTAGGATCCTAGATCAAATAGTGCCCAAAGAAAGCAATAAAGTTTGTGAACACATAAGTTTACCTCAATACCGAATTGAGGTTTTTTTTTTTTTTGCTGGCAGCCCCTTGCAGCGCACTCTCTACAGCCCCTTTTTGCTGTAATCTCTCTTTTTTTCTTTTTTTCTTTTTTTTGTGTCTTGTGTCTTTCTCTCTACCTAACCCTAGGAAACCCTAATTTTATTTCATTATAAGGCTGATGCACTTGGGCTGAAAGTTTAGAAGCCTATTCCATGATAAGGCTATTTTCAGTTGGGCTGAAAATTTAGAAGCCCACTACACTAAAATAAACTTCTAAGACCCACCTATATTCCCACTAAACACATTAATATTATTATTATTATCATTGTAAAAAATCACAATATAAAATTAATTATTTCCTCCAAAAATAAATTAAGCAAATTATTAAATCCACTCTCTAGAAGTGATTAAATTAAATTTAAATGAGACGGGTGTTACATTCTCCCCCTCTTATAAAATTTTCGTCCTCGAAAATTTAAAACATACCTCACTGCAGAAAAAGCTGGGGATATTTGGATTGCATTTCGTCTTTACGCTCCCATGAAGCTTCTTCTATGGAATGATTCCTCCATAATACTTTGACCAAATATATAGTCTTATTACGTAGCACTTGCTCTTTATGATCTAAAATCTGAATTGGGACCTCCTCGTAGGATAAATTCTCTTTGACTTGGAGTGGCTCATAACTCAAGATATGAGAAGGATCGGGAACATACCTCCTCAACATAGATACATGAAAAACGTTATGTAACCTTGACAAGGTCGGTGGTAAAGCAAGCCGGTAAGCAACAGAACCAACTCTCTCCAAAACTTCAAAGGGCCCCACGTACCTAGGGCTTAACTTACCCTTCTTGCCAAACCTCATAACTCCTTTCATAGGTGACACTCGAATGAAAACCATGTCTCCAACTTCAAATTCCACTTCTCTTCTCCGTGGATCAGCATAACTTTTCTGTCTACTCTGAGCTGCACGCAACCTTTCCCGAATCACATCAATCTTTTCACTGGTCCTTTGAACAATCTCAGGACCCAAGATTCTCCTCTCTCCAACCTCATCCCAACAAAGTGGGGATCTACACTTTCTCCCATACAAAGCCTCATAAGGTGCCATCTTAATACTGGAGTGATAACTATTGTTATAAGCAAACTCCACCAAAGTCAAATAGTCATTCCAACTACCCTTGAAATCCAAGACACAAGCTCTCAACATGTCTTCCAAAGTTTGGATAGTTCTCTCAGACTGTCCATCCGTTTGAGGGTGGCAAGCAGTACTAAAGTTCAACTTAGTACCCAAGGCTTTTTGCAAACTATCCCAAAACCCTGAAGTGAACCTCGAATCTCTATCAGATACAATAGAAGCTGGCACTCCATGCAACCTCACAATCTCATTTATATAAAGTTCAGCCAGTTTGTCAAGAGAGTAGTTCATTCTAATTGGAATGAAGTGGGCAGATTTAGTCAACCTATCCACCACCACCCAAATAGCATCATGATTCTTAGGTGATCTCGGTAATCCACACACAAAGTCCATGGTGATATTCTCCCACTTCCTCTCAGGAATAGGTAAAGGTTGTAACAACCCTGATGGCCTCTGATGCTCCACTTTGACTTGCTGGCAAATCAAGCATTGTTCCACAAATTGAGAAATTTCTCTTTTCATGTTAATCCACCAATAAACTTCTCGAAGGTCATGATACATCTTGGTACTACCCGGATGCATTGTATAAGGCGAACGATGTGCTTCCTCCAATATCTCTCTTTTAATCAATGAATCATTAGGCACACAAAGCCTATTACCAAACCTCAAAACACCATCATCAGAGATACTAAAATCAAATCTACTTCCACCACGTACTTGTTCCATGATCTTAAACAATTGAGGGTCACCACTCTGAGCAGCTTTGATCTTATCAATTAGGGTGGGTTGTACACTTAAACTTGCCAGGTAGGATTGGGAGTCTCCAGTCACTATGTCTACTCCAAGTTTCTGAAGATCAACAATAATATGCTTCTGAGTAGTTAATAAAGCAGCTGAAAAGCTATACGACCTTCGACTAAGTGCATCAGCCACAACATTGGCTTTACCAGGATGGTAATTTATAGAACAATCATAGTCTTTAATCAATTCTAGCCATCTCCTTTGTCTCAAATTTAATTCTTTTTGAGTGTATATGTACTTCAAACTTTTATGGTCAGTGTATATTTCACATCTCTCACCATACAAGTAATGCCTCCAAATCTTCAATGCAAAAACCACTGCTGCCAATTCCAAATCATGAGTTGGATAATTCTGTTCATAATTCTTTAGTTGCCGAGAGGCATAAGCAACCACCTTCCCATGTTGCATCAGAACACAACCAAGACCCTTACGAGATGCATCACTATATATCACAAAACCACCCGAACCAGATGGAATAGTCAATACTGGTGCAGAAACCAACCGTTGCTTCAACTCCTGGAAACTTCTTTCACATTCCTCTGTCCAGTCAAACTTTGCATGTTTTCGAGTTAATCGAGTTAGAGGAGTTGCAATACTGGAAAATCCTTCCACAAATCTTCTATAATAACCTGCAAGGCCCAAAAAACTTCTTACCTCACTTACATTAGTAGGGGCAGCCCAATTAACTACAGCTTCGATCTTACTAGGGTCCACTGTAATTCCATCTCTAGAGATCACATGTCCTAAGAACACCACTTGATTCAACCAGAACTCACACTTCTTTAATTTAGCATACAACTTCTTGTCTCTTAAAATCTGCAACACCATTCTCAAGTGTTCCTCATGCTCTTCTTGGCTTTTAGAGTAAACCAAGATGTCATCAATGAAAACAATGACAAACCGATCCAAATACTCATGAAATACCCTATTCATCAAATCCATAAAAACAGCAGGAGCATTAGTTAGACCAAAAGGCATCACTAAGAACTCATAATGACCATACCTGGTTCGAAAAGCTGTCTTTGGTATGTCATCCTTGTAGTGACCCAAAACGGGGGTCTTGCATTCCATGGAATCCCACATCGCCTAGGAAAGCACATGGAAATGTGTTTATAAAGAATGACCTCCCTTTAATTTGTAGAGGCCTTTTCCCCAGCGCAACCTGGGGGAGAACAAAACCGTGAGGGGTATGGGCCCCAAAGCGGACAATATCTACACATTTGGGGCGAGGTCATTACAGATGGTATCAGAGCCATGCCCTAGCCGGAAGTGTGGGCCCCACACGCGAGGACGCGTGTGCCCGTAAGGGGGGTGGATTGTAGTGACCCAAAAGGGGGGTCTTGCATTCCATGGAATCCCACATCGCCTAGGAAAGCACATGGAAATGTGTTTATAAAGAATGACCTCCCTTTAATTTGTAGAGGCCTTTTCCCCAGCGCAACCTGGGGGAGAACAAAACCGTGAGGGGTATGGGCCCCAAAGCGGACAATATCTACACATTTGGGGCGAGGTCATTACAATCCTTCTTAACTCTCAACTGATGATAACCAGATCTCAAGTCAATTTTAGAGAAGACTTGAGCGCCCTGAAGCTGATCAAACAAATCATCAATTCGTGGCAAAGGGTATTTGTTTCTGACGGTTACCTTGTTCAACTCCCTATAGTCAATGCACAACCGCATACTACCATCCTTCTTCTTAACAAACAACACCGGAGCACCCCAAGGAGAAGCACTAGGCCGAATAAAGCCTTTATCAAGCAAGTCTTGCAATTGCTCCTTCAACTCATTGAGCTCTGTAGGGGCCATTCTATAAGGTGCTTTGGAAATTGGGCCGGTACCAGGTACTAGGTCAATAGAGAACTCAACCTCTCTGTCAGGGGGTAGTCCAGGTAAGTCCTCAGAGAACACATCTGGGAACTCTTTCACCACTGGGATGTCTTCAACTTTTAACTCTACTTTATCACCCTTCAAAGCACAAACAAGGAACCCTTCACATCCCTTCCTTAGCAATCGCCTTGCCTGCATCACTGACACCAATACAGGTGGTTTCACCACACGATCTCCCTCGAAGAAGAATTCTGGCTCCCCAGGAATTCTAAATACTACCTTCTTCCCAAAACACTCTATGGAAGCATGAAAAGTAGATAACCAATCCATCCCTAGAATCACATCAAACTCAAACATATCAAGCAACATAAGATCTGCTTTTAATTCCCTCCCAGAGACTAAAACATTACAAGACTTGTACACTTTATGGGTAATCATTTGTTGTCCAGAAGGTGTAGCAACACACAATTCATAATTTAAACTCTCAGGTTCTATGTTTAGCCTTTGTGCAAGTCTACGTGAGATGAAAGAATGGGTTGAACCAGAATCAAATAACACTTGTGCATGCTGACTGGAAACAAGAAGTGTACCTGAAACCACTGATGGGGAGGCCTCGGCGTCCTATTTAGTCAAAGCAAAAACTCGACCCTGAACCTTAGGTCTCTGTTGGCTCCCATTTGGATTGGTAGTTTGTTTAGCTCGCATATCTGGACAATCCTTGATGAAGTGTCCAGTCTTGCCACATTTAAAACACGCCCTTGACTCCAAATAACATGTTCCACTATGAGCCTTTCCACATCTTGGACAAGTTTTGTATGCCTTCTTATTTGAATTAGGCACCCCTTGCTTCTTGAATGAACTTCCACTAGACTTCCCCTTAAGAAAATGACTCTGGGTTGGCTTCCTCTCTTGATCATTGGCCCTTGAGAGACGATTGCAATTTCTTTCTGCTATGAGAGCTCGATCCACCACTTCCGCGTATGTTTCCAATTTGAACATGGAAACCGGTCCCTGAATTTCCTCCCTTAAACCTCTTTCAAAATGCCTGGCCTTCCTTGCTTCCGTGTCAACCATGTGTGGAGCAAAGCGGGATAATTCAGCAAATTTCCGCTCATACTCATACACTGATTGAGTACCTTGTGCTATGCGAATGAACTCAGCTTCCTTTTGCACCATCAAACTATCAGGAAAATACCTCTTACGAAAGAGCTCAACAAATTGCTGCCAAGTTATAACTTCTCTTCCATGTGTCCTCTCCGTGGACTCCCACCATTCCAATGCATCACCTTTCAGTACAAAAACAGCAAGGACAACTCGTTGCTCATCACTAACTTCCATTGCTCTAAAGAGCCTTTCTATCTCCTTAAGCCAGTTGTCAGCCTCAATTGGATCCTTTGTACCCTTGAAAGCAGGAGGATCAAGCTTCCTAAACTTCTCCAAGGCACTAGTCGGATTGGTGGCTCCCACTTTATGTTGCACTATATTGGTTAAGCCCCCAATGGCTTCAATAATAGCCTGGAGATTAGTAGGTGCCCCAGCATTCGGTTGACTGTCCCCTAGGTTCCTCCTTGGTGGAGCCATATCTCTAAGCAATACAATAAGATATCATAAGTAAATATTTCAAATATTTCCGAGGGTCAAAACCAAACACATAGATAGTACAACAATCATTCCTACACACTTTAGAATAATAAAAAAAACAAAACAAAATATAAAATCACTATGAAAGGTCAACTAATTCTAACACTAAAATTCCTTGTAATCACACTCTTGTTCCACAATAGTCTTAAGATCAAACCTATAAGTCTACAGAATCATAAACCTATGCTCTGATACCATAACTGTAACACCCCAAACCCAAAGCAAGGATTTAGATGTTTAACTTGTCTTAGAAATAATCAACAATGATATAATGGTACAGAGCGTAATATTTATCCTCAAATAAACTTCTTGAATATCATCAGATTTCCTTAAGAATCCATAAAAAAAACAAAACAACAATAATATTCTTGAATGTAAAATCTCCAAATAACATCTCAAAATAGTTCCAAAATAATAATCTCATTGTCCTGAAACAATTTTTACTAAAACAATTCTGCAACTATCAAGCTCCAAACGAAGTCGTCCATCTAAGGCTCCACTGATCTACCACCAAAAGACACTCCATAACTCTAATCTGAAAGGATGGAAAAAGGGGTGAGCTAAAGGCTCAATAAGAGACTACAAACATGAGGATGTCTTCCCAAAACAAACGATAATATCATTGACAAAATATAGTCATCACGATACAATTAAAATTAGTTTAAACTGTAATATAATATAATCTATAAAGCTGTGAAAATAAAACACTTCACTATAACGCTGTAAACATTAATAAAATAATAACCACATTTATATGCCAATATGCACCAAATAGGTAGAACACTTTATTATGAAAATAAACAATTTTCCACCTGAAAGAACAGTAGCAATTAAACAGTAATCCAATATGAAAAATATTAGTCAAACACAGACAAAAGCTGCTAAACACTCGGTGGGTGATTTCCCATGGGAACAATAACACTAACCTCAAAGAGGCAACACTAGCTCCGAAGAGCAACAATAACACTGCACCACACCACACTAACACTGCTTCGGCCGAAGACCAACACTTAACCCTGTGTTGGCAAAGGTTGCAGACTGTCTAGTTGACCATTTGAAACACTCTTGACATATACAGTTTCACAATAATATACAATAAATAATAGAATTTGAGTATGTATAAAGCACTAACAATGGTATAAGTCTTTGAAACTTCACTTTTGCAATTATGTGTATGTATATATATATAAATATATTTTTACCACAATTATATATATATATATATATATATATATATAAATATATACGTCTTGAGAGACGTCATGTGTTGAAGTCTACTTACCTCTAGTGGTTAAACCAAGCTTCACTTCAATCGCTCGAAACGACGTCAACTAGAACCTAAATAATAATTAAATAACTCAATAAGGGCAGGTTCTTTAATAACCACAACATCCTCTTGATAAAACAATTCCTCAGCCACTAAGAAGATTTGGCAAAATAAAATTTAACATGTCTTTCTAATAAACCCCCAAACCTATTCTAGATTAAAAATAATAGTAAAGCACCCCTAAAATATAAATTTGTTATCCTATATATATATAAATGTATACCCGTAGATCATCTAAAATGCCACTCAAGGACACCACGATAACTTAAACTATATAGAATGATGCTACTCCACGGTCATACATGAAGTTCCACTTTAAAATCAACTATTGCACAACTATGAATAAGCTTCCATGATATAATCTTTATAGGATGATGCTTCCATGATACAATTCTTATACTATCAGATCTATATAAACCTAATATCAAATTCTACCTTTTCCACGTGAACCAACAGATGCTATATACTTATATATATAAATATAGGAACACCTAGTCCACTGATGCAACTCACGCCAAGACAAACAATGCCGCTTAAGCTGTAAGAGATGTAACTCCACGAATATCCAAGAGGTTCAATATCACAATCAATTAGTGCTTATATATATATATCATGCTTCTCTGACATCAATTTACCTATGCAATGATTTGTATAAAAAAAATCGAACCATTCATTCATTCAGAAACGTAGGATCCTAGATCAAATAGTGCCCAAAGAAAGCAATAAAGTTTGTGAAGACATAAGTTTACCTCAATACCGAATTGAGGTTTTTTTTTTTTTGCTGGCAGCCCCTTGCAGCGCACTCTCTACAGCCCCTTTTTGCTGTAATCTCTCTTTTTTTTTTTTTTTTTTTTGTGTCTTGTGTCTTTCTCTCTACCTAACCCTAGGAAACCCTAATTTTATTTCATTATAAGGCTGTTGCACTTGGGCTGAAAGTTTAGAAGCCTATTCCATGATAAGGCTATTTTCAGTTGGGCTGAAAATTTAGAAGCCCACTACACTAAAATAAACTTCTAAGACCCACCTATATTCCCACTAAACACATTAATATTATTATTATTTTCATTGTAAAAAATCACAATATAAAATTAATTATTTCCTCCAAAAATAAATTAAGCAAATTATTAAATCCACTCTCTAGAAGTGATTAAATTAAATTTAAATGAGACGGGTGTTACACCTAAACCGATTCATCTTTCGGTCAGCAGACAGGTGTAGGCCTTTCAAGGTCTCTCTTGTTCTTATATTCTGAAATTTACATTGCACATGTTATCTATTTCGAATAAAGTAGATCCGTTAATTTTCAGCTGCGTATGTTTTGTATGCGATACAAACATGTTATTATCCTTCAATTGGCATCAAAGCGGTCTTCATTTTGAATCTGTATAACAAGTTTTGTAAGTTTTGGAATTAGAGATAATAGTTTCATCATGTTAGAAGATTTTATATGCATTTAATTTTCTGCATGGTTGTTGAAACTATGATTTGATAAAAATTGATATTGATGTTATGATGTTGTTTAAATTTGAATTTAAGTATGTTAAATTGATCTTGAAGGCTATAGCATCAATAGATTTTAGTTTTGATATCAAATTCTGCATATCATGTTCATATGGTAATTGTTTGTTCATGAAAATTGTTGAAAACTGTTTGCAACTGTTCTGGAAAAACTGAAAACACGAGTTTTTCGAGGGTAAGCTTTACTCGCGAAACTGTCATGAGATAGTAGAGAAAGTTTCTGTCTAATTTTTGTGTTTTCAATTTTTTCCTTAATTTGTTTTCGCGGGAAGCGCTTAGTCGCGGGATACCCGCGAGACAGTCGCGAAAGGAAAAGTGCTTAGTATAAAGTGCAAGGCTGTGTATAATTAGTTTATGCATGTTTAAAAGATAAAAACCTTTAATTTAAAACATCTAGTGGGAGAGAGATACAATGGTTGGATCTTATAGCCTCCATTGTTGGTTCGTAGTAGTGTGAAATACATACTTCGTCTTAGCTTCGAGCTTTGTATTCCATGTGAAGAGTATTTATTTCATGGTCCTACAAGATTAAATTTCTTGGTTTATAATAGTTTGATCAAACACCTTGTCTTAGCCTTGAGCTTTGCATTCCATGCTGAGGGTGTTTTGTATCATGGTACTACAAAATAAGCCTGTTAAAGGGATGAAATGTGGCTACACACGATTCTAGACAATGGTATACACTAGACTAAATATTATAGTATCCTCTATGCTGAGTTCTTTCTATAATTATTTAAAAGCCAAATGTATAACGGCATATTATTGGTGTTTGATAAGAGTTATCATGATAGCACTGATAATGAGAATAGTTCTCAATCAATCATAGTATTTTATATTCACTCTATGCTGAGGAATATTAATTGCGGGATTGGGTTGTCATTGCATATATTATATTATGGTTTTATTAAGGTTCCATATTATATGTTTATATGCTAAATTGATAATGTCCAGTTTACTTATTATATTCATGTTTATTATTTTCAAATTTGAACATGGCATCATTTAGCCCACTTGTTACCATTCTTAATAAAAAAAACTGACTAGATCCAATTATGTTGATTGGAAAAGAAACTTGGACATAGTTCTCACAGCTGAAGAGCACAAATATGTGCTTACTCAACCATGTCCTAGCTTTCCTTCATTAGATGCTCCTCTTGAGGAAAAACAACGATATGATCGTTGGCAAAAATCTAATGAAATGGCCAAGTGCTACATCCTAGCATCCATCTCAAATGTTTTACAGCATTAAATGCAGGATGTAGAACTAGCTTCGGACATTATGCTAAGTCTAAAGGAGATGTTTGGTGAGCAAGGCCGTTCCGCAAGGCAAGAAACCATAAGGCAAATTTATAATACCAAAATGGCTGAAAGTAGTTCAGTAAGAGAGCATTTTCTTACAATGATCTCTAATTTGAATACATTAGAGGTTTTAGGTGCCGATATTGATGGAGAATCCCAATTGGATATGATACTCCAATCACTACCGGAATCATTCAAGGAATTCAGACTTAATTATAACATGAACAAAAAGATTTATTCTTTGTCTGAATTAATGAATGAGTTGGTAGCGGCGGAAGGCATCCTTGGTACTTCTAGTGTTGAAGTCAATATGGGTGAAGCTTCTACTTCTCAGCCTAAGTCGAAAGGCAATGGTAAGAAGAAGAAGAAGAAGGACTTCACTAAGCAAGAGGGTAAACAAATTGCCTTAGGAGTTGCCGACAAAGGAAAGAAGCTCAAAGGAAAATGTTTCCATTGTGGTGAGAAAGGACATTGGAAGAGGAATTGTCCAAAGTTCAAGACTGCCAATAAAGGTATGAAAATTTCATTCCTTCTTGAAATATGTTTAGTACAAAATCCCATAGATTCCTAGTGTGTGGGTTTAGGTTGTACTAATCATATCTGTAATTCTTTGCAGGAGTTCCAGGAGACTAGAAGGCTTAAAGAAGGGGAGTTGTTTCTTACTTTGGCTAATGGGAGCAGGATTCCAGTTGTAGCTGTTGGTGTTTATAATTTATGTTTTGAGTCAAGGGTTTTAATATTAGATGACTGTCTGTATGTACCTAATGTTCGTAGGAGTTTAATTTCTGCAACTTATTTGGATAAAAACGGATATTGTGTTATCTTTAAAGACAATGTTGTAATAAAGAAGGGTAAAGTATTTATCTGTTCTGGCAATATTGTGGATGGTCTTTATATTTTAACTCCTGATAAGCATGAATTATATAATTTTGAATTAGATAATGACTCACATGTAAAATCATTAAAGAGAAAGTTTCCTTCTACTAGTAATGCATATCTTTGGCACTTGCATTTGGGTCATATTAATTCAAATAGGATTCATAGACTGATCAAAAATGGACTCCTAGAGCCATTGGATTTTGATGAATTACCAATTTGTGAATCTTGTTTGGAAGGTAAAATGACCAAACGACCTTTTAATGCAAAAGGTAGAAGAGCCTAAGAGTTGCTAGAACTAGTACATTCAGATGTATGTGGTCCTATGTCAATCCAAGCAAGAGGTGGCTATGAGTATTTCATTACTTTCACTGATGATTACTCTAGATTTGGTTATGTGTACCTAATGAAACGGAAGTCCGAAGCCTTTGAAAAGTTTAAAGAGTTTAGGGCTGAAGTTGAGAATCAATTGGGTAAACGCATAATGGCCATTCAATATGATCGTGGTGGCGAATACCTTCTTGGAGATTTTAAGGATTACTTAACTGAAAATGGGATTATATCTCAATTGACTACACCTGGAACTCCACAACAAAATGGTGTAGCGGAAAGAAGGAATAGGACTCTTTTAGATATGGTTAGGTCCATGATAAGTTATTCGACTCTACCAATTTCCTTTTGGGGATACGCCTTAAATACTGCAGTGTATCTTCTGAATTTAGTACCTTCAAAGTCTGTTCCAAAAACACCTATAGAGTTGTGGAATGGGCGTAAGCCTAGTATGAGACATCTCAATATTTGGAGTGGTCCAGCACATGTGTTAAAAGGAAAGATTGACAAGTTACAGTCTAAACAAAAGTGGTTTTCTTTGTAAGAAATCCAAAAGGAATTGTTGGAGGTTTATTCTATAATCATAGAGACAACAAAGTATTTGTTAGTTCAAATGCCAAATTCTTGGAAAATGACTATTTGAATGATTATGCTCCTAGAAGTAGAGTTGTTATGGCTGAAATGAGTGAACCTGTAAATGAACAACCAATAAATGTAACTAGGGATGATGTGGCTGTATTGGATACACCACAAGATATTACTTATGAGATGTCTAGTACACAGGTGCCTCGTCGTAGTGGGAGGAATGTTAGGCCACCTATAAGATTCATAGGTCTTGGAGAGACTTATGAAGCTATCTCAGAGGAGGCCGAAACTGATTCTTACACTTATGAAGAAGCAATGAATGATATAGATGCACATCATTGGGTCCAAGCTATGAAATCTGAATTAGATTCCATGTATTCTAATCGGGTTTGGGATCTTATAAAGGCGCCGAACTGCATTAAACCTGTTGGTTGCAAATGGGTTTACAAGAGGAAGAGAGGGATAGATGGAAAGGTTGAAACCTTTAAAGCAAGGCTAGTGGCAAAAGGGTATACTAAAAAAGAAGGTATAGATTATGAGGAAACCTTTTCACCAGTAGCAATGCTAAAATCTATCAGAATTCTCTTATCTATTGCTGCTCATTATGATTATGAGATTTGGCAAATGGATGTCAAGACTGCATTTCTCAATGGCAATCTTGAAGAGGAAATCTATATGAAGTAATCAGAAGGTTTCATAGCTAAGAATCAAGAGCATATGGTATGCAAGTTGAAAAGGTCCATTTATGGACTTAAGCAAGCATCTAGGTCATGAAACATCAGATTTGATCAAGCAATCAAATCATTTGGTTTTGAACAAAATCTTGATGAACCATGTGTGTATAAAAGATATCAAGATAAAGTAGTAATGTTCCTAGTGCTTTATGTTGATGATATTCTTTTCATTGGAAATAATGTAGGGGTAATGTCATCAGTGAAGTTTTGGTTGTCAAGCCAACTTAATATGAAGGACTTGGGTGAGGCTAACTTTATTCTAGGGATCAAGCTTTTGCAAGATCGCAAGAATAAGATGTTAGGCTTATTGCAAGATGGATATATAGATAAGGTTTTAGAACGGTTTAGCATGCAAAACTCCAAGAAAGGATTACTTCCTTTCAGACATGGAGTTCCTCTGTCTGATGACCAAAGGCCTAAGACTCAAGAGGAAGAAAATATGATGAGACAAGTTCCATATGCTTCTGCAGTAGGAAGTCTCATGTATGTCATGCTTTGTACTAGACCAAATATCTGTTATTCAGTTGGCATGGTCAGCCAATATCAATCAAATCCAAGACCACAACATTGGCAAGCTGTAAAGAATATTCTCAAGTATCTACGAAGAACGAGAGATTATATGCTTGTTTACCATTGTGAGGATTTGATTCTCATTAGCTATACAGATTCAGACTTTCAATCGGATCTAGATTTCAGAAAGTCCACGTCAGGATGTGTATTCACCTTGGGAGGTGGAGCCATAAGTTGGAGGAGTGTTAAGCAATCTTGTACTGCGGACTCCACCATGGAAGCAAAATATGTTGCTGCTTGTGAAGTAGCAAAAGAAGCTGTATGGCTTAAGAGATTCCTTTCTGATATTTATGTAGTGAGAATGGAGCAAGTTCCTATCACATTGTTTTGCGACAATAGTGGAGCGGTTGCACAATCCAAAGATCCAAGGAATCACAAGAAAGGAAAGCACATTGAGAGAAAGTATCACATCATTCGAGACATTGTTGCTCGTGGAGATGTAGTAGTAGCAAAGATTGAAAGTGCAAATAATCTAGCAGATCCCTTTACCAAAGCCTTGCCTCAAAGGACCTTTGAGTTACATTTGGAGGGAATAGGAGTTAGATTAGTGCACAATAGTCTTTAGGGCAAGTGGGAGATTGTTGGGATAAGTGCCCTTAAATCCTATTGTATGATACTATGTATGATATTATACATGACTTTATGTGAGAAATGATGTATGACTTAATATTGTGTTTAAGAAAGTTTCTTTATTCTTATCTAAACTAATGGTAACATGAATATTCGAACATTATCATATAGTCCATGAGATGCATAGTATGTGATTTATGTGAAAAGTCACAGAAGATATAAATCACAAGCTCTTTGTAAACTCAGAATTATAGTTCGTAGTTAATGATGAAATTGGACATTTCATCTGCGAAGACTATAACATATTAACTAAGATGATTTGTCTTAATCATGAAAGTGGAGACTTCTAGTTGATATGTTGATATGTTTTAAGAGTTAAGACATATTGAACTAGACCGCTGTGAGATTTATTATTCTCCTAACGACTGTCAATTGAATAATAAATCTCACAACTTCTATGTTCAGAAATATATATATGTTGGCATCGCATACAAAACATACGCAACGGAAAATAAACGGATCTACTTCATTCGCAATTGATAACATGTACTATGTAGGTTTCAGAATATAAGAACAAGAGAGTGTACCTTGATGCGGTGAAATTCAAAACCGAATGAAGAAGTACTCGGGAAGACTTTCAATCTTCACTCCAATTCCACTTGATGCCCAAGATGTGTAGTCTCTCAATCAGTTCTATGTTTTCTAGAGAGAATATATATGAAAGAGTGTCTCTCTTCCTTATTTCATATATTTATTATTAAAACATACAAATCATTTTATTCTATATAAAATTTTGTATGTTTCTCTTCACATAACTGATTATCTAATTGGGCTAGCCTTTTGGGCCTTCCCAATTGGGCTTTAGTGTGTGGCTTGGAGTGGGACCAAAAGGGAACAAATAAGACACTAGCTCCAATGGGCCTTGGGCTTTTCTGTCAACTCTTGACAAGTCCAAAGTTACCATTAATTATATTTAATACCACTATATAAATATAATTGCAATCTAGGCCTCATTAATAAATTATATCTGAAGACTTTATTATACATGCAACCCCTTCATAAAATATTCGTAGTAATACAAAGTTATGAATATAGACTGCCACTTTGTATATTACTACATCTTAATCCTTGAGTACCCGATTTAATCCTTTTGAGTTATTCACCATATATTTATAAAATCCAATTTCATAAATATATACTTTAGTCTTACTAAAGTGGTTAGGCCTAACTCTCTGAATAACTGTGCCCGTTAAACTTATCTCAAGGGAATATTTTATATCTCCGTTAAGAGACTATGAATTCCATCTTGAGAATATATGTTCCATCAACACTAAATATGGCTGCCCAACATGCTGAGGTTTTGACCGTTACTTTAGATCTCACTTCTGATATATCGAAGCAACCTACATTTCATGATCAGGTCCATTATTCTCTCAGGATTAAGAGTTCATGTGAATACAAGTCGTGAGATTTATTATTCAATTGACATTTGTTAGGAGAATAATAAATCTCACAAGCGGTCCAGTTCAATATGTCTTAACTCTTAAAACATATCAACATATTAACTATAAGTCACCACTTCCATGATCAAGACAAATCATCGTAGTTAATATGTTATAGTCTTCGCAGATGAAATGTCCAATTTCATCACCGAATACGAACCAAAATTCTGAGTTTACAAAGAACTTGTGATCTATATCTTCTGTGACTAAATCACATAAATCACATACTATGCATCTCATGGACTATTTGATAATGTCCGAGTATTCATGTTACCATTATTTTAGTTAAGAATAAAACAACTTTATAAAACACAATATTAAGTCATACATCATTTCTCACATAATGTCATACATAATATCATACATAGCATCATACAATAGGATTTAAGGGCACTTATCCCAACATTCTATTCACATGAACTCTTAATCCTAAGAGAATAATGAACCTGATCATAAAATGTAGGCTGCTTTGATATATCTGGAGTGAGATCTAAAGTAACGGTCAAAACCTCAGAATGTTGGACAGCCACATTTAGTGTTGATGGAACATATATTCTCAAGATGGAATTCATAGTCTCTTGACGGAGATATAAAATATTCCTTTGAGATAAGTTTAGGGTTCAGTTATTCAGAGAGTTAGGCCTAACCACTTTAGTAAGACTAAAGTATATATTTATGAAATTAGATTTCATAAATATATGATGAATAACTTAAAAGGATTAAACTAGGTAATAAAGGATTAAGATGTAGTAATTTTCAAAGTGACAGTCTATATTCATGACTTTGTATTACTACAAATATTTTATGAAGGGGTTATATGTATAATAAAGTCTTGGGATATAATTTATTAATAAAGCCTAGAGTGCAATTATATTTATATAGTGGTATTAAATATAATTAATGGTAACTTTGGACTTGTCAAGAGTTGACAGAAAAGCCCAAGGCCCATTGGAGCTAGTGTCTTATTTGTTCCCTTTGGTCTCATTCCAAGCCACACACTAAAGCCCAATTGGGATGGCCCAAAAGGCTAGCCCAATTAGATAATCAGTTATGTGAAGAGAAACATACATAATTTTATTATTAGAATGAAATGGTTTGTATGTTCATGAGTGTAAGAAAGAAACTCCTTCATATTCTCTCTAGAACAACACATAGAACTGATTGAGAGACCACACATCTTGGGCATCAAGTGGAATTGGAGTGAAGATTAAAAGTTTTCCTGAGTACTTCTAATCTTTGTTTTGAAATTCACCATACCAAGGTACACTCTCTTGTTCTTATATTCTGAAATTTACATTGCACATGTTATCTATTGCGAATGAAGTAGATCCGTTAATTTTTCACTGCGTATGTTTTGTATGCGATACAAACATGTTATTATCCTTCAGTACGATCCTAGGGGCTTTTGATATAAAGTACATGCCTCGCACCTTTGTCAAGGGTCAAGTCCTCGCTGATTTGGTAGCCAAGTTTGCTAAAACCCCATTTGAAGAAAAAGTTGAGAAGCAGAACATGGATGGAAAATCAGTTAGCATGGTCTCCCTACAAGAGCCTTTACCCTGGAGAGTACCTATTGATGGTGCAACGAATCAAAGAGGATCTAGGGTGGAGCTAGTTATAATTTCTCCTGAGAGAATCATTATTAAGAAGTCCTTGAGGTTAGGCTTCTCAACCACCAATAATGAGGCCAAGCATGAGGCTCTATTGGTAGGGATGACTATGGTTTAGAAAATGGGGGGAAAAGCAGTGGAGATGTTTTTAGACTCGAGATTGGTTGTAGGCCGGTTAGGGGGGAGAGTTGGAGGCCAGAGATCTCAAAATGCAAGAATATTTGAATCAGGCTAGACACTTACAGTCAAGATTTGAATCTTTCATTTTATTGCAAATCCCTAGAAATAGAAATATACATGCTGACTCTCTTGCCACGCTTGCAACCTCCTCGGCACAAGCTTTACCTCGGGTGATCCTTGTGGAAGACTTGTGTAAACCCGCTGAAATTAAGAGAAGTGTAGTTTAGATTCATCAGATAAGAGTAGGCCCTAGCTGGATGGACTCTATTGTGTTATTCCTTAAGGAGGATATCTTGCCCGAGGAAAAGTTTGATGCTAATAAAGTGCGGAGAAAGGCTCCTCGGTTTTGGCTGTCCAGGAACTAGAAATTGTATAAGCGCTCTTTTTCTAGACCATATCTGTTACGCATACACCCTAAAGCAGTTGAACTACTCCTAGAAGAGTTACATGAAGGGATTTATGAAAGCCACACAAGAGGCAGGTCTTTGTCTCATAGGGCCCTCACTAAGGGGTATTAGTGGCTAAATATGCAAAAGGAAGCATAAGAGTATGTGAAGAAATGTGACCAATGCCAAAGATTTGCCCCAAAAATTCATCAACCAGAAGGTGTCCTCAATCCTCTGTCCAGTCCTTGGCCTTTTGCTCAATGGGGCTTGGATATTATAGGGCCTTTCCCTAAAGTAGTAGGGAATAAGAAATGGTTGCTGGTCGGCATGGATTACTTCACCAAGTAAGTTGAAGCTGAACCACTAGCAAATATCAGGGATATGGATGCCAGGAGATTTTTCTAGAAAGATATTGTCACTCGGTTTGGAATCCCTCATACACTCATCTCAGATAATGGTCTTCAATTTGATAGTAAGGCCTTCAGAAGGTATTGCTGTGACTTGGGCATTACAAATAGATATTCTACCCCGACATATCCATAGGGAAATGGACAGGCCGAGGCTGTCAATAAGGTCATAATGAATGGACTCAAGAAGAGGCTGGATGACACAAAAAAAAAAAAGGGTGGAAGAGTTGCCACATGTTCTTTGGACATATCAGACTACACCTCATATGTCCACTGGGAAAACCCCCTTTTCAATGACTTATGGGGCTGAAGTTGTAATTCCTCTAGAAAATAGATTCCCAACATTAAGGACGAGCTTTTTCACTCCGAGCAACAATGATAGCTTGTTAGAAAGGAACTTAGACTTGATTGAAGAACGAAGAGAAAATGCTATGGTTCAGCTAGTGTACTATCAGCACAAGCTCAAGCAAGGGTATGATTTAAAGCCGCTAGCGCCTGGGGACTCGGTTTTAAGAAAGGTTTTAGGTATCGTAAAAAACCCAGCATGGGGAAAATTGGGACCTAACTGGGAAGGGCCATATCGGATCACCTCGGTAGCTGGAATAGGTGCGTATTATCTTGAAGACCTAGATGAAAATGTTATATCACACCCTTGGAATGTAAACAACCTGCGAAGGTATTATTATTAATGAAAGTCTTTTTTTGCCATACTTTTGTTAATGACATTTTGCGTTACTTATTATTTGGTGAGGTATTAAACAGAACCTTAGTCATGTCTGGCTCCTCGGACCACATGCTTTGAGTAAATTAATACTTCATTCCATTTTGTTAAGTATCAAAAAGAACTTTGGTCATGCCTGGCCCCTCAGACCACATACCTTGGGTAAACTGATATCTCCTATTATCTGACTAAGTATTAAACAGAACCTTAGTTATGTCTGGTTCCTCAAACCACCTACTTTGGGTAAATTAATACTTCGGTCCATATTTTCTAAGTATCAAATAGAACCTTGGTCATGTCTGGCTCCTCGGACCACATACCTTGGATAAATTGAAATTTTAAGTCATTTTTTTAAGTATCAAACAGGACCTTATCTCTATCTGGTTCCTCGAACCACATGCCTTGGGAAAGTTAATGCTTTCTATTATTTATTTGAGTATTAAATAGAGCCAGCTATGCTGAACGGCAAAGATCTTTGTTGTAGTGACATGATCAAATGGACACTCATGAGTATCACTTAAAGCATTTGAAAGCATATATGTGATCTGTTTAATAATTGATTATCACCGCCAGCTTTTTAAATTTATCAATATGTGGAAAACTAGGGGAGTCTGATATGAGTATAAGGTCCACCATTGTGTATGTTCTAAAGTTAAAGTTATATTTTTTCGAGATGGTGGACTTAGTAAGTTTAACATATCTTACTTCAGATCATGTGATGTGTGGTAACTCTGTTGCCACTTATGCAGATTAATAAGTAAAATTATGCCTCATTATCACCTTTATCAAGTGTTAAATGGAACAGAGATCATGTTTGGATCAATATAAACATCACAAGTGTGAAGGAAAGACTTGCAATTTTCATTAACATTAAGCTTCTGAAAAAGGCCATTAGATTAAAAAAGGTTGAATATATTACAGAGCTTAAAAAAAAAAAAAAAAAAAAAGAAAACCTATGACTTCATTTTTATTACAAGTTTGTCCTTTGGATTCTTGGGAGGCTAGGTAGAGGTTGCCGTGGTGGAGTCTTGACATTTGCCTTTATGATCTTCCTTTGAAGGTATGGGGTGAGTTGCCAGCATAATCTTCATGCTCTGAAAAGCCTCTTTCTCCTTTGAAGGGTCTTTGGGGGAAACTGGAGAAAAAGGGCATCATGGGCCACTTCCTTGGTGGTATCTCTTGGCTTTTCATTGTCCTCGACTGGCCCTGATTCCTTGGAGGAGATGTCGGCAGCAAGAGGAGCTTTGAATGGGATGGCCTTACCTTCATTTGCCTCCGAGGAGACTGGTTCGGCCTTAGAACCCGAGGAGCCTGAGGTGCATATGGCTGGGGAGTAGTACACATTCTCTGCTCTCCTAAGGGCAGAGGAGGCCTCAACCCTAGCCTGGTCGAGAGCCTTGTTCCACACTTGGAGGCAATAGAATCTGCACACCTACATAACCTTAGCCCTAAGGGCTTCCTCGATGTTAGTCACACCCACATCATAACCCTCTTGCTCGATTTGTTCTTTGGCCTTCTCGGCCTCCTCCATCTTCTTGGTTAAGACCTTGATCTGGCTTCTGGCAGTAGCGAGATCATCCTTGGCTTGGCTGAGTAGCTTGTGCTGAGCCTTTGCCTGCCTCTTCGCCCCTTCCAAAGTAGCCTCGGCGCTTTTCTTGTCCCGATCAGCTTTCATTAGCTTATCATTTATGTCTTGAGACTTCATCTCTATAAGCTCAAAAGCTTTCACGGCGGCAATTCGCCAATATTCCTCCTCTTTCATTAATCTGTGAGAGCTGATGACTATTTCTTCAACTCTGTGGGCAGCCTGGACTGCCTGTAAAAAAATAAAAATAAAAATAAAAAGACCACAACAACAAGAAGATACATAGGTTAAGGAAATCAAGTGTGGATATAAGTATAAGAGAAACTATTGCTACAAAAATGAGGTGAAAAGGGTTGAGGATGGACTTACCATGGCAAGGTCCCTTTTCAGACTAAGGAACGCTTCATGTTTCCTCATAGTCCTTAAATCGGCCATGTCTGCAAGGAGCAAGAAAGCCTGCTCCACGGCATCAGCAACATACCCTGCCTTCCCCTACTGGAAACCCTAATGGATGCATCAGTGGGCAGGGCAGCTCCGTCCAATGTCAGGGCAGGTGTCCATGCAGAAGCACTAACTTAGGATTCACCTCTTTTATCAGCCAGGTTTTGTGCTATCCGGGCTTGTTTAGCCCCCTTTTAAAGCTCGGCGCCTTTAGGAAGAGGACCCTTACCTTCTTCCCCCACATCTTGACTTTTCTGATCCCTTTTCCTTTTCAGATCGGCACGGCTAGGTCAACGAGGTTAAGTGGGCAGAAAAGGAGGGAGTTTAGCCTGGCTAGTCTTCTCGTGCGATTTGCTTCCAATTGAAGACTCTATCACTTCCAGGAGGCCAATTCTCTGTTTCCATTTTATCCCTATAGCTTCTGGGACAGAAGAATCCCCTTGTATCTGGCTTACTTCGGCTGAGGGGAGGTGACTGAAAGCACCGGTGAAAGCCTCTGGAGACTGAGGTTGGTTGAACAGCTCGAAGTCGTCCTTGAAATCAGGCACATCGACCACCTCTTCTTCTTTTTCTCCTTTTTCTTCTTTTTCTTCCATGTCTTCTTCTTCTTTGGAGATTGATTGTGAAGGGGTGGCCTTGTCCTTGGCTTTGTACAGAAGGATCGGTTCTACCTTTAGTACACCTTGAGGTACAAGGCTTGGATTTAGGAAGCCCGGCACAGCTACGTTAATTAGGTGTAGGCGAGGATCCTTTGCTCTTATTACACACTTTGGCGCCTAGAAGCTTGATGAAAGCGGGGTGTATTCAAGGATCAGATGGGCCGTGCAAAGTTGACCGTCTTTTTGTACAAACACCTCAGCTTGAAGTATTTTGTCAAAGCTTTCCTTGTTGACAAGACTAAGGTTAGGAATGGCGGCGTGATGATCTACAAAGCCATTAAGAATCACAATCAGAAAAAAGGAACGACAAAAATCAAGAGAAATTTCAGGTATCAACACAAAAAGAAGAAAATAGGTACAGAATGTGTCAAAGTGAAGAAAGGGTAACTTTGAAGAAATAAACCTAGACCTAAAGCCCCACCTGGTTATCCCTCTCTCGTCGGGCAAGGGAGGCCATCATGCCACTCCCCTGAGATGATCAAAAAATCCTTGTTCATACCTTTGTTGGAATCAGGGAGGCAGGAGATGAGTCTAACCTCGGGGTGCCTAGTTTTTAAGGAGTACCCCTACCCTTTCAGGTGGTGAAGGTTATAAATCCGGTTGACATCGTGGTGGGTGAGGTTGAGGCCAATTTTCTCATTTAGGGTGTCAACGCTACCTAGTATTCTAAACATGTTGGGGGCATATTGGGTGGGAGCTAACCTATGAGCCTTTAGGTAATCCCTAGTTACTGTACCTATAGGGATTCTCATCCCTCCCTCTAAGAAGGCAATCATTGGGATAACCACCTCTCCCTCCTGCCTAGCCTCGTGCCATTCTCCCTCCTTACAATACCTAACAGAGACTCCTGGCGAGATCCTATACTGAGCTTTAAAGCTCTCTATACCCTCATCGGGGTCTACCAAATAGGCGAATCTACCCATTCCTAAGAGAGATTTGGAGATAATAAGAAGATAAAGAGAAGGAAGAAAAGCCGAGGAGAAAAAGACAGAGAAAAGAAAAGTTGAGGAAAAAATAAATGGAAAGGTTTATGAAGACTTACACGAACATAAAAACTCTCCTCGAGCTGGCTCTTGGTAGGTGTGAGGGCACAAGTAAATTGGGTAAGTTTGCAAGTTCAGTGTATGAGCGCTAAAGTGAGATGAATGATTGATTTAGGCAATATTTATATCAAAAGATGGTTACAAGTGGGAAAATTCCCGCCCAGGTTCTAACAAAATCCTCAGCTGTTAAATCCGCACAACGCCGTGAAATGTGGGGAACATGGAGCCGTAAAAATTTAATGAAGGCACGTCTCATATGCCGAACCATCAGGAGTGTGCCTTGGGCAGTTAAAAAGGCATCTCTGCAGTCAGAGGTGATGTATGATGAGCACGGAGTAACTATAGTGACATTGAAATCCTCCTTTCTTCCCAAGGAGCCAGAAAGAAGAATCTCGAGGGGCTACTGTGAGGGTGATAGGCCCAGGATTACATATTTACGTATATATATTGGGCCAGGGGCTCAATCCGAGGATGGGTGAACACCTTCCTAAGAATCCATGCTGGTAAGTGAAAAGGTGAAGTCTGATCATGTTCATCCAAGAAGGCGGTCCCAGGAGGAATGCTTCCTCGACTGAGCAAACCCGAGGTCAAAAGGTATGGTCTGACATCAAGAGCAACATTCCAGACGATTCCACTGATAAGTATCAAGAAGGAACAGGACAGAGGAAGGCCATGAAATATCTAAAGGGAAAGCTGCCACCGCATTAAATGCTCTGCAACTAACTCTCTGGCCGAATTAATAAAGAAGTGATACCTGAATAGTAACTTTCAGCCTTACAGCTACTCACCAAAGATTTCAAGAAGGTGCTAATGGGACAGGAATTAACACTAGCAATCTAGTCTACACGTGGAGGGTAGAGATGAAGGAGGAAGGTAGTATAAAATAGAAAAAAGCCAGTTTCCCAACCCACTCTCTACAAATTCATTGAATTGGGCTTTTTGGGCCTAAACCCATCCATCCCTTGGGTTAGGGACTCAAATTGTGTCCTTACACTTGATATTAAGATTTACATGGTAGATTAAACAAATACATACAGTATTATCATTTATTTTTTCAAGCTATTACTCTTTTAACTTTTTTATTGGGTTTCATAAATTTATTTCATATGAAATGTCTAATATATCTTTATATTTATTTGGATTATTTTAGGCAATTTTTTAATTTTTACTAATTTAATATATTTATTTATATTTTAAATAATTATTAAATTAATTACGACATCATCACAATTCCACTTCAGTTTGACCTCAGTCCAACCTCAAAAACCTTGCTCTTTTACGATTCATTAAATGGTGCAAGTCTGAAAACTATGACCATAACATCATATATGCCTTTTTGCCTCAATTCTCATGACCTCAAAGTCTCAAGTACGTCACATTTTTCTTTGTTCATCTGTTTTTTTTTTTTTTAATAATAATTCTTCTATTATTCCATTTGGTTTTGTTCCATAACATCATGTTTCAATATTTTTTTTAAGATCAATAATTCTATTTAAACTATGAAACTCTATGATTATCTATGTTGCATTGTTGGTTAATTTTTTTATTATTTAAATTTAAATTTTGTTTATGAATAGGCTATTGTTAGGAGGAGATATTGCAACAAAGCTCTTGATGGAAAAATACATTTTTGTATTGCATACAAAACATACGCAGTGGAAAATTAAGGGATCTACTTCATTCGCAGTTGATAACATGTACTACGTAAATTTCAAAATACAAAAACAAGATAGTGTACCTTGGTATGGTGAATTTCAAAACAAAGATTAGAAGTACTTGGGAACACTTTTACTCTTCACTCCAATTCCACTAACACCAAAGAAGTATGGTCTCTTAATCAATTATATGTATAGGTTTAAGAGAGAATTAGAGAGTGTCCAACACTCACAAAACCATTTCATTCTCTTACAAAATTTTGTATGTTTCTCTCTTTATAACTGATTATCAAATTGGGCTAGCCTTTCAAGCATTTCCAATTGGGCTTTAGTCTATGGCTTGGAGTGGGACCAAAAGGAAACAAATAAGACACTAGCTCCACTGGGCCTTGGGTTTTTTTGTCGACTCTTGACAAGTCCAAACTTACCATTAATTATATTTAATACCACTATATAAATATAATTGCACTATAGGCCTTATTAATAAATTATATTCCAAGACTTTATTGTACCTGCAACCCCTTCATAAATATTCGTAGTAATACAAAGTCATGATTGTAGACTGCCACTTTGTAGATTACTACATCTTAATCCTTGAGTACCTGATTTAATTCTTTTAACTTATTCATCATATATATTTATGAAATCCAATTTTATAAATATATACTTTAGTAATTCCTTATTAAAGTGGTTAGGCCCAACTCTCTAAATAACTGTACCCATTAAACTTATCTCAAAAGAATATTTTATATCTCTGTTAAGAGATTATGAATTCCATCTTGAGAATATATGTTCCATCAACACTAAATGTGGCTGCCCAACATACTGAGGTTTTGACCGTTACTTTAGATCTCACTCTTGATATATCAAAGCAACCTACATTTCATGGTTAGGTCCATTATTCCCTCAGGATTAAGAGTTCATGTAAATAGAAGTCGTGAGATTTATTATTCATTTTGACAGTCATTAGGTGAATAATAAATCTCACAACAGTATAATTCAATATGTCTTAACTCTTAAAACATATCATCATATCAACTAGAAGTCTCCACTTCCATAATCAAGACAAATCATCTTAATTGATATGTTATAGTCTTCGTGAATGAAATGCCTAATTTCATAACTGACTACAGACTAAAATTCTGAGTTTACAAAGAACTTGTGATTTATATCTTCTGTGACTTTTCACATAAATCACATACTATGCATTTTATGGACTATATGATAATGTCCGAATATTCATGTTGTCATTATTTTAGACAATAAAAAAACAAATTTATTAAACACAACATTAAGTCATACATAATGTCATACAAAATAACATACATAACATCATGTAATAGGATTTAAGGGCACTAATCCTAACAATCTCCCACTTGCCCTAAAAACTATTATGCACTAATCTAACTCTCATTCCCTCTAAATGTGACTCGAAAGTTCTTTGAGGCAAGGCTTTGGTAAAGGGATTTGCTCGATTATTTGCGCTTTCAATTTTTGCTACTATTACATCTCCACGAGTAACAATGTCTTGAATGATGTGGTACTTTCTCTCAATGTGGTTTCCTTTCTTATGATTCCTTGGATATTTGGATTGTGCAACTGCTCTACTATTGTCGCAAAACAATGTGATAGGAACTCGCTCCATTCTCACAACACCAAGATCATAAAGGGATTTTTTGAGCCAGACAGCTTCTTTTGTCGTTTCACAAGTAGCAACATATTCAGCTTCCGTGGTGGAGTCCGCAATACAAGATTACTTAACACTACTCCAACTTATGGCTCCACCTCCAAAGATGAACACACAACCTAAATTGTACTTTCAGAAATCAAGATCTGATTTAAAATCTGAATCTGTATAGCCAATGGGAATCAAATACTCACACCGATAAACAAGCATATAATCTCTCATTTTCTGCAGCTACTTGAGAATATGCTTTACAGCTTGCCAATGTTTTAGTCCTGGATTTGATGATATCGGCTGACCATGCCAACTGAATAGCAGATATTTGGTCTAGTACAGAACATGGCATACATGAAACTTCCACTACAAAAGCATAAGGAACTTGTCTCATCATATTTTCTTCCTTAAAAGCCTTAGGCCTTTGGTCATCAAACAGAGGAATTCCATGTCTGAAAGGAAGTAATCTTTTCTTAGAATTTTGCATGCTAAACCATTCTAGAACCTTATCTATATATCCACCTTATGACAAGCCTAACATCTTATTCTTGCGATCTCGCCAAAGCTTGATCCCTAGAATAAAGTTAGCTTCACCCAAGTCCTTCATATCAAACTGGCTTGACAATCAAACATTTACTGATGACATTAGAACTACATCATTTCCAATGAGTAGAATATCATCAACATAAAGCACTAGGAACATTACTACTTTATCCCTATGTCTCTTGTACACACATGGTTCATCAAGATTTTGTTCAAAACCAAATGACTTGATCGCTTGATCAAATTTGATGTTCCATGACCTAGATACTTGCTTAAGTCTATAAATGAACCTTTTTAACTTGCATACCATATGCTCTTAGTTCTTTGCTGTAAAACCTTTCAGTTGCATCATATAGATTTCTTCTTCAAGATTACCATTGAGAAATACAGTCTTGACATCCATTTTCCAAATTTCATAATCATAATGAGCAGCAATGGATAAGTGAATTCTAATAGATTTAAGCATTGCTACTTGTGAAAAGGTTTCTTCATAATCAATATCTTCTTTTTGTGTGTACCCTTTCGCCACTAGCCTTGCTTTAAAGGTTTTAACCTTTCCATCTATCCCTCTCTTCCTCTTGTAAATCCATTTCCAACCAATAGGTTTAATGCCGTTAGGCGCCTTTACAAGATCCCAAACTTGATTGGAATACATTGAATCTAATTCAGATTTCATAGCTTTGACCCAATGATGTGTTAGGATATGTGCCTTTAAATCCTATTGTATGATGCTATGTATGATATTATGTACGACATTATGTGAGAAATGATGTATGACTTAATATTGTGTTTAATAAAGTTGTTTTATTCTTATCTAAAATAATGGTAACATGAATATTCAGACATTATCAAATAGTCCATGAGATGCATAGTATGTGATTTATGTGATTTAGTCACAGAAGATATAGATCACAAGTTCTTTGTAAACTCAGAATTTTGGTTCGTAGTCGGTGATGAAATTGGGCATTTCATCTGCGAAGACTATAACATATTAACTACGATGATTTGTCTTGATCATGGAAGTGGTGACTTCTAGTTAATATGTTGATATGTTTTAAGAGTTAAGACATATTGAATTGGACCGCTGTGAAATTTATTATTCTCCTAACGACTGTCAATTGAATAATAAATCTCACGACTTGTATTCACATGAACTCTTAATCTTGAGAGAATAATGGACCTGATCATGAAATGTATGTTGCTTTGATATATCAGGAGTGAGATCTAAAGTAACGGTCAAAACCTCAGTATGTTGGGCAGCCACATTTAGTGTTGATGGAACATATATTCTCAAGATGGAATTCATAGTCTCTTAACGAAGATATAAAATATTCTCTTGAGATAAGTTTAATGGGTTCAGTTATTCAGAGAGTTAGGCCTAACCACTTTAGTAAGACTAAAGTATATATTTATGAAATTGGATTTCATAAATATATGGTGAATAACTTAAAAGGATTAAACCGGGTACTCAAGGATTAAGATGTAGTAATTCACAAAGTGGCAGTCTATATTCATGACTTTGTATTACTACGAATATTTTATGAAGGAGTTGCATGTATAATAAAGTCTTGGGATATAATTTATTAATGAGGCCTAGAGTGCAATTATATTTATATAGTGGTATTAAATATAATTAATGGTAACTTTGGACTTGTCAAGAGTTGACAAAAAGCTCAAGGCCCATTGGAGCTAGTGTCTTATTTGTTCCCTTTTGGTCCCACTCCAAGCCACACACTAAAGCCCAATTGGGAAAGCCCAAAAGGCTAGCCCAATTAGATAATCAGTTATATGGAGAGAAACATACAGAATTTTATATAGAATAAAATAGTTTGTATGTTTAATGAATAAGAGAATATAAGGAAGAGAGACACTCTTTCATATTCTCTCTAGAAAACATAGAACTGATTGAGAGACCACACATCTTGGGCATCAAGTGGAATTGGAGTGAAGATTGAAAGTCTTCCCAAGTTCTTCTTCATTCGGTTTTGAATTTCACCGCATCAAGGTACACTCTCTTGTTCTTATATTCTGAAACCTACATAGTGCATGTTATCAATTGCGAATGAAGTAGATCCGTTTATTTTCCGCTGCGTATGTTTTGTATGCGATACAAACATGTATATTACCTAACATGATGTGCATCCATATCATTCATTGCCTCTTCATAAGTGTAAGGATCAGTTTTGGCCTCTTCTGAGATAGCTTCATAAGTTTCTCCCATACTTATAAATCTTGTAGGTGGCCTAACTATCCTCCCACTACGACGAGGCACCTGTGTACTAGACAATTTCATGAGTAGTATCTTATGGTGTTTCTAATACAGCCACATCATCCCTAGTTTCATCCATTGGTTATTCATTTACAAGTCCATTCATTTTAGCCAAAACAACTTTACTTATAGGAGTAAAATTATTCATATAGTCATTTTCCAAGAATTTAGCATTTGTACTAACAAAAACTTTGTTATCTTTACGACTATAGAATAAATAACCCCTAGTTTCTTTTGGATAACCCACAAGCAAACACACTTCTGATTTTGGTTTCAATTTACCAGGCTTCCTTTTTAACACGTGCTGGAAAACCCTAAATGTGGAGATATTTCATACTAGGCTTACGCCCACTCCACGATTTCATGGGTGTTTTGGGAACAGATTTTGATGGAACTAAATTCAAAAGATGTATTGATGTATTTGAGGCATAACCTTAAAAAGAAATCGGTAAAGTTGAGTAACTCATCATGGACCTAACCATTTCCAACAGAGTCTTATTCCTTCTTTTGGCTACACCATTTTGTTAGGGAGTTCCAGGTGCAGTCAATTGGGATACAATTCCATTTTGAGTTAAGTACTCCTTGAAATCCCCAAGAAGGTATTCGCCATGACGATAAGATCGAATGGCCTTTATGCGTTTACCTAATTGATTCTCAACTTCAGCCCTAAACTCTTTGAACTTTTCAAAGGCTTCGAACTTCCGTTTCATTAGGTACACATAACAATATCTTGAGTAATCATCGGTAAAAGTGATAAAGTACTCATAACCTCCTCTTGCTTAGGTTGACATAGGACCTCGTACATCCGTATAAACTAATTGAAGCAACTCTTGGGCTCTTCTACCTTTTGCATTAAAAGGTCGTTTGGTCATTTTGCCTTCCAAACAAGATTCACAAACTAGAAACTCATTAAAGTCCAAAAGCTCTAAGAGTCCATCTTTGATCAATCTTTGAATTCTGTTTGGATTAATATGACCCAAATGCAAGTGCCAAAGATATGCATCATTAGTAGAAGGAAACTTTCTCTTTAATGATTTTACATGAGAGTCATTATCTAATTCAAAATATATAATTCATGCTTATCAGGAGTTAAAATATAAAGATCATCCACAATATTGCTAGAACAGATAAACATTTTATCCTTCTCTATTACAACATTGTCTTTTAGGATAACACAATATCCATATTTACTTAAATAAGTTGCAGATATTAAATTACTAATGACATTAGGTACATATAGTCAATCTTCTAATACTAAAACCCTAGACTAAAAGCATAAATTAAACACTCTAATAGCTACAACTAGAATCCTGCTCCCATTAGTCAAAGTAAGAAACAATACTCCTTCATTAAGTTTTTTGGTCTCCTGCAACCCCTACAAAGTATTGCAGATATGATTAGTATGACCTGAATCCACACATCAAGAATCTGTGGGATTTTGTACTAAACATATTTCAAGAAGGAATGAACTTTTCATACCCTTATAACTCGCTGCTCTGAATTTTGGATAATTCCTTTTCCAATGTCCTTTCTCATCACAATGAAAACACTTTCCTTTGATCATCTTTCCTTTATTGGCAACTCCTAAGGCAATTTGTTCACCATCTTGCTCGGTGAAGTCCTTCTTATTCTTCTTACCCTTACCTTTCAACTTAGGTTGAGAAGTAGAAGCTTCAGCCTTATTGGCATCAACACTAGATGTACCAAGAATGCCTTCCGCCACTACCAACTCATTCACTAATTCAGACAATGAGTAAATCTTTTTGTTCATATTATAATTGATTCTGAATTCCTTGAATGATTTCGGTAGTGATTGGAGTACCATATCCACTTCATATTCTCCATCAATATCGACACCTAAAACTTTTAGTGTGTTCAAATAAGAGATCATCTTAAGACAATGCTCTCTCACTGAAGTGCATTCAGTCATTTTGGTATTATAAATTTTCCTCATGGTCTCTTGCCTTGCAGAACGGCCTTGCTCACCAAACATCTCCTTCAAACTTAGCATTATGTTTGAAACTAGTTCTACTTCCTGCATTTGATGCTGTAGAACATTTAAGATAGATGCTGATAGTGTCCTGAAAATTACCCTACTCCATGCTCGTCCGTAGGCGTCGTCCAAGGAAGAGGTAAAATGACTTGACCCAGGAATCTCGTCCATGTCAGGGTCGCCCGTCCAGGAAGACCCTTGGACGTCCCACGCTAACTCTGGACATCATCAGTGCACAGTCCCTGGACGAGGCTTATACACTTGTCTTAGGACATGCAGTACCAAAGACTACCACGAAACCGCTTCCAGTGACCGTTGCGGAACGTACGGCCTAATAAAATAACCTCCACAGCAGTTATGGAGGTTATTTCCGAACCTTCCGACATCCTCCAATTTAGGAGAAGTTATTTAATGAATAACTGCCCATGGCGTACACTATATAAGAACAACGATCGTCAAACGAAAGGGGTATGAGAGTATTTTGGAAGTATTTGTGAATTCCAAAGATTAGGAATGACACTGACTTTATCATCGAAGGGTTTCTAGCCGGTCCACTCAGGTCACCTCTGACTGTTTGTTCATCTTCTCAGGTTTTCAAGTAGATCACCACTGTTGCCGTTGACATCCGAAGCATCCAGCCAACTGGTTTTGTTGTGCATCATCAGATGCTATGATATAGCACTTGGACATCTCATTAAATTTCTGCCAACGATCATATCGTTGTTTTTCCTCAAGAGGAGCATCTAATGAAGGAAAGCTAGGACATGGTTGAGTAAGCACATATTTATGCTCTTCAGTTGTAAGAACAATGTCCAAATTTCTTTTCCAGTCAACATAGTTGGATACAGTCAGTTTGTTTTAATTAAGAATAGTAACAATTGGGCTAAATGAAGCCATGATCAAATCTGAGAACAATAAACATGAATATAATAAGTAAATTGGACATTATCAATTTAACATATAAACATATAGTATGGAATCTTAATAAAACCACAATATAAAATATGCAACGACAACCCAATCCCATTTTTAAAATTCCTTGGAAGCAAGTAAATTATAAACACGATGATTGATTGAGAACTCTTCTCATTATTAGTTCTATCATAATAACTCTTATCAAACACTAATAACATGTTGTATTTCCTTTAGCCTCTAAGTAATAATGACATAGCTCCGAAGGGAAGTTAACATTAAATATTGCCTGAATTCTATGTGAGTCGTTAAATAACTCCATGGTAGCATGGTCGTTCTTAATGTAAAAACACATATCATTCATCATTAAGAAGTTTAATCTGTAGTACCTTGAATTAAACACCCTCCAAAGGGAGCAAGGCATATACACCAAGGTGAGGTTCTTAATCATACTACTATAAACCAACAATAGAAGCCGTGAGATCCAACCCTTGTATCTCTCTCCCACTAGATATTTTAAAATAAAGGTTTTTAATCATAAAACATGCGTAATCTAATTACACATAGCCTTGCTCTTTATACATGTGAAAACACTTAGAAAAAAATTCTGAATTCCCAGTTTTCAATTGATAGAATGTGTATACCGATCGGTCAAAAAAATTAAAAAATTGTCACAAAACAATCTGCCTGGCTCGATTGATTCTTGATCGCTTCTCGATCGATGGGAAAATAAAATTCAATTGATCGACTAGCAATCGAATATCAATTGAATTAAACTTGATATACTGCCTGGTTCAATTGGTACTCGATCGCATCGATGGAGATGCGATCGAGTACCAATTGAGCTAGGCAGATTGTCAAGTTTGATTCGATTGTTATTCAATTGTTAGTCGATCGATCGAATCTTGTGAAACTAGAATTTTCCAAAATTTTTCTAAGATAGTTTTCAACGGTTTTTCATGAACAAACAACCATCATATGAAAATAATAGACAATGATTGATATCAAAAATGAATTCCATTGATGCTACAGCCTTAAAGTTCAATTTAACATACTTAATATCAAACTTAAACAACATTGTCAGTTCGTTTAGACCCCTTAAACCCAACAGATTAACCTAGTGAATTAGCCAAGTGATTAACTTAGGTAATTTAATTAAATCTAGGTTACACAGATAAGCAAAAATAACAAAACAGCGGAAAATAAATAACACAAAGATCTGATGACCCAGGAAACCACACCGGTAAAAACCTGGGGAGGATTTGACCTAGCTATCCTCAAGGTAAACTGAATCCACTATGAAAGAATTGAAGTTTACACGACAAGACTTAGACCACTAACATCTTGTTGCTACCCAAGTGTAGGAAACTTACTACCATGACCCCATGATAGCTCCGAGATCCACGGACTCCTTCTTTCCGGAATTCTTCAGCAAATCCACAAGCGCACCTGCTTGTATATCTTTGTGTTCTATTGATTCTGCAACTGTAATGATCTACACAACTCTTGACATAAATCTCAAGTTTGTAAACCCTAAGTGTATGTGAAGGTAAACACCTCTAGATCTCACAATGAGATTCACAAACACAGCAAAACAGAACTCTAAAAACGTGGCTAGGGTTTTCCCTTTTATACTTAGGGCAAAACATAAAACCCTATACATTAAAACGGGCTTGGGCTGAGTTGGAATTTTCTGTAGAAAAACGTTCTGCACGATTTTCGATCGATCGAGTCTTATTTTCGATCGATCGAGTCATACAAAAAGTTAAAGGTAATTCTGCATAAAAACTCGATTCCAACTTTACATTAAGACCCATACTTTGAGCAAGTCTAACACACGACTAAACATTGTTTTGATCATGGTTTGCCAACATACAAAATGAAGTTCTAAATACATTAGTTCCTAATCTTTAGAACCTAACAAACATCATAACATCAATATCAGTTTTTATCAAACCATAGTTTCAACAACCATGCTAAAAATTAAATGTATAATCTTCTAACACCATGAAACTATAATCTCTAATTCCAAAACTCACAAAACATTTTATAAAGATTGGGAATTGAAGACCGCTCTGATACCATTTGATGTAAAAATACATTTTTGTATCGCAAACAAAACATACGCAGCGAAAAATTAACAGATCTACTTCATTCACAATTGACAACACGTACTATGCAAATTTCAGAATACAAGAACAAGAGAGTGTACCTTGGTGTGGTGAATTTCAAAAAAAAAAAAAGATTAGAAGTACTTGGGAACACTTTTAATCTTCACTCCAATTCCACTAACACCCAAGAAGTGTTGTCTCTCAATCAGTTATATGTGTATGTTCAAGAGAAAATTAGAGAGTGTCCAACACTCACATACAAAACAATTTCATCCTTTTAAGTTATTCATCATATATTTATGAAATCCAATTTCATAAATATATACTTTAGTAATTCCTTACTAAAGTGGTTAGGCCTAACTCTCTAAATAACCAAACCCATTAAACTTATCTCAAGGAATATTTTATATCTCCATTAAGAGATTATGAATTCCATCTTGAGAATATATGTTCCATCAACACTAAATGTGGCTGCCCAACATACTAAGATTTTGACCATTACTTTAGATCTCACTCCTAATATATCAAAGCAACCTACACTTCATGATCAAGTCCATTATGCTCTCAGGATTAAAAGTTCATGTAAATAGAAATCGTGAGATTTATTATTCATTTGACAGTCGTTAGGAGAATAATAAATCTCACAGTGGTCCAATTCAATATGTCTTAACTCTTACAACATATCAACATACAACTAGAAGTCTCCACTTCCATGATCAAGACAAATCATCTTAATTGATATGTTATAGTCTTTGTAGATGAAATGCCTAATTTCATCACCGACTACAAACTAAAATTCCGAGTTTGCAAAGAACTTGTGATTTATATTTGACAGTCGTTAGGAGAATAATAAATCTCACAGTGGTCCAATTCAATTTGTCTTAACTCTTACAACATATCAACATACAACTAGAAGTCTCCACTTCCATGATCAAGACAAATCATCTTAATTGATATGTTATAGTCTTTGTAGATGAAATGCCTAATTTCATCACCGACTACAAACTAAAATTCCGAGTTTGCAAAGAACTTGTGATTTATATCTTCTATGACTTTTCATATGAATCACATACTATGCATTTCATGGACGATATGTTAATGTCTGAATATTCATGTTACCATTAATAATAAAACAACTTTATTAATCACAACATTAAGTCATACATAATGTCATACATAATAATATATATAGCATCATACAATAGGATTTAAGGGCATTAATCCTAACAGCTCTCTCAATGTAGAAGGTGTTTGAGAAAAGGCCAAGCCCAAAGTAGTAGTAGAAGCAGGCGAATTGTTAATCCATCTACTGAAGTACCAATTCCTCCCCTTTATCTGAGACACTACATACAAATCTTTCTCTCATGCTTCCCTTTTGTCTTTCATTGAATATCGAGTATGCATATTTGATAAAATCTTTTACATCTCTACAGGATTTCTCATTATGTGATTTAAAAATAAAACCTTACATAAATGTACGCTTTAGTAAAAATGGGCTTGTCATGGGGGTAGAGGTCATGTTAAATATAGCCTGGCCATTATGGTACATTTGGAACCAAAGGTGGGTGGGAGAAACTCTCTAAAGACAGTAGTGATTTGATGCAGACAACCTCTAATCTTGCTACAGAATTTATGGAAGCTAAGAAAAATAATTAGACAAGAGTGGCTATTTAAGGTAATTTTGGCTATCAAGGAATTGCTAAACAATGCCTATCAAAAAAAGGAAATTGTAAAACAGAATATGGTATGATTTGGGGATAATTCGTGATAGTGGAAGCCAATGTATAGGAGCTATGTTTGCCAAAAAAAAAAAAAAAAAAAAGAACTAGGGAATGACCAAATTAATTGCAGTTATGAATTGTCATGTATGGTTCTTTGCAGTTGTTCATATGAATGATTATTTGATTTAGATTTTCTTTCGTTATTTTCTTTTAGGTTTGATAAGGTTTGGGAGGAGTTGTTCACTTATCAAAAAAAGGTTTGAGACATATCACGTTTTTTATAACATATTGTAACTACTTTTCAAACATAAATTATTCATTACAATAGAGAGTTCGCTTTCTGAATTTTTCTTTTAATAATATTACAAAATAATAAATTATCTCTTTCATTGTTCTCATGCGATTACTATTGTTTATATGCTAATGTTGTAATTAGTAACGCTCCCGTGCATCACACGAGTTATCTACTAGTTAATATATATGCATATGTAAAAAGAGAGCCAAACTTACTAACTAACTGACAAAAATCTAAACACGCCGGTTAGTGGATGACAGTTGTATTAACCCTAAGTAACAAATTCAGTAACAAAGACATGCTTAAACGCGTGTTCCTTACTTAATGAGACGGTGTCATTTCTTTTAGTCTCTTCTTCTTAGTACTAAGTGGAACGATGTCGTTGCTTTCTTTAGTTTTTGTCTTCAATTCATACTGAGTTTTTACACTAATCTTCATACCCCTGAAGGCTAAGGCTGAGGCTGAGGCTATTGCTGCCACTGAATCTGTAAATGCTTTGATTCCATTGCTAGCTGGCAATAGTGGAATATATTCAGAAGATAGCAGTGATTGACAATGGTAATGAAACATGCTTTCATGTGAAACTCAAAAGATTAAAACCAATATTTATTGAGTGAAGATGTCAATCAATCAGAAAGGAGTTGGAGTCTGGAATTAATGTTGAAGGAAACAAATATTTAGATGTGTGTATGTAATACCTGGAAAAAATAACTAAAAAGATGGGGTATTTAAGTAAATCTTTTTGTGGGGTCAATTTTATAATTAATATTACTAAGGTGGTTTTTAGAAAATAAGGTTGAAACCCTAGCTATATATAAACTAATTAAGTCAGCATATAATGACAGATATTTTGAGAGAATAGACTACCTAAAATACTCAAGTAGAGAATGATTGACTGCACACTTGAGGTAATAGCCTAAGAATCTCATTCTTTGTCAAATCTAAGATTTATATGGAATTAGAGTTTTTTTTTTATGTGAGTATTTTTAACTAGTAGGTAGACTATTTAATTACCTAATGATTTTTTTTTTGAGCCCATATCCAATTAATTTTATGATGTGAATGAAGAAGGGATTAAATTATATTTTTGGTACATGTACTGACTCGTTAATAGTTATTCTTTTCCTATGTCACTATTGCATTAAGTGTAGATGGATTTGCAGAATGTTAAGCATGGTCATGGTGGGTCCAGTTTGTAAGTGTAGATGGATTTGTATAAGGTTAGGCATGGTCATGGTGGGTCCGATTGTACACAATTTTTGCCTTAAGAAGTTGTACTTTTGGTAAATAGAAAAGTCAATACAGTAGCAGCATCATATTTGAAAGCTCAGATTTGTGCTAAAATAAAAAAGTTTGGTCAGACCTCCAAACAAAAATTACGGCTAGATTGCTTTTTCTCTGACTTAAACAAAGTGCGGAACAAGAGTAAATAAGTGCGATGAACCGAAAACACTACCCTAAGTCATATTCATCTATCATCTACAATAAAATGAAAGCTTAAAGAGCAGGGAATAGAAATGCAAACACAAGATAACACCAAGACGTGTTATCGAAGAGGAAACCGAAGTACTAAGAAAAAAATCTCTCTACGACCCTCCAAGTCGAAATCGATCCACTAGAGAATAAAGTTGGAGTACACAAATAACAAAAGACCCTCCAAGCTTGGTCTACCCTATGTACTTAAGCCCCCCAAACTCCTGCTATCAATGGACTTCTCAGAGTCTTGTTTTCTCTAGCATTCTAGATCTCGGAATTAAGCCCGATTGCATCTGCCAATGAATGGCTCCTTCCAATTCTTCCCAGCAACACCAAAATCTCACTAATCACTCAAAATGGGTGTAGTAAGTGTTTGGGCTAATAACTTCTCAATGATCAAGAGATGGAGAGGTAAGAGTTTGAGGAAAACGACAATGAAATGTGAAGATGAATGTAGGTATAACAATCTCTAACTCTCAAGTGTACTTTCTAGGGTTTTCTCTCTAAAAAGCACTCTTTACAATTCATGGGTAATGAGGGTATATGTAATGTGGGAAAAGAATTTGTTAAAGCAAATAAAATTTTTTCCAAACAGAAGGTTTCGCGGGTACTTCGCAGGATGACCCTTCTCGCTAAATACTTGTGAAATTCACAGCCTGGCTTGACTCTTCAGCTTCCAGTCATGTGCTTCACACGTGGCCTTTTTGTGGGTTGCTTATCGTGAGCTAGTCGAGAATTCCATTGATTCATCTTTTGAAGCTTGATTTTGTTGGGGTTTATGCCCTAAAATCCAATTTATTGGCATGTCATTGTTGGGAAATATACATGTTTGCATCGAATACAAAACATACGCAGCGGAAAATAAACGGATCTACTTCATTCGCAATCGATAACATGCACTATATAAGGTTCAGAATATAAGAACAAGAGAGTGTACCTTGATGCGGTGAAATTCAAAACCAAATGAAGAAGTACTTGGGAAGACTTTCAATCTTCACTCCAATTCCACTTGATGCCCAAGATGTGTGGTCTCTCAATCAGTTCTTTGTTTCTAGAGAGAATATAAAAGAGTGTCTCTCTTCCTTATTTCATATATTATTACATATTAAACATACAAACCATTTTATTCTATATAAAATTCGGTATGTTTCTCTCCACATAACTGATTATCTAATTGGGCTAGCCTTTTGGGCCTTCCCAATTGGGCTTTAGTGTGTGGCTTGGAGTGGGACCAAAAGGGAACAAATAAGACACTAGCTCCAATGGGCCTTGGGCTTTTCTGTCAACTCTTGACAAGTCCAAAGTTACCATTAATTATATTTAATACCACTATATAAATATAATTGCACTCTAGGCCTCATTAATAAATTATATCCCAAGACTTTATTCTACATGCAACCCCTTCATAAAATATTCGTAATAATACAAAGTCATGAATATAGACTGCCACTTTGAAAATTACTACATCTTAATCCTTGAGTACCCGGTTTAATCCTTTTAAGTTATTCACCATATATTTATGAAATCCAATTTCATAAATATATACTTTAGTCTTACTAAAGTGGTTAGGCCTAACTCTCTGAATAACTGTACCCATTAAACTTATCTCAAGGGAATATTTTATATCTCCATTAAGAGATTATGAATTCCATCTTGAGAATATATGTTCCATCAACACTAAATGTGGCTGCCCAACATACTGAGGTTTTGACCGTTACTTTAGATCTCACTCCTGATATATCAAAGCAACCTACATTTCATGATCAGGTCCATTATTCTCTCAGGATTAAGAGTTCATGTGAATACAAGTCGTGAGATTTATTATTCAATTGACAGTCGTTAGGAGAATAATAAATCTCATAGCGGTCCAGTTCAATATGTCTTAACTCTTAAAACATATCAACATATAAACTAGAAGTCACCACTTCCATGATCAAGACAAATCATCGTAGTTAATATGTTATAGTCTTCGCAGATGAAATGCCCAATTTCATCACCGACTACAAACCAAAATTCTGAGTTTACAAAGAACTTGTGATTTATATCTTCTGTGACTTTTCACATAAATCACATACTATGCATCTCATGGACTATTTGATAATGTCTGAATATTCATGTTACCATTATTTTAGATAAGAATAAAACAACTTTATTAAACACAATATTAAGTCATACATCATTTCTCACATAATGTCATACATAATATCATACATAGCATCATACAATAGGATTTAAGGGCACATATCCTAACAGTCATAAATAATTAAATTGTTTAATTATATGAGACTATCTATAAATGAACTAATGGGACATTATCTTAGTCCATGAGATGCATCGTATGTGATTTATGTGAAAAGTCACAGAAGATATAAATCACAAGTTCTTTGTGAACTCAGAAATTTAGTTCGTAGTCAGTGATGAAAACTATAACATATCAACTAAGACGATTTGTCTTGATCATGGAAGTGGAGACTTCTAGTTGATATGTTGATATGTTTTAAGAGTTAAGACATATTGAATTGGACCGCTGTGAAATTTATTATTCTCCTAACGACTGTTAATGAATAATAAATCTCATGATTTCTATTTACATCAACTCTAAATCCTGAGAGAATAATGGACCTGATCATGAGATGTAGGTTGCTTTGATATATCAGGAGTGAGATCTATAAGTTACGGTCAAAACCTCAGTATGTTAGGCAGCCGCATTTAGTGTTGATGGAACATATATTCTCAAGATGGAATTCATAATCTCTTAACGGAGATATAAAATATTCCCTTGAGATAAGTTTAATTGGTTTGGTTATTTAAAGTGTTGGGCCCAACCACTTTAGTAAGGAGTTATTAAAGTATATATTTATGGAATTGGATTTCATAAATATATGATGAATAACGTAAAGGATTAAACTGGGTACTCAAGGATTAAGATGTAGTAATCTTCAAAGTGGTAGTCTATATTCATGACTTTGTATTACTACAAATATTTTAATGAAGGGGTTGCATGTATAATAAAGTCTTGAGATATAATTTATTAATAAGGCCTAGGTGCAATTATATTCATATAGTGGTATTGAATAGAATTAATGGTAACTTTGGACTTGTCAAAAGTTGACAAAAAAGCCCAAGGCCCATTGGAGCTAAAGTCTTATTTATTCCCTTTTGGTCCCACTTCAAGCCACACAACTTGAACCCAATTGGAATGGCCCAAAAGGCTAGTCCAATTAGATAATCAGTTATATTTAAGGAGAGAAACATACAGAATTTCATAAGTCTTTTCATAAGTGTTTTTCATTAAGATTACACAAGGAATGAAATGGTTTGTATGTGAGTGTTGGACACTCCCTTATTCTCTCCTTAGAAATTAATTGAGAGACCACACTTCTTGGGCATTAAGTGGAATTGGAGTGAAGATTAAAAGTCTTCCTAAGAACTTCTGATCTTTGATTTTGAATTTCATCGCACAAAGGTACGTTTTCTTGTTCTTAAATTCTGAAACTTACATAGCTCATGTTATCAATTGTGAATGAAGTAGATCTGTTAATTTTCTGCTGCGTATGTTTTGTATGTGATACAAACATGTATTTTTTGAACAAATGGTATCAGAGCGGTCTTCATTTCGAATCTGTATAACATGTTTTGTGAGTTTTGGAATTAGAGATAATAGTTTCATGATGTTAAAAGATTATATTTGCATTTAATTTTTTGCATGGTTGTTGAAACTATGATTTGATAAAAACTGATATTGATGTTATAATGTTGTTTAAATGTTGAATTTAAGTATGTTAAATTGATCTTTAAGGCTATAGCATCAATAAAATTCAGTTTTGATATCAATTTCCATCTGTTATGTTCATATGGTGGTTGTTTGTTCATGAAAAACCGTTGAAAACTATTAATATCTGAACTTGAAAAACTGAAAACATGAGTTTTTCACAGGTAAGCTTACCCGCAAAGCTACTCGTGAGAAATGCCACAGAAGCACAAAAAATTTTCGCGAGAAGCATTCAGTCGCAAGATACCCGCGAGACACTCATGAGGCAGCAGCAAAAGTTGCGAGGTACCCGCGAGTCAGTAGTGAAAGTTGCTGTATGAAATTTTCTGTGTTTTCAATTTTTTTGCTTAACACGTTTTCGCGGGTAGCGCTTAGTCGTGACATACCCATGAAAACTGGGAATTCAGAGTTTTATTTTCTAAGTGTTTTTCATGTATAAAAGTAAGGTTATGTGATTGATTTTATAGTTCTTAAAAGTTAAGGACTTTTACTAATCATTATCTAACTAAAAGACCTAATGAGATCAAAGATGTTAGTTAAATAGAACTCTTAGTCCTAAATAGTTTGAGACTTGTCTTTTAAGAAACATTCTAATGAGATTGGAATTGTTATATGATTGAAAGTCATTAATTTATTTTAATTAGAAGTTTTAATGAGATTAAAGCTTAATTAAAAGGTATATAGTTTCTAATGATATTAGAATTCTTAACCAAATAAATTAAGGATAGAGTTCTATATAACTAATTTTTGATGCATTAGTGTTTAAGGAATACTAAATTGTTTAGGACTTCCATTTTAGTTAGTGATTCTAATAAGATTAGAGCCTCCAACAAGTGCAAGGTATTAGTTGTGATAGGATCACAATTATTGAAGAAAAACCCAAATAACGAGTGGGAGTACTGAAATAACCCCTTTTGTTAAGTTTATTGTAATGTGAGTAGATATCTTGTCTTGACTTCGAGTCTTGCATTCCAAGCGGAGGGTATTTACTTCACGGATTACAATGTTAAACTTCTTTGTGATTGCGCGAATATTCGTTACTCTATTGTGACGTGACTTAGTTACATCACATTGAATTTAAACAATTAAACACATTTGATGTGTAGGGTTAAAATTGTGATTAGATCACAATGATTTCATGACAATCCACTTGTTTTAAAATTTCTAGTGGGAGAGAGATTCAAGGGTTGATTCTCACGGCCTCCATTGCTGGTTTATAGTAGTGTGATTAGGCACCTCGCCTTGGAGTATATGCCTTGCTCCCTTCGGAGGGTGTTTAACTCATGGTACTACAAGATTAAACTTCTTAATGATAGATGAAATGTGTTTTTACAATGAGAATGACCACGCTTCCGTGGAGTTACTCGGTGACTCACATAGAGTCTAGGCAATGGTGTACACTAAACTAAGTTTAATGTTAACCTCCCTTCGGAGCTATTTCATTATTACTTAGAGGCTGAAGGAAAAGCAGAAAATTATTTTTGTTTGGTAAGAGTTACCATGATAGCATTAATAATGAGAAAATTTCTCGCCTGATCATAGTGATTGGTATGACCTCGCTTCCAAGGAATATTAATTACGGGATTAGGTTGTCGTTGCACCTAGTATAGTATATTTTGGGTTTCATACTACATATTTATGGATGCAAAATATAATGTCCCTGTAATTATGTTCATAGTCTCAAAATAAAGTTGTCATAAATTTTGTTCTCTAGCTACTATTTTAATTGAATCACATTAACTAAGAAAAAATTTTGGACATGGTACTTAAAGGAGCTGAAGTACATAAATATGTTTTGATTCAGTATTGTCATAATTTCCTATGCATGATGCATTGATGGAAGATAGCTTATGACTTGATCATAGTCTCCATTGAAATGCTAAAATGTTACATTGGCTTTTATCTCAAGTGTGCTACAGCATGAGATGCAAGAGTTAGTACTACATTTAGACTTTAGGTTAAGTCTAAATGAGATGTTTGGTTAAATCATATTGAGTGCTAAGAAAAGCTTAAAGAGTTTCAACTCTATATCATTGTATGAAAATGTTTTAATTTTATTAACTAATTGGAATTCTTTGATGTAGAGATTAAATGTTAATCTCATATGGATATGATCCACAAGTCCTTGTTAGAATCATTTGATCAATTCAGATTGTTTTCAAAATAAATTATATTTGTGTTATCTAAATTGATGAGTGAGTTCTACGCAACGAAAGTCATCCTAAAAGCTAAGGCTAGGATCAATATGATTTAATTCAAATTCTTAGCCTGAGCCAAAAGGTAAGGGTGATAAGGAGATGAATTATAATACCAAACAGTTGGACAGGCAGGTTGTCCTAGTAGTTGCCAAATGGAAATTAGATTCAAAAGCATGACCAAAAGGAAAGTGTTTCTATTTTGGTAAAGCTAAGCATTGTCCATGATTATTTTCTAGATGGAAATTTACATGTTTTATTTTTTAAAGAGAAAGTTTCCATCCTTTGTTATTTTATGTATTTGGCACTTATGCCTAGATCTTATTTAATCTAATTGATATTCAAGATTGGTGAAAGATGGGCTTTTAAAACCATTATTTTGTTATATTCCTAGTCTATGAATTCTATTTAGAGGATAATAAGATCTAGGGCTCCTTTATTGTAAAGGAATAAAGTTCCACTAACTTCTTTAAGTCAGTACATACATGAAGGATGAATAAGACTCTTTTTAAAATAGTAAAACACATAATAAGTATTTCCATTTACTTATTTCCTTTGGAGATATACTCTAATAGTTACTTTACATTTTCTAAAGTTGATTTCAAAAGTTTGTTCCTAAGACATTTCTTAAATTGTGGATTGGGTAAAAACCTAGTATATGATACTACTATTTTTGGAAATGTCCAGCACTTGTGCTAGATAGGAAGCCTGACAAATTGAAATCAAAAGGTAGAAAAATGTGTGTTTATGATGAGTATCCAAAAGGAATTGTAAAAGATTATTTTGGTAGTCATAAAGAAAACAAGATGTTTGTAAAGTACTATTACAAAGTTCTTGATGATGACTATGTGAATAATCTTAAGGCTAAACGCATAATTTTTCTAGAAGAAAATTGTCAGAATTTGCTAAAAGACAACTATAAAATACATTTAGAAATGAGATGGTTGTATTATATACACCATAAGGCATTATTTTAGATATATGCTAGTACACCAGTACAATGTCGTAGTGGGAGGATTATCAATTATCAAATAAATTCATACTTTTGGGATAAACTTTTGAAGTCATTCCACAGTGATATGAATTTGATCCTCGATCCTATGTAAAGGCATAGATGATATATGGATTACTAGATCAAGGTTATGTGAATAGAATTGGATTCTGTAACACCCGTCTCACTTAAAATTTAATTTAATTACTTCTAGAGAGTAGATTTGATAAATTGTTTATTTATTTTGGAGGAAATAATTAATTTATATTGTGATTTTTACAATGATAATAATAATAATATCAATATTAATATTAAGGGGTAACGTGAATAACTATTTTGTGGTCTATTCAAAAATTAACTATTAGCCTCTTATCAGTTAAGGAAAAGGTTAAAAGGATTTGAACCTTTTTGGATTAGGAGTTTTAGTGTCTTTGGAATTCTTTAGAAGTCCTAGCCTATGTTAACAACCTTATAATGAGTTTAGTGGGAATATAGGTGGGTCTTGGAAGTTTATTTTAGTTGTAGTGGGCTTCTAAATTTTCAGCCCAAGTGAAATTAGCCTTAACCTGAAATAGGCTTCTGAATTTTCAGCCCAAGTGCAACAGCTTTATATGAAAGAAAACTAGGGTTTCTCAAAAAAAAAAGAAGAGGAGGCTGTGCACTTCAGGGCAGCCAGCAACTTCATCTTGGTTTTGAGGTTCTAGTTGACGTCGTTTCGAGCAATTGAAGTGAAGCTTGGTTTAGCCACTAGAGGTAAGTAGACTTCAACACATGACGTCTCTCAAGACGTATATATTTTTATATATATATATATATATATAATTGTGGTAAAAATATATTTATATATATATATATACATACACATAATTGCAAAAGTGAAGTTTCAAAGACTTATACCATTGTTAGTGCTTTATACATACTCAAACTCTATTATTTATTGTATATTATTGTGAAACTGTATATGTCAAGAGTGTTTCAAATGGTCAACTAGACAGTCTGCAACCTTTGCCAACACAGGGTTAAGTGTTGGTCTTCGGCCGAAGTAGTGTTAGTGTGGTGTGGTGCAGTGTTATTGTTGCTCTTCGGAGCTAGTGTTGCCTCTTTGAGGTTAGTGTTATTGTTCCCATGGGAAATCACCCACTGAGTGTTTAGCAGCTTTTGTCTGTGTTTGACTAATATTTTTCATATTGAGTTACTGTTTATTTACTACTGTTCTTTTAGGTGGAAAATTGCTTATTTTCAAAATAAAATTGTTTCTACCTATTTGGTGCATATTGGCATATAAATGTGGTCGTTATTTTATTAATGTTTACAGTGTTATAGTGAAGTGTTTTATTTTAACAGCTTTATAGAATATATTATATTACAGTTTAAACTAATTTTAATTGTATCGTGATGACTATATTTTGTCAATGATATTATCGTTTTGTTTTGGAAGACATCCTCATGTTTGTAGTCTCTTATTAAGCCTTTAGCTCACCCCTTTTTCCATCCTTTCAGATTAGAGTTATGGAGTGTCTTTTGGTGGTAGATCAGTGAAGCCTTAGATGGACGACTTCGTTTGGAGCTTGATAGTTGCAGAATTGTTTTAGTAAAATTGTTTCAGGACAATGAGATTATTATTTTGGAACTATTTTGAGATGTTATTTGGAGATTTTACATTCAAAAAGAATATTATTGTTGTTTTGTTTTTATGGATTGTTAAGGAAATCTGATGATATTCAAGTAGTTCATTTGAGGATAAATATTACGCTCTGTTCCATTATGTCATTGTTGATTATTTCTAAGACAGGTTATGCATCTAAATCCTTATTAAGGGTTTGGGGTGTTACAGTTATGGTATCAGAGCATAGGTTTATGATTCTGTAGACTTATAGGTTTGATCTTAAGACTATTTTGGAACAAGAGTGTGATTACAAGGAATTTTAGTGTTAGAATTAGTTGACCTTTCATAGTGATTTTATATTTTGTTTTGTATTGTTTATTATTCTAAAGTGTGTAGGAATGATTGTTGTACTATCTATGTGTTTGGTTTTGACCCTCTGAAATATTTGAAATATTTACTTATGATATCTTATTGTATTGCTTAGAGATATGGCTCCACCAAGGGGGAACCCAGGGAACAGTCAACCGAATGCTGGGGGACCTACTAATCTCCAGGCTATTATTGAAGCCATTGGGGGCTTAACCAATATAGTGCAACATCAAGTGGGAGCCACCAATCCGACTAGTGCCTTGGAGAAGTTTAGGAAGCTTGATCCTCCTGCTTTCAAGGGTACAAAGGATCCAATTGAGGCTGACAACTGGCTTAAGGAGATAGAAAGGCTCTTTAGAGCAATGGAAGTTAGTGATGAGCAACGAGTTGTCCTTGCTGTTTTTGTACTGAAAGGTGATGCATTGGAATGGTGGGAGTCCACGGAGAGGACACATGGAAGAGAAGTTATAACTTGGCAGCATTTTGTTGAGCTCTTCCGTAATAGGTATTTTCCTGATAGTTTGATGGTGCAAAAGGAAGCTGAGTTCATTCGCATAGCACAAGGTACTCAATCAGTGTATGAGTATGAGCGGAAATTTGCTGAATTATCCCGCTTTGCTCCACACATGGTTGACACGGAAGCAAGGAAGGCCAGGCATTTTGAAAGAGGTTTAAGGGAGGAAATTCAGGGACCGGTTTCCATGTTCAAATTGGAAACATACGCGGAAGTGGTGGATCGAGCTCTCATAGCAGAGAGAAATTGCAATCGTCTCTCAAGGGCCAATGATCAAGAGAGGAAGCCAACCCAGAGTCTTTTTCTTAAGGGGAAGTCTAGTGGAAGTTCATTTAAGAAGCAAGGGGTGCCTAATTCAAATAAGAAGGCATACAAAACTTGTCCAAGATGTGGAAAGGCTCATAGTGGAACATGTTATTTGGAGTCAAGGGCGTGCTTTAAATGTGGCAAGACTGGACACTTCATCAAGGATTGTCCAGATATGCGAGCTGAACAAACTACCAATCCAAATGGGAGCCAACAGAGACCTAAGGTTCAGGGTCGAGTTTTTGCTTTGACTAAACAGGACGCCGAGGCCTCCCCATCAGTGGTTTCAGGTACACTTCTTGTTTCCAGTCAGCATGCACAAGTGTTATTTGATTCTGGTTCAACCCATTCTTTCATCTCACGTAGACTTGCACAAAGGCTAAACATAGAACCTGAGAGTTTAAATTATGAATTGTGTGTTGCTACACCTTCTGGACAACAAATGATTACCCATAAAGTGTACAAGTCTTGTAATGTTTTAGTCTCTGGGAGGGAATTAAAAGCAGATCTTATGTTGCTTGATATGTTTGAGTTTGATGTGATTCTAGGGATGGATTGGTTATCTACTTTTCATGCTTCCATAGAGTGTTTTGGGAAGAAGGTAGTATTTAAAATTCCTGGGGAGCCAGAATTCTTCTTTGAGGGAGATCGTGTGGTGAAACCACCTGTATTGGTGTCAGTGATGCAGGCAAGGCGATTGCTAAGGAAGGGGTGTGAAGGGTCCCTTGTTTGTGCTTTGAAGGGTGATAAAGTAGAGTTAAAAGTTGAAGACATCCCAGTGGTGAAAGAGTTCCCAGATGTGTTCTCTGAGGACTTACCTGGACTACCCCCTGACAGAGAGGTTGAGTTCTCTATTGACCTAGTACCTGGTACCGGCCCAATTTCCAAAGCACCTTATAGAATGGCCCCTACAGAGCTCAATGAGTTGAAGGAGCAATTGCAAGACTTGCTTGATAAAGGCTTTATTCGGCCTAGTGCTTCTCCTTGGGGTGCTCCGGTGTTGTTTGTTAAGAAGAAGGATGGTAGTATGCGGTTGTGCATTGACTATAGGGAGTTGAACAAGGTAACCGTCAGAAACAAATACCCTTTGCCACGAATTGATGATTTGTTTGATCAGCTTCAGGGCGCTCAAGTCTTCTCTAAAATTGACTTGAGATCTGGTTATCATCAGTTGAGAGTTACGAAGGATGACATACCAAAGACAGCTTTTCGAACCAGGTATGGTCATTATGAGTTCTTAGTGATGCCTTTTGGTCTAACTAATGCTCCTGCTGTTTTTATGGATTTGATGAATAGGGTATTTCATGAGTATTTGGATCGGTTTGTCATTGTTTTCATTGATGACATCTTGGTTTACTCTAAAAGCCAAGAAGAGCATGAGGAACACTTGAGAATGGTGTTGCAGATTTTAAGAGACAAGAAGTTGTATGCTAAATTAAAGAAGTGTGAGTTCTTGTTGAATCAAGTGGTGTTCTTAGGACATGTGATCTCTAGAGATGGAATTACAGTGGACCCTAGTAAGATCGAAGCTGTAGTTAATTGGGCTGCCCCTACTAATGTAAGTGAGGTAAGAAGTTTTTTGGGCCTTGCAGGTTATTATAGAAGATTTGTGGAAGGATTTTCCAATATTGCAACTCCTCTGACTCGATTAACTCGAAAACATGCAAAGTTTGACTGGACAGAGGAATGTGAAAGAAGTTTCCAGGAGTTGAAGCAACGGTTGGTTTCTGCACCAGTATTGACTATTCCATCTGGTTCGGGTGGTTTTGTGATATATAGTGATGCATCTCGTAAGGGTCTTGGTTGTGTCCTGATGCAACATGGGAAGGTGGTTGCTTATGCCTCTCGACAACTAAAGAATTATGAACAGAATTATCCAACTCATGATTTGGAATTGGCAGCAGTGGTTTTTGCATTGAAGATTTGGAGGCATTACTTGTATGGTGAGAGATGTGAAATATACACTGACCATAAAAGTTTGAAGTACATATACACTCAAAAAGAATTAAATTTGAGACAAACGAGATGGCTAGAATTGATTAAAGACTATGATTGTTCTATAAATTACCATCCTGGTAAAGCCAATGTTGTGGCTGATGCACTTAGTCGAAAGTCGTATAGCTTTTCAGCTGCTTTATTAACTACTCAGAAGCATATTATTGTTGATCTTCAGAAACTTGGAGTAGACATAGTGACTGGAGACTCCCGATCCTACCTGGCAAGTTTAAGTGTACAACCCACCCTAATTGATAAGATCAAAGCTGCTCAGAGTGGTGACCCTCAATTGTTTAAGATCATGGAACAAGTACGTGGTGGAAGTAGATTTGATTTTAGTATCTCTGATGATGGTGTTTTGAGGTTTGGTAATAGGCTTTGTGTGCCTAATGATTCATTGATTAAAAGAGAGATATTGGAGGAAGCACATCGTTCGCCTTATACAATGCATCCGGGTAGTACCAAGATGTATCATGACCTTCGAGAAGTTTATTGGTGGATTAACATGAAAAGAGAAATTGCTCAATTTGTGGAACAATGCTTGATTTGCCAGCAAGTCAAAGTGGAGCATCAGAGGCCATCAGGGTTGTTACAACCTTTACCTATTCCTGAGAGGAAGTGGGAGAATATCACCATGGACTTTGTGTGTGGATTACCGAGATCACCTAAGAATCATGATGCTATTTGGGTGGTGGTGGATAGGTTGACTAAATCTGCCCACTTCATTCCAATTAGAATGAACTACTCTCTTGACAAACTGGCTGAACTTTATATAAATGAGATTGTGAGGTTGCATGGAGTGCCAGCTTCTATTGTATCTGATTGAGATTCGAGGTTCACTTCAGGGTTTTGGGATAGTTTGCAAAAAGCCTTGGGTACTAAGTTGAACTTTAGTACTGCTTGCCACCCTCAAACGGATGGACAGTCTGAGAGAACTATCCAAACTTTGGAAGACATGTTGAGAGCTTGTGTCTTGGATTTCAAGGGTAGTTGGAATGACTATTTGACTTTGGTGGAGTTTGCTTATAACAATAGTTATCACTCCAGTATTAAGATGGCACCTTATGAGGCTTTGTATGGGAGAAAGTGTAGATCCCCAGTTTGTTGGGATGAGGTTGGAGAGAGGAGAATCTTGGGTCCTGAGATTGTTCAAAGGACCAGTGAAAAGATTGATGTGATTCGGGAAAGGTTACGTGCAGCTCAGAGTAGACAGAAAAGTTATGCTGATCCACGGAGAAGAGAAGTGGAATTTGAAATTGGAGACATGGTTTTCATTCGAGTGTCACCTATGAAAGGAGTTATGAGGTTTGGCAAGAAGGGTAAGTTAAGCCCTAGGTACGTGGGGCCCTTTGAAGTTTTGGAGAGAGTTGGTTCTGTTGCTTACCGGCTTGCTTTACCACCGACCTTGTCAAGGTTACATAACGTTTTTCATGTATCCATGTTGAGGAGGTATGTTCCCGATCCTTCTCATATCTTGAGTTATGAGCCACTTCAAGTCAAAGAGAACTTATCCTACGAGGAAGTCCCGATTCAGATTTTAGATCGTAAAGAGCAAGTGCTACGTAATAAGACTATACATTTGGTCAAAGTATTATGGAGGAACCACTCCATGGAAGAAGCTTCATGGGAGCGTAAAGACGAAATGCAATCCAAATATCCCCAGCTTTTTCTACAGTGAGGTATGTTTTGAATTTTCGAGGACGAAAATTTTATAAGAGGGGGAGAATGTAACACCCGTCTCACTTAAAATTTAATTTAATTACTTCTAGAGAGTAGATTTGATAAATTGCTTATTTATTTTGGAGGAAATAATTAATTTATATTGTGATTTTTACAATGATAATAATAATAATATCAATATTAATATTAAGGGGTAACGTGAATAACTATTTTGTGGTCTATTCAAAAATTAACTATTAGCCTCTTATCAGTTAAGGAAAAGGTTAAAAGGATTTGAACCTTTTTGGATTAGGAGTTTTAGTGTCTTTGGAATTCTTTAGAAGTCCTAGCCTATGTTAACAACCTTATAATGAGTTTAGTGGGAATATAGGTGGGTCTTGGAAGTTTATTTTAGTTGTAGTGGGCTTTTAAATTTTCAGCCCAAGTGAAATTAGCCTTAACCTGAAATAGGCTTCTGAATTTTCAGCCCAAGTGCAACAGCTTTATATGAAAGAAAATTAGGGTTTCTCAAAAAAAAAAGAAGAGGAGGCTGTGCACTTCAGGGCAGCCAGCAACTTCATCTTGGTTTTGAGGTTCTAGTTGACGTCGTTTCGAGCAATTGAAGTGAAGCTTGGTTTAGCCACTAGAGGTAAGTAGACTTCAACACATGATGTCTCTCAAGACGTATATATTTATATATATATATATATATATAATTGTGGTAAAAATATATTTATATATATATATATATATACATACACATAATTGCAAAAGTGAAGTTTCAAAGACTTATACCATTGTTAGTGCTTTATACATACTCAAACTCTATTATTTATTGTATATTATTGTGAAACTGTATATGTCAAGAGTGTTTCAAATGGTCAACTAGACAGTCTGCAACCTTTGCCAACACAGGGTTAAGTGTTGGTCTTCGGCCGAAGTAGTGTTAGTGTGGTGTGGTGCAGTGTTATTGTTGCTCTTCGGAGCTAGTGTTGCCTCTTTGAGGTTAGTGTTATTGTTCCCATGGGAAATCACCCACCGAGTGTTTAGCAGCTTTTGTCTATGTTTGACTAATATTTTTCATATTGAGTTACTGTTTATTTACTACTGTTCTTTTAGGTGGAAAATTGCTTATTTTCAAAATAAAATTGTTTCTACCTATTTGGTGCATATTGGCATATAAATGTGGTCGTTATTTTATTAATGTTTACAGTGTTATAGTGAAGTGTTTTATTTTAACAGCTTTATAGAATATATTATATTACAGTTTAAACTAATTTTAATTGTATCGTGATGACTATATTTTGTCAATGATATTATCGTTTTGTTTTGGAAGACATCCTCATGTTTGTAGTCTCTTATTGAGCCTTTAGCTCACCCCTTTTTCCATCCTTTCAGATTAGAGTTATGGAGTGTCTTTTGGTGGTAGATCAGTGGAGCCTTAGATGGACGACTTCGTTTGGAGCTTGATAGTTGCAGAATTGTTTTAGTAAAATTGTTTCAGGACAATGAGATTATTATTTTGGAACTATTTTGAGATGTTATTTGGAGATTTTACATTCAAAAAGAATATTATTGTTGTTTTGTTTTTATGGATTGTTAAGGAAATCTGATGATATTCAAGAAGTTCATTTGAGGATAAATGTTACGCTCTGTTCCATTATGTCATTGTTGATTATTTCTAAGACAGGTTATGCATCTAAATCCTTATTAAGGGTTTGGGGTGTTACAGATTCTATTTGAAGTCTAGAACTTGTAGAGGCGCCTAATGGCATTGAGCCTATTGTTTTCAAATAAGTCTACAGGTAAATGAGATTGATAGATTTGAAGATGCAAACCTTCAAAGTCAAGACTAATGGCGAAAAGATTTATTAAAAGAGAAATGGTTCGATTATGAAAAGATTTTTTCATCAATAGTCAAGTTTGACTCTATCTAGATTCTCTTATCAATTATATTTCATTTGGATGAAATATGGCAATGGATATCAAGAAAGCTTCTTTTAGTAGCAATCTTGAGGAAAATATCTATATGATGCACTAGACTTATACATAGCAAAGAAACAGTATTGTTTAGTATGCAAGTTGCTTAAATTCCATTTATGGACTAAAACAAGCATCTAAATCATAAAATATCATCATCGATCAAGCAATCAATTTGTTTGATTTTGATCAAGTATTAAAAGGCCCTATGTGTGTGAAAGCTATATAGAATAATAAATTTCTTAATATATGTTGATGACATTCCAATCATTTAGAAAGATGTAGAGATATTGTCAGCAATAGATTTTTTGTTGTTTAATCCAGTTTGATATAAAGTACTTGGGAAAGACTAGTCATATCCTAAGAATTTAAACTTTGTTACAATTCAGAAATTAGGATAATGAGTCTATCTCAAACTGCTTAAATAGATTAGATTCTAGCCAAGTATGGCATGTAATACTTCAAGAAATGATTCTTTCTTTTTAAGTTTGAAGTTCCTTTATATAGGACTATAGTCCTAAGACATATAAAAGGAAGAGCATATTAAGATGGTTCCTAATACCATATCAATAGGAAGTCTTTATGCTATGCTATATACTAGGCTAAATATCTATTTTGCGGTGCGCATGGTAAGCAAATATCAATTGAATCAAAGATCACTTAATTTAGTAGGAGTAAAGCATATACTCATATATCTTAGGGGAATGAGGGATTATATGCTTCTCCACAAAAGTGAGGTTTTGATTGTTACAAGATGTACAAATGCTGACTTGTAATTTGATTGTGATTCATGTAGTTAGACTTCAAGATATGTGTTCATTTTAGGTGGTGAAGATACACATTATGCGTAAATATTATCTCATTAGAGAGATATGAGTACGTGAGATGTAGTAGTAGAAAAAGATAATTTATGCAATAAATCTGGCTGAAACTTATTTCCAAACCTTGCCTTAGAGTGACTATGAATTACTCTATAGGGAGATAAGTGTCAGATATATGGTAAATTGTCTTTGAGGGCAAGTGGGAGATTGTTGGGGTTTATGCCCTAAAATCCAATTTATTGGCATGTCATAAATAATTAAATTGTTTAATTATATCAGACTATCTATAAATGAACTAATAGGACATTATCTTAGTCCATGAGATGCATCGTATGTGATTTATGTGAAAAGTCACAGAAGATATAAATCCCAAGTTCTTTGTAAACTCAGAATTTTAGTTCATAGTCAGTGATGGAATTTGGCATTTCATCTGCGAAGACTATAACATATCAACTAAGATAATTTGTCTTGATTATGGAAGTAGAGACTTCTAGTTGATATGTTGATATGTTTTAAGAGTTAAGACATATTGAACTGGACCGCTGTGAGATTTATTATTCTCCTAACGACTGTCAAATAAATAATAAATCTCACGATTTCTATTTACATCAGCTCTAAATCCTGAGAGAATAATGGACATGATCATGAGATGTAGGTTGCTTTGATATATCAGGAGTGAGATCTATAAGTTACGGTCAAAACCTTAGTATGTTGGGCAGCCGCATTTAGTGTTGATGGAACATATATTCTCAAGATGAAATTCATAATCTCTTAACGGAGATATAAAATATTCTTTTAAGATAAGTTTAATGGGTTTAGTTATTCAGAGTGTTGGGCCCAACCACTTTAGTAAGGAGTTACTAAAGTATATATTTATGGAATTGGATTTCATAAATATTTGATGAATAATGTAAAGGATTAAACCGGGTACTCAAGGATTAAGATGTAGTAATCTTCAAAGTGGTAGTCTATACTTATGACTTTGTATTACTACGAATATTTTAATGAAGGGGTTGCATGTATAATAAAGTCTTGAGATATAATTTATTAATCAGGCCTAGAGCGAAATTATATTCATATAGTGGTATTGAATATAATTAATGGTAACTTTAGACTTGTCAAGAGTTGACAGAAAAGCCCAAGGCCCATTGGAGCTAGAGTCTTATTTATTCCCTTTTCGTCCCACTCCACGCCACACAACTTGAACCCAATTGGAATGGTCCAAAAGGCTAGTCCAATTAAATAATCAGTTATATTTAAGGAGAGAAATATACAGAATTTCATAAGTCTTTTCATAAGTGGTTTTCATGAAGATTACACAAGGAATGAAATGGTTTGTATGTGAGTGTTGGACACTCCCTTATTCTCTCCTTAGAACTGATTGAGAGACCACACTTCTTGGGCATTAAGTGGAATTGGAGTGAAGATTAAAAGTCTTCTCAAGAACTTCTGATCTTTGGTTTTGAATTTCATCGTACCAAGGTACGCTTTCTTGTTATTAAATTCTAAAATTTACATAATTCATGTTATCAATTGTGAATGAAGTAGATTTGTTAATTTTCCGCTGTATATGTTTTTTATGTGATACAAACATGTATTTTTCCAACAGATTCTTCACCAATCTCTTATACTCATCCTTTATAAATAAACTCACATATATACAGGGAAAATGATTGAAGAAATTACAATCAAATTTGGCACGGAATTAAAGCCAACACAAGATAGTTGGAAATCACAACTTTACAATCTTCCCCTTTGGCTATTCCATGAAAAAACTCCTAAACAAACTCTAGAGTTTGGGAACATAGGCAAAACTCACTCACACCTAAATCTAAAAGTAATAAAGCACTTGAACCATATACACCTGTATCCTGAAACATTTGCACATAACAAATGAAATTTATTAAGCACGAGATGAGTAGAACACAAGGCATGTATAAAGAACAAGTAAAATGTGATCAAGATACCAACTGAAATGTGAACATAAAGCATAACTTGATCAAACATGAACAGTCATTAGAAAATGACCACAATGAAGATTTAACTAGTAAATGATCATTCGGACATGCAATGCAATTAAGAGCAATGCTAAAATCAATTGCATGTCCAACATACAACATAATGCATTAAAGAAACTAAGACAAGAAGCAATAGATAACTATAAGCATCAAGAAACGGCCATAAAAACCAAAATACATAAAGTACTAAAGAAAACTATGTTTTAAGCTAAAGTACTTGAAAGCTTTATATAAAGCACTGTAAATATCCAAAAGCTATAAAAGCATAAACATAAATGTAAACTAGACTAACCAAACAATGGTTAGACTATCCAAAAGTGTGCGTGGCTGTAGGTTAGCTTCCTCCTTTTGAGCCCACAGATCTCCCCTTTTCAATATGCACACCTCCTTTCCATGTGATGCTATCCCCCTTACTATATGCTATAATCAAAATATTCACATTAAGTGCTCTCCTCCTTTATGGCACGAATAACTAAAGGCTTTCCTCGAGCTTGCGCTAAATCTCATCCAATTGTGTCTCAATGGTGGTTAAATGAATCTAAACATGATTGTTGTTAGAGTATATGACATTAGCAAGACCAAAAATGCGCTCATGCAACCCCTCAATCAATGTCGTCAACCTATCTAGATGAGAGATAGATGGTCCTAGCTAAGCACTAGCATTCTGAGGCTCGGGAATGTGAGGAAATGCTGTCTTAGGTTGCTCGGGGATAGTAGGGGCAGGTGATCTCGATCCAGTAGAAATGGCATGTTGGGAGGATTCGCTCTCTAGAGGCTTAGAAGGACTTTTCTTCACCTTTTCAACAAATGAGTGACCCTTGCTCATTTGAAGAGAGATCAATGAGATTGTTCTCTGACGAGATAAGGCTGCTCCTTCTTTCGGAGGACGGACACCCTTAAGAGCCATGATCTTCATAAAAAGGCTGCAGAAGGGTAGATACATTCTTCCAGCTGATCTCCTCGTTTTTTTTTTTTTTTTTTACCACGGTATGAAATATGTAAGCACAAATTTCAATTTGAGCTCCTTTGATTAGATCACATAGGAATTGTGCTCTTCCGAGGTTGATGAAACCTATGTTGGGCAAGGGGTACAAGTTGAAGAACATGATCAATGTGAGCATCTTCATTTCCGATCCAAATTTTGCAGTCCCAGTGGAAGTGCCCATGAAGGAGACCTCATGATCAGCTCATAAGTGTCAAGAATCTCAGCCGTTGATGCTAATTTGTCATCATACGGGGAAGTGTTTACATTTTTTGGACGATTGATGTGAAGAATCTTCACTAGGTAGTATAGAGTGATGACAAAATCCTTTCCTTGAACCCAACAAACTTGCCCAATCCTTATCTGCAAAGATCTTAGGGATGAAGGTTGATCCTAAGGTGTCGAACCTCACAATCCTTTCCACCACAGTTGGTGCATTCTTGAAATTGTTGAAGAAGGATTAAGAGTCCAAAGGAGCTTTGAACCTCTTGTTGTCAAAATCTCCCATTGATTGATGAGTCCTCTTTGACACAAGAGATGATGTGAGATCAATCATAGGTTCCTTACCGCGTGAAGATCAACGAAACATCTGCAAAATAGCACACAAGCAAACAAAACAAACACAAACATGGTAACAAACTTGATTAAATACAAGTTAGTTCATAAAAACGAACAAATAATCCAAAAAATGGAAATAGACAAGCAAACCCAGTCACAAGATCATGTTTTAAGTGCTAAAGGTCTAACAAGACTTACATAGCATGAGTGAAATGCAAAACATGTCAAGTGATAGAGTTTGTGCATCAAGTGTGCTTGTGATGTACATGTGAGATGCCTGAGCAATGCATGACAAAGCACTCATGAGGTAAAGTGTGTAAAACACACAACCAAAGATAAAAACATGTTAAGCATGTAAAAACATGGTAATCCCCAAAAATTTATACTTAATGGAGTCCAAAACAACGAAAAAATACCATATAGGCATTTTATCGAACACTTAGAGTGCACACATAACACTTGTATATGAAACAATGCATGAACAAATGATGATCTTGCCTAAATACATGTTAAAATGCCACTTGGGGCCAACAAAAACACAAACAAACACAATGGGGCAAAGCCCAATCAAGAAAATTAAAAAAAATTGACAAGAACAAGAAATTTTCCCAACCCCTTTCAAAATATCCCAACACTAGACATCCTAGAATCTAAGGCTTAATCTAAGGACTTAATGATGAAAAACTATTAAAACATACCTTAGATGAGTCTTAGAGTTGAAGTCCCTTGATTTTTGGTTGAGATTTTGAAGAAAATAGTGTTTTGGGTTGAGAGAGGCGTGGAGGAGGCAAAACAAAAGATTTGAAAAACTGTCACTGTTTGCCATTTAAAAATTGAAAATCTGCTCATTTCATGGGTAAGGTACTTGCGAAGTACTCGCGAAGCTACTCATGAAATGCCTCAAAAGCACCAGGCTAGTTTCCCAGGAAGCTATATCTCGCGAAAGAGTCTTGAAACTCTTTATGTAAAATTTTGGAAGAACTAGGTTAGCTTCCTCATTTTCATGGATAGGCTGCGAGAAAACTTACTTGCGAAAATGCCTCTATTGAAGTTTAACAACAAAACTGATTTGGCTTTTTGGAAAAACTCTTAAAACATAACCAATGCTATACAAAAACACTTTCCAAAACATATAAAATACTCAAAAATCTTTTTGGGTTTGATCATCAAGCACTTGAGTATACACATATCACATTTGAACTCATACAATCACATAAATGAAATAGGCATTCATTGAACATTAAACTTGTGTGTTATGTGTGTGAATCAAGTATGAACTGGTCCATAGTCTAGTATGAAGCTTCAATGATCAATTCAATCAATTCATACACAACTAGCATGAAGTCAAGTGACCTATTTCACTAGTAGAAATGAACATACATGAACCCCGAGCAAAGTGTTTACATTTGATTGAAAGCTTTTCATTTGGCTTCTGTTTTCATACTTTTTGATCTATACAACTCAATTTTTGAGAAGCGATGCCATGAAATTTTTTATATTTCTTTGACGAAAAAGCCTTTGGCTTTGGCATTATACACTTGAAAACATATTTGCTCCACCTTTTCCTAGTCAGACTAGTTTTTGAAGTAAGACGTTTTCATCTCTTTCTCTTTTAGAGATTGACGTTTGTAGAGCTTTTGACATAAAAAATAAATGTGAGGAGATATATAGGCATAAGTCTACGCATGTATCAAGATCTAATAAGACTATTGACTAATCATTCATGACAAGCTTGAAGATCTATTTACAACAATCAAATGTAGATTTCTAGATTTCACTCACACTTAAAAAATGTGCATACATAACAAACTAAGCTCGTAAATGCACTACGCCATTACTATGGAGGTACTAGGCCAAACTCAACATGTGATATACACAACACAAGCGATCAAGCTTGTAAGTTCGTTTAGACCCCTTAAACCCAACAGATTAACCTAGAGAATTAGCCAAGTGATTAACTTAGGTAATTTAAACAAGTCTAGGTTAACACAAATAATCAAAAACAATAAAGCAGCGGAAAATAAATAACACAAAGATCTGATGACCCAGGAAAACGAAACCGGTAAAAAACCTGGGGAGGATTTAACCTAGCTATCCTCAAGGTAAAACTGAATTCACTATGAAAGAATCGAAGTTTACACAATAAGACTTAGACCACTAACATCCTATTGCTACCCAAGTGTAGGAAACTTACTACCACGACCACGTGACAGCTCCGAGATCCACGGACTCCTTCTTTCTTGAATTCTTCAGCAATCCACAAGCGCACCTGCTTATATTTCTTGAAGATCGTTGATTCTGCAACTGTATGATTTACCAAACTCTTGACATGAGTCTTGAGTTTGGAAACCCTAAGTGTATGTGAAGGTAAACACCTCTAGATCTCACAATGAGATTCACAAACACAGCAAAATAGAACTCTAAAAACGTGGCTAGGGTTTTCCCTTGTATACTTAGGGCAAAACATAAAACCCTATACATTAAATGAACTAGGGCTGAGTTGGAAAATTCTGCAGAAAAACAATCTGCACGACTTTCGATCGATCGAGCCTAATTTTTGATCAATCGAGTCAGGCAGAAAGTGCACAGTGAATTCTGCATAAAACTCGATTCTAACTTTACATGAAGAGCCATACTTTGAGCAAGTCTAACACACAACTTAAAGAATGTTTTGATCATGGTTTGCCAACATTACAAATTGAAGTTCTAATACATTAGTTCCTAATTCTTAGAACCTAACAAAGCTTTTTAAATTTTATACTTTTTATGGGTTTGTGAATTTTTCAACAAACTTAAAAACAAAGCATTAAAGTAAGATTAACAAACAAAAGGTAAACAAAGCAAAGACCTATAAAAGAAACATGATGACATGTGAGACCCTTGTCGACATGAATGCACCAATGATCAAATGTGGGTCACACTAGAGAAATGAGTCAAGGGATGACATCGACACTGATGGTCTTTCGAAGAGATTCAAACCGAGAACCATCAAGTGGTTTAGTGAAAATATTAGCCTTTTGATTGTTGGTGTTGATGAACTCCAGCCATACAACTTTCTCTTTCACCAAGTCTCGAATGAAATGATATCGAATTTCGATATGCTTTGACTTTGAATGTTGAACAGGGTTCTTGGATAGATTAATGGCACTTGTATTGTCACAAAAAACGCACAAGGTGTCTTGAAAAATCCTAGAGCCATGAAGAAGGATTTTCATCCATAAAAGTTGAGCACAACAACTACCCGCTGCAATATACTCTGCTTCAGCAGTTGATAATGACACTGAATTTTGCTTCTTGCTCATCCATGACACCATATTGTTTCTAAGGTAGAAACATCCTCTCGAGGTTCTTTTTCTATCATCAACACACCCGGCCAAATCAGCATCCGAGTATCCAACTAGGCAGTCATTTGAGTCTCTTGAGTACCAAATCCCATAGTCTGATGTTCCATTAACATAGCGAATGATTCTTTTAACCGTCGTCGTATGGGACTCTTTGGGAGCTGCTTGAAAACGAGCACATACCCCAACATTGAAGGCTATGTCCAACCTACTTACAGTGAGATATAGGAGACTGTCAATAATACTCCTATAAAGAGTTGGATCTACTTCCACACCAGCTGGATCGGAGCTCAGTTTGACCGAGATACTCATTGGAGTAGATGTATGTTTCTTGGAGTCTAAACCAAATCTCTTCACGAGATTTTTGGCATACTTCTCTTGAGATATGAATATCCCATCTTTTTGTTGTTTCACTTAAAGACTACTTCCACACCGGCTGGATCGGAGCTCAGTTTGACCGAGGTACTCATTGGAGTAGATGCATGTTTCTTGGAGTCTAAATCAAATCTCTTCACGAGATTTTTGGCATACTTCTCTTGAGATACGAATATCCCATCTTTTTGTTGTTTCACTTGAAGACCAAGGATGTAGTTTAGCTCCCCCACCATGCTCATTTTGAATTCATTCTTCATTTCTTCTAAAAATTCCTAAGCATGAGCATCAATTGATGAACCAAACACAATGTCATCTACATCCACTTGAGCTACATGGAGAGATTTCTCATCTCGTTTGACAAAAAGTGTTCGGTTAGCTTGACCTCTTTTGAAACCACGATCCAAAGTGTTCGCTTGCTTCAGCCCATACAAAGCTTTCTTCAATCGGAGAACATGACCCAGAAAATTTGGATCTTGAAACCCTTTTGGTTGCTCAACAAATATTTCTTCTTGTAGAATCCCATTCAAAATGCACTATTCACATCCATTTGATAAAACTTGAAATTCATAATACATGCTATGGAGAGAAAAATCTGGATTGACTCAAGTCTTGCTACTGGAGCAAATGACTCATCAAATTATACACCTTTAACTTGAGTATAACCTTGAGCCACAAATCTAGATTTATTTCGCACAACCTCACCATCCTTTTCCAATGATTGTCTCCCAACATCATCACTTTGTGAAGAGTTACTGTTGTCATCTTTCTCTTTAAGGCTTCAAGTTTCTCCACCTTCATCAACACTCTTTTCCAAAATGGCATCATCTATAACCACATTATTGACTCCATGACCGTCTTTGGGAGTAGAGATTAAGGCTAAAACAAGAAAACAAAAGCAGCCTTCAACTTATTATCAGTATTATTATTATTATTATTATTATTATTATTATTATTATTATTATTATTATTATTATTATTTTATTGGTTTTGGTAGAGGTGAATAGGAAGTCAATGAAGTCTGACAAGTCATAAATTATCATGTAAAAAAAATACAAAAAAATAAAGAAGAAAGAGAGAGAAAGGACACACGTATACCTAAAGATGAGTCCATATGTTGCTCCTCTTTTACAAAGTGACTTTTACCCTTTATGTATTCTATAGGTCTTATCCCAGGGAATTATTAGTAGCAGAAAGTAAAGAAAATATATATTATGAGTGTATGTTTGGCAAAGATTATTTTTGCGAACTTATTTTACTATTTAGCTTATTTTTGCTACTATTTATGGTTTTCACTGTATTTTTTGGTACTATTCATAGGTCCCACTGTATTATTTCAGTTAACTTTTACATTTATTTACAATATTTTCAGTAAAAAAATTTCAGTTTTAGCAAAATAAGCAGATCCCAAATGGACCCTAAATATGTGGATTTTTGGTGTGAGATAATAATAGAAAATTATTGGATATTTTTTAGTAATCTCTCTTCTAGCTGGGTATCATTATAAGTTTTTCTTAAAATATTTAATTTTTGAATAAATGGTACTTGAAAAAAGTTGTTTAAGTGTAAGGGAGAAGTTCTTTTTTGGTGAGCTAGCTGAGGTAAGTAACCTTATCCTAATTGGTTTTATTTTGCTTATACTATTGTATTTTAACTACTAAAAATTGTTTATAATTATTACAATTTTATGTCAATTGTATTATTAATTAAAAGTAAAGAATAAAGAATTATCACAAATATATTTGATTACTAAAAATATGATTTTATATGTATTTAAATGAGATATATTGTTGTTTGAACTTTGATTTGATATATATAATTTTGGACAATATGACTATGTTTTGAACTCTAATACCCATCCAATGGGGATTATTTATTGAAACCAAAACTAGTTCAATCTTGGGCATCACAAGCCTATCGTGTTTCTGGACCCAACTAATAGGGGATATACATTAACACAGAACTAGTTTCTTTTGAATCTGATACCTAGTCATAGGGATATAGCATGACCATAGTCATAATTGTATAAAATTGTTAAGAATGTGAAAATGTTTGGATTTATGAATTATTTTAAGTCTGTGAAACATCTTTAGTATATTTTTGAAAATCCATAGTATATTATAACTTTTGACATATGTGAAAAATTTGATCTCATAAATCTATATTATTTTGTCAATCTATATACTTATTTTAACTAGTTTGGTATTTGGTTACTTATTGAGTTGTCAACTCACCCCCCCCCCCTCCCCCCCTCCCTCTTTCCCCTTTTAGATTCTGATCGGGAAGAGTAGCATGTGTTTGGGCTTCTGCTGGGATGCACGTATAAGTGAAGTTTAGGAATCATTGGAGTAAGATTTGGATTTTATGTTTAAAATTGTATTTTTTTTTTTTTATACTTTTACACTATTTGTTTCAGCAATGATGTTTTCTAAAAAATGAGTCATTTTTCAAGAATCATTTTCTATAAAACTATCTCATTTTCTAATGTTTGGTAGTAATTTTAAATGAGTTGAAAAACAACCTGCTAACTTTTTTTATTTAGCTTACTATAAGATTGAGTTGTTTTCCAAAAAAGTTTAGTGGAAAACAATCTCTAAAAATAAGCTATACTTTTTATGTTGACCAAAGATAATTTTCCTTTGACTTACCTTTTTTTATACTACCAAACACTGAAAAACACGAGAAACTATATTTGTACAAGGTTTTCCATCAAAACAAAGGGAGTGGGAACTTGCAAATGTATTTTTGTTCATCTCAAACAATTCTCTTTTTGTCTAATTTGAGAAGTGAATAAAATGTGAAAGTAATTCAATTGGCATTTTTTTAAATTTTATATACGCTATGTTTGTTTCGATGGAAAATCTTGTAAAAAGATAGTTTTCTGTATTTTTTAGTGTTTGGTAGCATTAAAAAAAATAAGTAAAAGGAAAATTATCTTAGTTAATATAAAAAGTATAGCTTATTTTATAAGATTGTTTTCCACTAATGCTTTGTTTGTTTCAATTAAAAACCTTCTGTAAAGATAGTTTTTCATGTTTTTCAGTGTTTAGTAGCATAAAAAAAAAAAAAAAAAAAAGAGTCAAAGGAAAATTATATTTAGTTAACATATAAAATATGACTTATTTTTAGAGATTGTTTTCCATTTTTTTTTTTTTTTTTGAAAACAACCTTATCTCACAGCAAGCTAAATAAGGAAAATTAGAAGATTATTTTTCAACTCATTTAAGGTAATTACCAAATATAGGAAAATGAAGTAGTTTTACAGAACTTTTTAGAAAATGACTCATTTTCTAGAAAATATTTTTGTCTAAACAATCAGAGCATTAGTCTTAAAAGATTTAGTTTATTTTTCTTTATGATGTTGGAAGATTATTATTTGGAGATCCTTTGAGATGATATTTTTGGATTTATCGATGAAATTTTCCTTAAGGATAATTTTTAGATATTAAGAAAGACTTTATAAGCGTGTGGCTGTTGTTACGTGCCTAGCACTTACTTGGGTTCGAGGTGTGACAGTGTCAAATATTATAATGGTTGAAACAATATAAGATAGTAACATCTCAAGAACTAGAGGCTCGAGTTCAGTGACAAAACTCAAGCCTCACAGGCACAAGTTCTCATTGCTGGCATGGAGATTTTTGCCACATAGAATTCGAGTCTCTAAGACTTGAGTTCCATAGAAGAAGCTAAAGAATCTGAAGAAAGAAGAAGATCTGAAGAATTTGAAGAAGAACCCACGAAGGAAGAAGAAGAACAGACAAAGAATCTAAAGAAGAAGAAGAAGAAGAAGAAGAATCTGAAGAATTTGAAGAAGAACCCACAGGAAGAGAAGAACAGAGGTAAAAGAAAGACCTCACCCAGACACCCATGAAGGAAGAAGATGAACGAAGGAGGAGGAAGAACAGTTTGTGAATGCAAGAAGTCGAGTATTTAAAACTCGAGTTCTACATGAATTTTTTTTCCATATCAGATTGCCACCACATGCAACTCGAGTTTGATAGACTTGAGTTCTAAGATGGAACTTGAGTCTCTAAGACTCGATATGCTAGTTTGCTGAATAATTTTGCAAACATGGCAACTAACTAAAATATTTCAAAAATAAAGCTAAATACAAAAATAAAAAATAAAAAAAAAATTCAAGAATTGCCTCCAAACTTTAAAAGGTGACATAATGAAAACTAACAAATGTCTATTAAGTATTTGAAGTCATTTCATATGAATCTGTAAATGGGTAAGTTGGACCCACTTTCAATAATAATAATAATTTTTTTTTTTTTTTTTTTTTTTTTTTTTGCGAAACAGACACTCACACAAAGAAGAGGGAAAATGGTTTTAACACAAAGACACACCACAACTCTACTCAAAAGGCATAGTCACTTTGAATAAATGAGTTGGGATGAGTAGTGGTGTTACTTGTTTAGTTGTAAGTTTTATTTATTTAGGTTAAGTTTAGTTAAGAACTTTTAATTTTGGTAAGTTTAGTTTTTCTTTTTTTTCCTCTACTCTCATTTTGATCACGATTAAGTGCAATTCAATAATTTAGCAATATGATTTTACAGCTAATTCAGAGTACAAGAATGTGGGGAGTGACTCTTTTGCACCGAGCAGTGCAACACAACCGGATTTCAAACAGATTACCAAGCTGGAATTTCCTTGGAATTGCCTCTAAAATGTTCTTTGAAGTATGATACAAAATTGAATTATGTATTTCATTTTTAAGTGAAAAAGTATGGATCAGATTACAATGTTTAAAGAATAAAAAATGAAAGTAAATTTGTATGGTATGGTGTAACCAATTAGCCCATCTATTTCAAAGTGAAAATTATCTAAGCTTCCTAATTGGCAATGCTTTTCCAAAGAGCTCTTCCACCTCAGTTGCTTCCATCTTGAGCTCGCTCAATACATCCATCTCTTCTTTACTTAGCTCCCTTATGAAATTTTCCTCATCTTCTTGAAGGACTTTAAATCCTTCTGCCAACCTCTCAAACAAGGTCATTTCAGTCTTTCCCACCTTCTCAACTTCCCCTTCTATTTGTTCCACTTCCTTTATAATGGTTTTCTCCCCTTCCTCTACTGTCTTCTCAAGCCTCTCTACAATGGTAGGCTCAGGACCACAAGTATTATCCGTTTTGATGAACTCGCTAAAGTCTCTGCCAATGCTGTTAGCTGCTCTTTCAAGTTCAGGAACAATGCTTTCTGGTAAAACCGCACTTCTTGTGTACACTACAGCACCACCATAGCCATCCCATGCATCATTCCTGCCTCGATAGTATACAAATATGTAGTCATCTTGTTTGTTCTCTATTTTGGATGATAGAATGTACCTGTTCAAGTCATTTACTGATGCTGGTAAATGAATCTGAATAATATATTCGTCGTATTAATATATTTACATAACTTGGTAATTTTCAACTTAAAATGCTATTGAATACGAAAAGATACAAAGTTGGTCTTTTTCATCAGCTCAGCTCTATAAAAAAAAAAAAAAAAAAAAAAAAAAAAAAAAAAAAAAAAAAAAAAATACTTGGTGAAATTTAATACCAAGCATATTTTCCACATTATGAGAAATTAATTTTACAAATGAGAGTCATTCGGATAGTGTTGTGATAAAAGAGTACATTCTAATTGTACCAGAATTTGAGTAACTTGAACTGAGGTGTTTGCAATTTATACTAGCCAGAGCAATCAACTTAATGAATGGTACTTACTAGCTCAGTATCTAGTAAACCGGTTAGTGGGAGCAGCTTCGCCCATACTTTGAGGACTTCCCCTTTATCATTATGGGCAACAGCAGCGTCAGTATTGATCTTAGTCCAGCATGAGGGAGGGTTATCATTTGGATGGGTTGTTTGCGGATGTTCTAAGCTCGTAAGATTTCTAAATTCAGCAAACTTGCGAACGATCTGTTCGATAGCTTCCTGATTTCAGTATGGATCCCCTGGTGAAAATATTGGTTTCTAACATACAAGATTTCATCAAACAAAAGCCATTGGAAGGGATGGGAGTCATACATCTTCGTCGGGGCAGTAGGCTTTGGGAGGCTCAAGAACTAGCTTGATGATACTTTCAGGGGCAGCTAGTTGGTGTTCTTCAGGCTTGAAGCCCCAACAACAGGTTTACCAAAGGGCTTTGGCTATAGGATAAGATATGAAGAGATGAACAGAGGATTCAACTTCTTGTTTAGAAAGTTCTTAGCAAGAATCTTGGATCAGCAGTCTTTGCATGAGATTTTCATTGGTGGGGAGAACATTGTTAACCAATCTCCATAAGAACATCTTCAATCTTTCTGGTGCTCTAGCATTCCAAAGTTTTTTCCAAGGGATGTCTGTGGGAGGGGTTATGGAAGTAATCTCATTGTCAATTCGATAAGCAGACTTGATAGTGAAAACACGTTTGGAGTTTGGTGCCCAGATTAACTTGTCGGGCTTAGACCTTATAGGAACAGGGATGGATAGGATAGCCTTAGCTGATTCATGATCAAAAAGCTCAAGAACCATATTGGATTTTCAAGCATGTTGAGCGTGGTCAATGAGCTGAAAAACCATAGATGGGAGGAAGTTGATGCCACGTTTTTGGGCTTGGGTTTGAATGTTAGCAGCCATGATACCCACTGGTCACTCCAAACATTAATTGAGGTGCCATCCCCCACTTGATAGCAAGCACCTTTAATGACAGTATGCTTTGCACTCTCAATAGCTCTCAGGTTGGGGAAGCATTTTTTGGTGATTCTTTGAAGAACCAATCTTGCCTCACTTTATATTTGCTTCTCAAAAATGGACATACAAAGGTTGTCCTGCTTGAAGGCGATCATCCAAGCTAATTTTGGAAGTAGAGCATTATTACTATTTGGCTCTATTAAAGCCTACGTCTCCTGTCACTTTCGAAGCAGAGAGTTTATCCCAAGCTCTCCACCAGAATTTTCTTGTGAGCACATCAAGCTTGTCACAGACAAAGATAGGGACTTCGAATGAGGACATGGTATAGTTAGGAATGGTTTGAGCAATATAGTCGCTGAGTGTGCATCTACCCACCCAACAGAGTTGGTTACTAGGAAAACTGAAGTCCTTGGAAGGGGACTTAGATAGAAACATGGGTGCTTTATGTCTCTGACAGCTTTAGGTCTTGCAGCGCTTTATGAAGAAATTCCAAAACCTATTATATATTTTTTCTGAATCGACCCCACTTTTGATAGCAATGATCATGTCATTAGCATACCGAATATAGTTGATCCTCCTTTCCTTTTTCATAAAGGAAGAATGGATTTGCAAATCAAGTCGATGTTGAAAAATGTTCATTAGCACAGGGGAGAGGGAGCTGCCTTGAGTGATGCCTTTCTTGCGATTTGAATAAGAATGCCCATTTTTGTCTAAGATAGGAGTTTGGAGGAAGGTGGAAATAAGATCACAGAAGGATGAGTTTTCCTTAGCTAAATAGGATTGAAGAACTAAGATTAAGAGCCCATTATCTATATTGTCAAAACACTTTACTACGTCTGTTAGGTTCTAAAGATTCAGATTTAAATACTTAGAATCATATATTTATTGTGTTGGCAAATTGAGAACAAAACATGTCTAGTCTATGTTTTTAAGCAATGATTAAAAGTGGTTGTTTCAAGGTTCAAGTCCAGATGATTGCAGAAAAAGGAAATGTAGTTCTGCCTTGCTCGACCGATCGAGAATTAGACTCAACCAATCGAAAATCGTAGGCACAATTTTTTTGTAGAATTTCTGAATAGGCCCAAGCCCTCAAAAACGTTTTAGGTTTCATCTAAACTTCTCCACATATAAAAGGGAAACCCTAGTTCATGTTTTGATGATTTTTGGAAGATGTGTGTTACTCTTTGTGAGATCTAAAGAGATTTTGTACCTTCTAACTACACAAGAATCTACCGAAGCAAGAACTACAATCAAGCGTTGGTAGAACATAGTTGCTGCATTAAGATAATTACTGATGGTGATCTGAAATCTTTGAGTGGGATCTCAAAGTCAAAAGCAAGGCGGCTTGTGTTGGTGTAAATCCAATAAGAGAAGGAATCTGTGAATTTGGAGCTTGTACGTGGTCGTGTCAGTAAGTTACTACATAAAATAACAATAGATTTAGAATAAAATCTGATTGTAAAAGTTTCAATTCTCTTATAGTGATTTTGTATACCTTGCGGATAGCTAGGTCAAATTCTCTCTAGGTTTTTACCTTGAAACGGTTCATTTCATTTGTTTTCCTAAGTCATCATATCATGTGTTATTTAATTTTCCACATCTTTGCATGATATGATTTATTGTTGTTTAACCTAGATCTGAATAATTAATCTAAGTAATCACTTGGTTAATATACTAGGTTAAACAATCTGGTTTAAGGGGTCTAAACGAACAAACAAGTGGTATTAGAGCAGGTTAGCTATTGTTTTTAGGTTTCATAACCTAGAGTTGATCCTTGACCATTACTGTCATGGAATATGGTCACTCTCTTGTGATTTCCCCACACTTTGATGGGAATAACCATGCTTACTGGAAGGTTAGGATGAAAACCTTCTTGAAATCTATTAATAAGAGAGTGTGGGTGTTAGTTGAAAACGATTGGGAAAGACCAACCACAGCTATTGGTGAATGGACTACTACCCAAAAGGAAGCAGCAAGCTTTAATAGTAAGGCTATGAATGCGATATTCAATGTTGTTTCCATGGAAGAATTTAAGAGGATCTCAAATATGAAAATTGCTCACACTACATGGAACATCTTACAAATAGTGCATGAAAGCACTAAGGCAGTAAAAATCAATAAATTGCAGGAGTTGACCTCTAGATCTGAAAGTAATAGAATGTCTAATGATGAATCTTTTGATGAATTTTAGGCTAAGTTGAATGATATTGTCGATTTTGCTTTTAATTTTGGTGAAATTTATGATCAACCAAAAAATTGTGAGGAAAATTCTTAGATTATTAACTGAGGATTTTAGACCTAAAGTAATTGTCATAACTGAAAGTAAGGATATTGACTCTATTTCTGTAGATGAACTTGTAGGATCTCTTCGGTCCTATGAATCTGACTTACCAAAACAAATAAATCCAAATTTATGGCTTTGAAATCTGTTGATGATGTTAATGATTATGGATTTGATGATGAACTCTCATCTACTGAGATTATTTATCTTGCCAAGAACATTAGAAATTTTCTGAGAAATAATAATAGGGGAGCAAGAAATAGAAACAATGTTGATACTAAGAATGTTAAGAAGAATGACATTGTCAAAAACAATACGAAAATTTGTATTCTATTTTTCTGCCAGTCCTGGCACAGTTTTGCTAGAAATGAAGCTAGAATGACATTTTTTTTAATTTTTTTTTTAATTTGTTTACAGTTTTTTTAGGAATACTCCATCTTGGGTCAGGTAGAAACGGTACACGGAACGAAATTTTTTTTTTTTATCTCTTTTTCTGCTTGTCCTGGATCGGTTTGGCCAGAAATGAAGCCAGAATAACGTCCAAAATGACTTTTTAAAATTTTTTTTAAATTTATTACTATTTTTTTGGGAATGCTCCAACCTAGGTCGGGAGCTAAAAATGTTATGAGTGCTGAATCAGGGTTGAAAACGATAAACACTCTTGAACAAGAAAAGAACAATTTGCCGCTAAAGCTGTTTGATGCTAATGAACTCTTCAATTCTGTTAAGATTGAGAACATGTTTTTGATTGAAAAGGTTAAAAGTTTAGAATTAGAATTATTTGTTGCTAAAGAAAAAATAGATAGAACTTCTACTTCTAGACTAGATGAGATAGGTTTAGGGTTTGTTGAGAGTGGATCTACTACTGTGGTGAATCCTCCTAAGTTTGTACCTGCTACATCATCTTCTGTTGTTCATCCAACTCTTTCTGAAGTTAAGGTACATAAGGAAGTAGTTTCAACTTCTAGAAGAACTAAGGTAGGTCTGAGTAATTCTAAACCTAAGAATCTCAATCAATTTGGAAGCAAGAAAAACCACAAATCCCAATGGTTTTGTCATTTTTGTGGTGGAGCTAGGCATACTAGATCAAAATGCTTTAAGTTGCAAGCTTTAAAGCAAGTGTCCAAACAAAGAGTGCATGTGTCAAAAACACAAGATCCTATTGCACTTATTCATGAGTTGGTAAAGGTTCTTAACCTGTATACCAATACTGGAGCTGAAATTAGGGAAAATTCAAATAGAAATCCCAACTCTAGAATTTTTCAAAATTTTTGTTTCTTTAGAATTCAACTGATTGAGTCTATTTTTCGACCAATCGAAATGTAAAGAAGAAAATCAATTTTTCAGCTTAAAGTCTCGAGTCCCTTCGATTCCGTTCGACTTGTCGAACCTTTCTTCATGTACATTTCGATTCCTGTCTGATTCTTCTCGACCGATCGGATTTCATTTTTTTAAAAACATATAGGAATCAAATCTGACTTTTTCAAAAGTTCTTTGTCTTTCTCTCCAATTCCTCTCTCGATCCCTTCTCACAAAAATTATTTTTTTGTCGTTTTCTTGGTCAAAGTTTCAAAGGTTTTCTTCCTAATCCTAAGGTAAGACACTTTTGCCCATTCTTTTCTATCATATTACATGCTTTCATAAATTTTTTAGGGATTTTCGCATTTTAAAAAATTTGGGGTTTTTGATGTTTTGGGCTTTTTGATCAAAACGAAATCATGAATTTTTGTTCATGCATCATATAAACATGATTCACATGCTTTAATTTCAAAAAATTTTTGGTTGATTAAAAATTTTGAAATTAGGGTTCTATTGTTCTAGAGAGATTTGGGGATTTTGTGAAATTGGGCAAAATTGGACAAAATTGACCTATTTGATTGCTAGATAGTGATTATAATATGTTTTATACTTGTTATGTTGTTCAATTGATCAATATGAAGTTTTTTTTTTTTTTTTTTTAAATTAGGTTTTTCAAATTGGTGATTTTCTAAAATTCTTAAAATTTCTTGGTCAATTTTCAAAATTATGATGAAATTAGAATGTTTTATAAGCATTAGATCATGCATCATATGAATTCTAATATCATGCATCATATAGCTTTTCAAAATTCCATTTTATCTTTTCTCTAACCCTTTTTGATACAGTCTGCCCTTGGTTTTGTTGTGTTGTTTTGTTTCTGTCCTCAGTCATGGCTCCTAAGGTTGGTAGGAAGTTTAAAACTAGAGCAAATAGGAATCGTGGTTCATCCTATTCTGGTTCAGCTTATTTTGATAGAGTTAGGTTTCTCACTAATAAGTGTGAAAAGATGAGACCTTAACTAAATATAGGTTTATTTGGGGTGAAAGATAGATTATCTTAAGTGAGTTAGATCCATCCATTAGTAGGAACTTTGTGTCTAGGAACTGGGTTTCTTTGTGTGAGGCGTCTGATCTTCCTCCTGCGGTTTTGATTAGAGAGTTTTATTCAAATCTCTCTATCTATCCTGATGGGTGGTCATTATTTGACTTCTTGGATCCGAGGTCAAGTGTTTACCATAAATAAGCAAACAGTTTCTGAAACTTGAAGAGTGCCTGTAGTTCGTAAACCTACATACCTATACACTGTTTTTCCTGCATTTGATAACATGATGTCACTTCTTTGTGTTTGTCCTGTTTCTTGGGGTACCGAACCAAGAATCAATTCTTGTGAATTCAATGAGCTTAGTTCTTTGTACTTAAGATTTCTTTTTCATAACATCTATCCTATTTCTCATGTTCATACTGTTCTCATAGATAGGTGTGCTTTTCTTTATGCTCTTGTTACTGATGGTTCTATATGTTTTCCCTCTATGTTTATTCAAACCATTGTTGATATCCATAGGAGTATTAGTAAAGCTCAAAAGTTTTTCTTCCCCATGTACATATATAGGATTTTGAGGTTTCTAGGGTTGTCAGATTTTCCTCCCTTAAGTTAGTTCACATCATTGCCCCCGTAGGAGCCACCTTTTTTAGACAGTGACAGGCACAGATGAAGTGTGCTGAGCCAAGCACTAGGACGTCAAAGAGATCATGAGGAGAAGCTTCTACTACAGCTTCTGCCTCTGGTACTATGCCTGCTGCTGAGGAGACTTTTGTGGATCTGACTGCAGTTGTGGATCCTTCTGGTGGTGCTTACAATGTAGACCCTACTTTTCCCCCTCCTTTCTCACTCTGTGCCATGATGCAGTCCTTCATGACTACATAGGCAACTCATGGATAGCTTCTGGATGAGTTGTTGATGGAGGTTACCTCTTTGAGAGCAAATTTTGTGGAGTATAGGAGTGCCTTTCCACCTCCTCGACCCTTTGAGGACTGATTTTGCTTTTGGCAATTCGTAACAAAAAGGGGGAGTAGATTTTAGGACTTTTTGTATGTAGAGGGAGTAGATTTATTGTATTTAGGGGGAGTTTGATGCATTTTCTTTATATATTTTCTTTGGTTTTGACGTTTATATTTCATCGTTTATGTGTTTATGTTCTTGTTTCACAAACATTGATGTGTTTATTGGTTATGACAGTTGTTAATGATGAGGTTATTCATTATTGATGTGTTCACTGTCTTTTATAGGTTTTGTGAAATAAAGTTTAGTTCTTTTATATTTGTATTTTCCACACATGCATTTATGGTGTATTTTCAGTGTTTCAAGAATTTACAGGTTAATTCTTTCAATAGCTGTTGTCTATACTAGCAACTAATAGTTAGTAGTTGAGTAAGAATTGTATTAGGGAAATACGAAAGAATGGTATTTAGAGAATGGTATTTAAAGTTAAGCATTTTATTGTGTATGTGTGTTTTGTCACGGATTGACAAAGGAGGAAATTGTTAGGTTCTAAAGATCTAGATTTAAATATTTAGAATCATATATTTATTGTGTTGGCAAACTGAGAACAAACCATTTCTAGTCTAGGTTTCTAGGCAATACTTAAAAGTAATTGTCCCAAGGTTTAAGTCCAGCTGATTGCAAAAAAAGGAAGTGTGGTTCTACCTTGCTCGACCGATCAAGAATTAGGTTCGACTGATTGAAAATCGCAAGCATAGGTTTTCTACATAATTTTTGAATAGGCTCAAGCCCGCGAAAACATTTAGGGTTTCATCTAAACTTCTCCACATATAAAAAGAAAACCCTAGTTCACGTTTTGAAGACTTTTGGAAGACTTGTGTGTTACTCTTTATAAGATCTGAGAGGTTTTGTACCTTCTAACTACATAAGAATCTACCGGAGCAAGAACTACAATCAAGCGTTGGTAGAAGATAGTTGCTGCATCAAGATCATTACTGATGGTGATCTGGAACCTTTGAGTGGAATCTCAAAGTCATAAGCAAGGCGGCTTGTGTTGGTGTATGTCCAAAAAGAGAAAGAGTTTGTGGATTAGGAGCTTGCACGTTGTCGTGTCAGTAAGTTATTATATAAGATAACAATAGATTTAGAGTTAAATCTAATTGTAAAAATTTCAATTCTCTTATAGTGGATTTGTTTACCTTGAGGGTAGCTAGGCCAAATCATCTCTAGATTTTTACCTTGAAACGGTTCATTTTAATGGTTTTCCTAAGTCATCATATCGTGTGTTATTTACTTTTCTGCATCTTTGCATGATATGATTTATTGTTGTTTAACCTAGATTTGAATAATTAATCTAAATAATCACTTGGTTAATATATTAGGTTAAACAATTTGGTTTAAGGAATCTAAATGAACAAACGTCTAATTTTATTAGTCTATCAACTAGACCCCAGTTCCGAACTTCAAGAAGGAAAGTAATTGGGCCCCTACCCTTTCCTTGGCCCAAATTAATGCTTGACAAGCGAAGATCTGTGTCAATTAGTCCTTCACCACTTCTTGAGAGACTTTAGATCATAAATCAGCCCGACGAAGTGTGGCCAGAAGATGAGGCCAAAGATGGCTAGATTTCTTGTTTGCTTTCCATTCTGGACAAGGCAAAATTGCCGTCTCGCTCACTTCTTGAGAATTCAGACTAGGGGTAGAAGAGTAAGAATGAGAAAGTAGTTTTAGAGAAAAAGGCTTTCCCACTTGAGAGATCGAGTAAGAACCACAAATTTGAAAGGAAAATGGTAGAATTCAAAGAAGAAAAGATCAATAGATTTGGACTAAGATGAGTATGGGAGAGGAAGCAGTTAAAGTAGAGATCATGCTTCTAGTGAATGATTGTTCCATTTTCAATTAAGGTTGATTCAAGAACTTCTAGGCTGGAATCACCAATGGAAAGAAGGAATGGTCCATCCGGAAGCCCACCAAAGATGGGGACTTCAAATGAAGTGAGTCACAAAAAGTAACGGAGATCGCTAACTGACCAGCCTACTGTTGGGGTTTATGCCCTAAAATTCAATTTATTGGCATGTCATAAATAATTCAATTGTTTAATTATATGAGACTATTTATAAATGAACAAATTGGACATTATCTTAGTCCATGAGATGCATAGTATGCAATTTATGTGAAAAGTCACAGAAGATATAAATTGCAAGTTCTTTGTAAACTCAGAATGTAGTTCGTAGTCGGTAATGAAATTTGGCATTTTATCTGCGAAGACTATAACATATCAAGTAAGATGATTTTCCTTGATCATAAAAATGGAGATTTCTAGTTGGTATGTTGATATGTTTTAAGAGTTAAGATATCTTGAACTGGACCGCTGTGAGATTTATTATTCTCTTAACGACTGTCAAATGAATAATAAATCTTACGACTTCTATTTACATCAACTCTAAATCCTGAGAGAATAATGAACCTGATCATGAGATGTAGGTTATTTTGATATATCAGAAGTGAGATCTATAAGTTACGGTCAAAACCTCAGTATGTTGGGCAGCCACATTTAGTGTTGATTGAACATATATTCTCAAGATAGAATTCATAATCTCTTAACAGAAATATAAAATATTCTCTTGAGATAAGTTTAATGGGTTTGGTTATTTAGAGAGTTAGGCCCAACCACTCTAGTAAGGAGTTACTAAAGTATATATTTATGGAATTGAATTTCATAAATATATAATGAATAACATTAAGGATTAAACCGGGCACTCAAAGATTAAGATGTAGTAATCTTCAAAGTGGCAGTCTATATTCATGACTTTGTATTACTACGAATATTTTAATGAAGGGGTTAAATGTATAATAAAGTCTTGAGATATAATTTATTAATAAGGCCTAGAGTGCAATTATATTCATATAGTGGTATTGAATATAATTAATGGTAACTTTGGACTTGTCAAGAGTTGACAGAAAAGCCCAAGGCCCATTGAAGCTAGAGTCTTATTTGTTCCCTTTCGGTCCCACTCTAAGCCACACACTGGAGCCCAATTAGAATGGCCCAAAAGGCTAGTCCAATTAGATAATCAGTTGTATATAAGGAGAGAAACATACAGAATTTCAGTGGTTTTTTAAGAGAATCTTTTCATAAGTGTTTTTCTTCAAGATTACACAAGGAATGAAATAATTTGTATGTGAGTGTTGGATACTCTTTTATTCTCTCCTTAGAAAATGATTGAGAGACAACAGATCTTGGGCATTAAGTGGAATTGGAGTGAAGATTAAAAGTCTTCCCAAGAACTTCTGATATTTGGTTTTGAATTTCACCACACCAAAGTACGCTTTCTTGTCTTAAATTTTGAAACTTTCATAGTACATGTTATCAATTGCGAATGAAATAGATTCGTTAATTTTTTGAGGCGTATGTTTTGTATGTGATACGAACATGTTTTTTCCCAACAATTGGTATCAGAGCGGTCTTCAATTCGAATCTGAATAACATGTTTTGTGAGTTTTAGAATTAGAGATAATAGTTTCATGTTGATAGAAAGTTATATATGCATTTAATTTTTTACATGGGTGTTGAAACTATGATTTAATGAAAACTGATATTGATGTTATGATGTTGTTTAAATCTGAATTTAAGTATGTTAAATTCATCTTTAAGGCTATAGCATCAATGAAATTCAGTTTTGTTATCAAATTTTGCATATTATGTTCATATGATGGTTGTTTGTTCATCAAAAATCGTTGAAAACTGTTTGCAACTGCTCTAGAAAAACTGAAAACATGGGTTTTTCGCGGGTTAGCTTCCCGCGAAGTTACTCGCAAAAAATGATTCTGAAGACAAAAACTTTTCGCGGGTAAGCTTTTCTCGCGAAACAATCGCGAAACAATAGCGAAAGTTTCTGTCTGATTTTTTATGTTTTCAATTTTTTGCTTAAATCGTTTTCGTGAGAAGTGCTTAGTCACGAGATACCCATGAGACAGTAGCGAAAGTTTCTGTCTGAATTTTGTGTTTTCGTGGGAAGAGTTTAGTCGCGAGATTCTCGCGAAAATACATTTGAAGGGAATTTTGAATATTTTCTAAATATTTTCAAATGTATAGTGTAAGGAAATGTGTGATGAGATTACACATGGTTCTAACTAAAAGATCTAATGAGATCAAAGATATTAGTTAAATAGAACTCTTAGTCCTAAATAGTTTAGGACTTGTCTTTTAAGAAAAATTCTAATGAGATTGGAATTGTTATATGATTAAAAGTCCTTAATTTATTTTAATTAGAAGTTTTAATGAGATTAAAGCTTAATTTAAAAAGGTATATAGTATCTAATAAGATTAGAATTCTTAATCAAATAAGTTAAGGATAGAGTTCTATATAACTAATTTATAATTCATTAGTATTTAAGGAATCCTAAATAGTTTAGAATTTCCATTTTAGTTAATGATTCTAATAAGATTAGAATCTACAATAAGTGCAAGGTTATAAGTTGTGATTGGATCACAATTATTTAAGAAAAACTCAAATAATGAGTGGGAGTGCTGAAATAACCCTTTTGTTAAGTTTATTGTAATGTGAATAGATACCTTGTCTTAACTTCAAGTCTTGCATTCCATCCGGAGGGTATCTACTTCACAGATTACAAGGTTAAACTTCTTTGTGATTGCGTGAATGTTCGTTACGCTATAGTGACGTGACTTAGTTACATCACATTGAATTTAAACAATTAAACACATTTGATATGTAGGGTTTAAATTTTGATGAGATCACAATAATTTCAGGACAAACCACTTGTTTTAAAATTTCTAGAGGGAGAGAAATACAAGGGTTGGATCTTACGGCCTCCATTATCGGTTCATAGTAGTGTAGGTAAGGACCTCGTCTTGGCGTATATGCCTCGCAATCCCAAAGGAGAGTGTTTATTTCATAGTACTACAAGATTGAACTTACCCATTTAAAGTAGTATGAACAAGTACCTCATCTTGGCGTATAAGCTTCGCGATCCCAAAGGAGGGTGTTTTGTTTCATGGTATTACAAGTTTAACCACTATAAGGAAGATAAAATGTGGCTACACACGATTCTAGATAATGGTGTACACTAGACTAAGTGTAATGTTAACCTCCCAAAGAAGCTATGTCATTATTACTTAGAGGCCAAAGAAAGAGTGGCAAATTATTTTTGTTTGGTAAGAATTATCATGATAGCAATAATAATGAAAATAATTCTTGTCTGATCATAGTGATTGGTATGACCTCGCTTCTGAAGAATATTAATTGCAGGATTAGATTGTCGTTGCACCTAGTATAGTATGTTTTTTGGGTTTCATACTATATGGTTATGGATGCAAAATATAATGTCCCTGTAATTATGTTCATAGTCTCAAAATAAATTTGTCATAATTTTGTTCTCTAACTACTATTTTAAGTGAATCACATTAACAAAGAAATAATTTTGGACATGATGCTTAAAGGTTTATGCCTTAAAATCTAATTTATTGGCATGTCATAAATAATTAAATTATTTAATTATATGAGACTATTTATAAATGAACAAATGGGACATTATCTTAGTCCATGAGATGCATAGTATGCGATTTATGTGAAAAGTCACAGAAGATATATATTGCAAGTTCTTTGTAAACTCAGAATGTAATTCGTATTCGGTGATGAAATTGGGCATTTCATTTGCGAAGACTATAACATATCAACTAAGATGATTTGTCTTGATCATGGAAATGGAGATTTCTAATTGGTATGTTGATATGTTTTAGGAGTTAAGACATATTGAACTGGACCGCTATGAGATTTATTATTCTCCGAACGATTGTCAAATGAATAATAAATCTCACAACTTCTATTTACATCAACTCTAAATCCTGAAAGAATAATGGACATAATCATGAGATGTAGGTTGCTTTGATATATCAGGAGTGAGATCTATAAGTTACGGTCAAAACCTCAGTATGTTGGACAGCCACATTTAGTGTTTATGGAACATATATTCTCAAGATGGAATTCATAATCTCTTAACAGAGATATAAAATATTCATTTGAGATAAGTTTGATGAGTTTGGTTATTCAGAAAGTTGTGCCCAACCACTTTAGTAAGTAGTTACTAAAGTATATATTTATGGAATTGAATTTCATAAATATATAATGAATAACATTAAGGATTAAACTGGGTACTCAAGGATTAAGATGTAATCTTCAAAGTGGTAGCCTATATTCATGACTTTGTATTACTACGAATATTTTAATGAATGGGTTACATGTATAATAAAGTCTTGGGATATAATTTATTAATAAGGCCTAGAGTGCAATTATATTTATATAGGTATTGAATATAATTAATGGTAACTTTGGACTTGTCAAGAGTTGACAGAAAAGCCCAAAACCCATTGGAGCTAGAGTCTTATTTGTTCTCTTTTGGTCCCACTCCAAGCCACACACTAGAGCCTAATTGGAATGGCCCAAAAGGCTAGCCCAATTAGATAATCAGTTGTATATAAGGAGAGAAACATACAGAATTTTAGTGGTTCTTTAAGAGAGTCTTTGCATAATGTTTTTTCATCAAGATTACACAATGAATGAAATGGTTTGTATGTGAGTGTTGAACAATCTTTTATTCTCTCCTTGGAAACTGATTGAGAGACCACACATCTTGGGTATTAAGTGAAATTGGAGTGAAGACTAAAAGTCTTCCCAAGAACTTCTGATCTTTGATTTTGAATTTTGTTAGGTTCTAAGAATTAGGAACTAATGTATTAGAACTTCAATTTGTAATGTTGGCAAACCATGATCAAAACAATGTTTAGTCTTGTGTTAGACTTGCTCAAAGTATGGTTCTTCATGTAAAATTGGAATCGAGTTTTATGCAGAATTTACTGTGCACTTTCTGCCTGACTCGATCGATCGAAAATTAGACTCGATCGATCGAAAGTCGTGCAGATTGTTTTTCTGCAGAATTTTCCAACTCAGCCCTAGCCTACTTAATATATAGAGTTTTATGTTTTGCCCTAAGTATATAAGGGAAAACCCTAGCCACGTTTTTAGAGTTCTGTTTTGCTGTGTTTGTGCATCTCATTGTGAGATCTAGAGGTGTTTGCCTTCACATACACTTAGGGTTTCCAAACTCAAGACTTATGTTTAGAGCTTGGTAAATCATTCAGTTGTAGAATCAAAGATCTTAAAGAAATACAATCAGGTGCGCTTGTGGATTGCTGAAAAATTCAAGAAAGAAGGAGTCCGTGGATCTCAGAGCTATCATGGGGTCGTGGTAGTAAGTTTCCTACACTTGGGTAGCAATAGGATGTTAGTGGTCTAAGTCGCTATTGTGTAAACTTCGATTCTTTCTAGTGGATTTGCTATTTTATCTTGAGGATAGCTAGGTTAAATCCTCCCCAGGTTTTTTACCGGTTTGGTGTTCCTAGGTCATTATATCGTTGTGTTCTTTATTTTTCCGCTGCTTTACTTAATATGATTGTTATTGTTTTAACCTAGATCTAAATAATAAACCTAAGTATTCACTTGGTTAATTAATTAGGTTAAACAATCTAGTTTACAGGGGTCTAAAAGAACTTACAAGTGGTATCAGAGCGGGTAACTCTTTTGTTTTAGATCTTTTGATCTAAGAGCTGATCCTTGATCCCTGTTATCATGGATAATTTGAAGTGTCTTACTATTTTTGATTGTGATGATGTGAATAAAAAAGAACACTGTTGTTTCTGTTGATCTTTTTGATGCCTGTGAAACTCTTCGTAAGGAATTATTAAAAACTATGAGAATTGCTAAGAAATTCAAGGAAGAGTTAAAATTGGCTAATCTTGAAAAAGAGGAATTGATAATGAGATTAGATGAATCTAATAAAAAGAATAAATTTTTGAGAAATCAAATTTCCTCTCAAGACGAGAAGATGAAAAGCTTGGAACAAGATTTAGTTGAGTCTAAAGTTAAAATTGAAAATTTGACTAGTACCAAGCTTGCTGCTGATAATAGAAGTGTTTCTGTTTCTCTTAAGCCTAAACCTGAAAAAGTTTATATCCCTCCTTTCAAGAGGAATAATAAAGAAAATGCTTATTTTGCTAGGCTAGACAAAGGTAAAAGTTCTGATGTAGACGCTGAAGTTTCTAAACCTAAGTCTAAACCTACTGTTAGAGAGCATAATAAATGTGTTTTTGTGCCTACTTGTCACCTTTGTGGTGTTGTTGGTCATATTAGACCAAATTGTTCTTTGTTGAGGCAAAAACCAAAATCTGAGACTAGATTTGCTATTAGGAATACTGATGTTCCTAAATTTATTCCTGTTTGTCACTTTTGTGGTGTCTCTGGTCACATTCGTCCTAATTGTCATAAATTGAAATTTAAGCATTCTGTATTTCAATCTAGGATATGTGATGATATTTTTTCTGCCATGAGTCCAAATAAATTGTTTCATATGCTTTTGAAAAATTTAAGCTTGTTGGCTTGTGAAAGGAAATTGTAGGATTTTAGTCTTTCTCAGAAGATTGGTGTAATCCCTCAAATACACTCTACTTCACATGGATTTTCACCTACAAAGCCGAAGACTCGTGCTATATGAGTGAGAAAAGATTCTCTAAGGTGAGTGTTGTTGACTTGTCCCTGTTTTAATTCTTTCAATTATTTGTGGACATGTTTTGTTTTTGTTTTTGGTTATTTTGTTTTTTTTTAATGTTGTTTTTTATTAAAAAAAAATCCAAAAACATTGAAAAATTTCAAAAAGACAAAAATATTTTATTTTGTGTCGTGTTTTATTTGTTTTGAGGATTACATGAATTATGATATCTCTCTCTTGATGTAGAACATGCTTGATATTGTGGAGAAACATAAAAAGTATGTGTTATATAAGTGCTAAGCTATTGATGATTTTGTATGAGTATGTACTAGTTTGTACATGTACTCAAGGGTTAATTAAGAAATTGATATTTCTTGTTTGTGTACCCTCTAAAGCTTATTTAAGCATTGTCATGCATTGCATTTGCATTTGCATTTTTAATCATTTAGCATAATCTGTGCTTTTTGTTTTTGGTCATAAAACTTTTTTTAAACAAAAAATATTTTTATGTGTTTTGTATTATATATCTTGGATTTATAATTAAGGTTGGTCATATTATCTTTACATAACATGTTTATGTACCTTGTTTAGCTTAGATGAGCTTATTTATTGCACTTTACTAGTTTGAGCTTTGTAGTGCATGTTGTGTGGGAAGATGTTTATAGTTTTTGATCACTTTGTCTTGATCTTGAAGTCACATGCCTTTGATTGTCGGACTTGGACTTATTGAGAAAGGCATAAATAACCATCTCACCACTATTTACTAGCCAATTATGAACACCTTAGTGCATATCATAAGATTTTGTGCTCGAGAAAGTGTAGCACATGCACAAAAAGAACATAAGGTGTAGCCTCGGTTTAAATGCTAAAATCGGTGTGTACATTATTGGGCTATAATGAATTTAAATTAATTAAAATTGGTGTGTACATTATGAGGCAAATCAAGAAACTTACATGATTGCAAGCTTTTATTCTAGGAGATGTGAGAGTTATATGATGTAACTCTTTAGGTGATTGTCTTTTTCAAATTTATGTGATGAATTTTGTAGACTTTGTGATTGATCACTATTCACATATCATCTCACATATTTCTCAAGCTTTTGCTAGTTGCACACACTACACAAAGTTACTCTTTGTTAAACTTTGTACATGTTATTGTGTGTGATTTTGTTGTGGCCATCCAAGATTAAAAATTCCTTGATTTTGATGCAAAATTTGAGTTTTGAGGACAAATGGGTTGATAAACTTGTTCTTGAGAGATCTGGGCTGTATTCATGTGTTTTTGAAAAACTTTCAGTCTCATACTTATGCATTTCCTTCATGAATCCTTGTACTTTGAGGAGTTACTGCATTAAATTGCTCTGTTTTTCAAAAATTTAAGTTTTTCAGAATTTCGACCGATCGAGGGTGTTTTTCGACCGATCGAAATTGCGATAAAAATTTTGGTTTGAATCTGTCTGACTCGATTGGTATTCGATCGATGCTCGATCGATCAAAACTGAAAAATTTTCAGTTTTTAGAGTTTTGTCCAAATTTTTTTATGCATCATTTATGTTTAGGATTCACATGAGTTGCATTGTTTTTGTATCCATCTTGCAGTTTTGCAGTCATATCTCTCATTGTTTTCACACATAACATGCATACACTTTGTTAAAATTGGGTACTCAATTTGATTTAAAAATTGATTGATTAATTTTTGAATCCTTTGTACATTTTAGTATATGCTATTTTTCTTGATGTGTGAACTACAAAAAATATTTTTCTTAAGAGATATGATAGATAATCAATGTGCAAATATTTTCTCTACTCATGCAACTATTTATGGGTCACATAATGTCAAGTTTGCATTTATTGAAAGAGATAATATTTTTTTATGTGTATCCTCAACTCTTTTTTTTAGGTTTGTGTGTTTTATTTATCCCTACATCCTAAATTTTCCCTAAAACTGTTTTTCCCAAACTTGTTTTGTTTTTCCTATTTTTATAAGGGGAGAAAAGTTTTTTTTAACCTTTGTTGTTCATAGGGGGAGTTGTTGCTCTTCATAGGGGGAGTTGTCTCTATTTTCTATAGAGCTAAACTATTTTATGTTCCATTGGTTCTCTTTTCTCTCATGTTTACTGTCACTCTACTCTTTGTTTGAGTTGTTTTTTGTCAATACGTGACAAAAAGGGGGAGAAATAGATGAAATGTTGGGAAGCCTGTTTGTCTTGTTTAGGGGAAGAATATAAAAACTTTTTGATGTATCTAACTTAGGTTGATGTATCTAACTTAGGGGGAGAGTTAGAATTTATTTTTGTTTTTATATTCTGTTTCATATTATTGTTTATATGTCTTTCTTTCCACACATGCGTTGATGTGTTTGTTGAGTATTTCAGGAAAGACAGGTCCATTCTGATCAAAACCTTCTACCTCTTCTTGGCAACTTCTAGGTTAAGAGTCTTAGATTGGGATTTGTGATGTAATTGGACATTTTATTGTATTGGGTTGTTCTTGTATTTTAACATTTCATTTTGTATGAAAGTTTTGTCACGAATTGTCAAAGGAGAAGATTGTTAGGTTCTAAGAGTTTAGAACAATTGGCAAATCGTGAGCACACAAGAACATACAAGCTGCAGAAAGAAGATTTCAGAATATGCCTGGTTCGATCGATCGAAAAACAGGCTCGACCGATCGAAAGTCGTATCTGCAGAATTTTAAGTTGGCCCAAACAGCAGTTCTAGCCCATTAAGGATTAGGGTTTCAGATCTACTTCTCCCACTATATAAAGGAAACCCTAAGCACGTATTTTATAAGGTTTTTTTAGAGAGGGAAGAGTGTGCCTCTTTTGTATTTAGGGTTTTGTTCCTAAAACCTCTCTTATAACTTCTACCGATGTTGTTCCTTGAAGAATCTCAAGATCCGGTATTGCTGAAGTTGCTGCCTTCTCTAGTCATCAAAGGTGCTGATGATCTAAACCTTCAAGGGTGGTCTTGGAGTCACAAACAGGAGAGTTTGTGTTGCTAAACCTTTGAGTAGGATCTCAAAGTCACAAGCGTGGGTGTTTGTGTTTTGCAAAGATTAAGGAAAGAAGGAGTCCGTGAATCTCGGAGCTATCATGGGGTCGTGGTAGTAAGTTTCCTACACTTGGGTAGCAATAGATGTTAGTGGTCTAAGTCGCTATTGTGTAAACTTCGATTCTTTCTAGTAGATTTGCTATTTTACCTTGAGGATAGCTAGGTTAAATCCTCCCCAAGTTTTTTACCGGTTTGGTTTTCCTGGGTCATCATATCGTTGTGTTCTTTATTTTTCCGCTGCTTTACTTGATATGATTGTTATTGTTTTAACCTAAATCTGAATAATAAACTTAAGTATTCACTTAGTTAATTAATTAGGTTAAACAATCTAGTTTACAGGGGTCTAAACGAACTTACAAATTTCACCGCACCAAGGTACGTTTTCTTGTTCTTAAATTCTGAAACTTTCATAGTGCATGTTATTAATTGCGAATGAAATAGATTCGTTAATTTTCCGCTGCGTATATTTTGTACGTGATACGAACATGTTTTATCCCAACACCTACTAGCTTGTTGGAAGAAAAGATAGAAAAGGGAAGAATGGAACAAAAGCACCAAAAGCACATCTAGTTTTAGGAGGAAAGAGAGGGCTAGATCTAAGACGTGCTAGTGGTATTCTTACCTAGGAACTAGAGCAGATGCAAAGAAGTAGATGAAGATTGTTGTGTCTTCTTCTTCTATTACCTTCCAGCCAGTTAATGATGGTCCTAAAAGAAAGAGATTATATTACTTCTTAGTTCATTATATATGAACAATGAAAAATTTCTTAGGATGTCAGAAATGATTGAAGGAATGATCAAAGCGCCTTGGTGACTACTAGATCTGTCTCACCTAGGGTTTGACATGGAACGGTCAATGCCTGCTCGACTACACTTGAAAGTGAGCCCATGAGCCCATACCTACTAACTAGGACAATGGATGTGAAGCGCAGTCTTATAGTTTGCTTTTCTCACTCAATCGCTCTATTAGTTCAGTTGACTAGCTGAGAAAGATTTTTTCCACTTGCTCCATCCATCTCTATTAGTTCCAGAAATAAACAAAGAAGTTCAGCTGGGTCCTACTTCTAATTTACCAGTAATGGAATGGGGCAGTCATCCGTTTAACAAGAAAGTGGAGGCGGCGAGACATCTATATGTCCCGTCACTACAGATCGATTGTCCCTACCAAACTACATGGTAGAGGTCGAGGGAGCAAAATAGCTAGAGCACGGGAGAATCAAGAGTAATGATTTCTACAAGAAAAGCCGGATGGACTACTATAATGAGTTTCGTGACTACTAGAGTAGTATTGAGTCAAAAAGGTATGGTATAGCTGTAGTGCCCTGCACCAATTAGGACATTAAGCTAAAAATAGATAACCTCGATGACTAAGTAATGTATGGTCAAGTTAGAGTAAAGGGTATTAAGAAATCAATTAGTGTATAATAATTTCTAGGTCCATAGTATTATGTTAGTATTATTATACATGGTATTAAACTAAGCTAATGAAAGTGGTTAAGAGCCAATGGAGTTTTAATTAGGTACTTAAGGTAAGGGAGTGTCAATTGATCAAGAGAAAATTTCAGCCATAGTACAATGGCTTAAGCCAAAAAATCTGTGAGCAATGCAAGGATTTTTGGGTGTCACTGGATACTATTGGAAGTTCATCCAAGATTACGGAAAAATTTTAGCCCCACTCACACATATACTAAAAATGAATTTGTTCTCTTGGACACCCTAAGCTAAAGTTGCATTCTAGCGGCTTAAGGATGCAATGACAAAGGCACCTATACTTGCCTTGCCAAATTTCTCTCACCAATTCATAGTTGAATGAGATGCTTTAGGTACAGGCGTTGGCGCTGTTCTTCATCAAGAGCGCCCAATAGCAGTCCATAGCCAAGCACTTCATGGTAAAAATTTATAGTTGTCAACCTATGAGAAAGAAATGCTAGCACTGGTAATGGCTGTTTGCAAATGGAGGCACTATTTACTGGGAAGGAAGTTCCTATTTCGTACTGATTAGAAGAGTTTACAATATTTATGTTACCAACAAATCACAACTGAAGCACAACAGCATAAGTAGATGGGGTTTGATTTCTCCATTGTGTATAAAAGGGGTGTATACACCTCATTTTGTACCCGGTTAACAATTATTAGTCCTCAATCCTAATGATGAGCATGATTTCTACAAAGGGGAATTGAAGTTATCTTAATAGTTTGGAAGTAATCGTAACTCAAAAGTGCTCAAATCGCATTAAAAACAATGCTAAAAAATGACCTTTACTCACTGTTTTGATCATACATTTTGAACCCCAAAAAATTTTTGAGTGCGTTTAGTTTTTATTGGAAAGTACACATACTGAGCTTCAATTTGAAAATAAAGTTTACATGATTTGGATTTATATTGAGTGAGTTATTGCCGTTTGAGGTTGGACCAACAGTGCAGTCGAAATTAAGGGTTCTTGAGAAGCATGCGTACGCATGGGGGTAAGGTTGCATACACGGCCTTAACCCCTACGCACACAGCCTTGTTTCCAGTAGCCTAGAACTTCAGTTTTTGGGATCCAAAATAGGGATGGACCCAATATTTTAAGCACCGGGGGGGGGGGGGGGGGGGAAGATAAGTGTTAAAAAAAATTTCAAATACGCATCCATATAGTATTAAAAAACTATCAACCAAGACAAATATACAAAAATCATTGTTTCTCAATATATTAAGATACAATCATCTACCAACAAAAACAAAAGACATAAACTATTATTGTTTTTTAATACAATCATCTATGAAAAGGAAACTCGACGCTCTTTTAAATCTTCAAAATCATCTATGATTGAATCCAAACTAAATGTCAAAGCTATATCATTTTCTATGTATAAAGTTAGTATTTTTCACTTCTTTTCAATTTATAAATTTATCTAATTTAGCATTATGAGTTAGTAATAGGCGCAAGTGAATCACTGTTATTTTCTTCAATTTGTGTGACAATTTACTATATTATATGATTTGTTTTTGTCTTTTGTCTTTGGTCTTCATATCTCTACTTTCATTTATCTCTTTGTCTTGGTCTTGTCTCCATATTTCTGACACTCACCTAGTTCCACTACTAACACTATGAATTTATTATAGACTACCACCAAAAACTTTTCCTAACTTTACTATTTTTTTTCCTATCACTTGTCCCTATTATTGCCCAACTACCAGTCAACAAACAATCAAACACTACACCGATATATTCTCTCTCTCTATCTCTCTTATCTATATAATATAAGAGAGAGAGAGAGTCACAAACATAGAGTGACAGAGAATCACAAAGCCAAAAAGCCAAAAAAATAAATAAATAAATAAACACCACAGGCACAGATTCAATTCCCAATCACCAACATCAGTTCATCACTATTAGTAAAAACACAAACACCACAAGTCCACAAGCACAGATTGTTAGATTATGAGATTCACAAACAATCAAACATTATATTACGTTTTGAAGGATGGATTAACTTGTGCTGGAGCAACGAAGCTAGGTTGGGCAGATCAAGCAACCGGCAGGAAGATGGGTCTCGCATCAGCAAGGCGGCGTTGGTGAGTGGCCGTTTGGGTCTACGACAGTTGATAGGGACTGTGATGGTTTTGTGAGATGGGTCTTGCATGATGGCAGCATGGGTAGCGAGATGGGTCTCTCTCGCGTGGTGGCAGCGTCACAGTGTGAACAGCAGCAAGATGGTCTATCTCACCTCTCAGTTTCTCTCTGTACTACTCTCTACTCTCTAAGTCTGTCTCAGTGTCTTGCCTCTGACTTTCTCCTCTCCCTTCTTTCATTCATTTTCCGTTTGGTTTTGGACTACTGGGTTTACTCTTTTTTTTTTTCTTTTTTTTTTTTAAGATTTACATGGGCTCTGGACTAGCCTGCTGGAATCAATGGGATGGTTCATGATTTTTGGAGGGGAGCCTAGGCTACAAAGTAAGGGGGGCCCAAGTCTTCTATTTTCTTTTTCTTTTTCTTTTTCTTTTTTTGGGAAAATTTACTTACTAAATTTTTTTTTTTTTGGGCCCATAGAGGGCTCAAGCCCCCACCTGGGTCTGTCCCTGTGTGTGTGTGTGTGTGTGTGTGTGTGTGTGTGTGTGTGTAGAGTAACATATTAAAAGACCCTTTGATAATATTAAGATTTAGAACACAATGAGTGGAGACCGACCTATAGGTCAAGTGGGGTTGGGGTCAAATGGGTTGGGTGCCTAACACCTTCTCATCCTTATACCTAAACTTTGGACACATGCTTTAGTAAAGATCAATCCTTCCATAAGGGCACTATGTATATGGTACCTAGACCTACTTTAGGTGGCGACTCTATTTTCACCCTCTGCCTAGTCCACCCTAAACTGAGGTGTATTTCTAATGTCGCAGAACCTTAAAGAAAGCACACACGATGCTCTCTTGATAGAATAGAAACTAAACTATTAGCTTCTGGTAGTAAATCTCGAATCCACGAAAGGTTTCCCTAAATCCACAAGGAGAAAAAACTAGAATCCACCAAAGAAAAAATTTGACAAAAGTCTGTGTTTATTGATAATAATCTGAAAACTAAATTGCCTTTCGAGGCTACTATGCAATTAAATAGTAAAAAGAAAACCTAGGTAGACTAGAAAACCCTAAGGCAGCTACAAAAGAATATAAAACCCTAATTTGACTATAAAAAAAATTAAAAACACCTAAAATTAGGAAATAAATCACCTAAACCTAAAATAACAAAAATTACCTAAAATTACTTAAGTTAAATAATTATAAAAATTAAACATTAAACCGTGTCCTACATCAGACCCCTCCACTTGAAACAAACTCGTCCTCGAGTTGATAGTTCAAATCTAAAATCTTCCACTCCAAATAAACAAATACTTTGAATACTTTAATGACTTGATCTGATTTTGAAACTTGAATAAAATTTATCCGATTTTGAAATAGATAAACTTGAATACTTTAATGACTTGAATAAACTTGAATACTTTAATGACTTGATCCGATTTTGCTACATCAAACTAGCATAAAATTTATTCTTATCTACCTTCAATTTATTTGTAACATTAATCAACAAAGGACTGATAATAAAATTAAAATTTTCTACTCCAAGAAAATCAACATTTTGTGTAGTCATCTTCAACAAAACAACCGAAACCTGAGGATTGTAAGTTGTGGACTTAGCCTCATATTTAACCTCAATTGGATCTTCCACAATATTCTCAACAATTACCATCTCTTGATTTCTGTCATTATCCCCAATCAGCTCAACCTTCTTTTCTTTGACCTCTTCATCAAGTTTTTGGCAAGTGGTATCTTCAATTCAATAACTTGTTGCAAGTCTTGATATTTTTTAACCACTTCAAAATTTTCTTTAGAAATAGGCTGCTTCTTCTCAACCCTCAAACCCTTTTCCTTTACTTGACACATGGACTTGACTATGACAATTTTGGTTTTGTGATTGACCTTCCATGTTTTGAGCATATTGCTTTTCATATAAATATACAGATTTATTATCAACACTTGTATAATGTAGTATATCATAATAGTCATTATGAAACCATAAATCAATTAATACCCTTTTCATTATTTGCCAAGAGCAGATTGGATGCTTACCTCGTTGCTTTCTACCAATTTGAATATCTTCCCACCATTCCTTTGCTTCATCATCCAATTTATTAGATGCAAGCCACATTTTTTATTCATCACCAATCTTCCAAAAATTAAAATACTCTTTCAAATTAAGAAGTTAATCAATAATATCCAACTTAAACATATCTCCGTCAAAAAATGGAATTTTCTTGTAGTTCGGAGTGCGTCATTGAATATATTGATCATTGTTGTTGTGAGATGATTTCCTAGCAAGAAGAGTAGCAATCATTAGCTTGATTTCGCCTATAATTTGCTGACTCTTTCACAAAATTGTTGATTCTCATCACGAGTTTCTTTACAACACTTAAGGAACTTAGCCCTAATGAGAACTGAGTTGTTGATGTCGTCGTCGCCGCCGTCATTGTTGTGGTGGTCATCGTCTCGCCGGTTAGCCATTAGACCAGGGTATGTTAAGGCTTTGATACCAACTGATGTCGCGAAAGCCTAAAGAAAGCACACGCAATGCTCTCTTGATAGAATAGAAACTAAACTATTAGCCCTAATGAGAACTGAATTGTTGATGTCGTCGCCGCCGCAGTCATTGTTGTGGTGGTCATCGTCTCGCAGGATAGCCATCAAACCAGGGTATGTTAAGGCTTTGATACCAACTGATGTCGCAAAAGCCTAAAGAAAGCACATACAATGCTCTCTTGATAGAATAGAAACTAAACTATTAGCTTTTGGTAGTAAACCTCGAATCCATGAGAGATTTCCTTGAATCCACAAGGTGAAAAAACTAGAATCCACCAAAGAAAGAATTTGACAAAAGTCTGTGTTTATTGATAAATATTTGAAAACTAAATTGCCTTTGGAGATTACAATGCAATTAAATAGTAAAAAGAAAACCTAGGAAGACTAGAAACCCTAAGGCAGCTAGCAAACCCTAAGGCGGCTACAAAAGCATATAAAACCCTAATTTGACTATAAAAAAAAAACATTAAAAACATTAAAAACACCTAAAACAAGGAAATAAATCACCTAAACCTAATATAACAAAGATTATATAAAAATAATAAAGTTAAATAATTATAAAAATTAAATATTAAATCGTGTCCGACATCAACTTTCCACAAGGAAACCACTCGTCACGGGTGCTTACGCCCACAAGGGATTGTGAGAATTAGGTGGTGGATGCACTATCTAGGTGTGATGAAGCCGAACTAGAACACTTGGTTGCCATTTCAGCACCCATTCCACATTGGTTGGATGCAATTCGAGATGATCAGGAGAAAAAAAACCTTAGTTTAGTCCATAGTGCAACAGGTCCATGACGATGATGTGATGGGTCCTTGGGAATTAAGAGATGGGTTGTTTCTCTTTAGGGAATGACTTTACCTCCCAGCCAAATTCAACTCTAAGGCAAGACATCATCCAAAAATTTCACAACAAGTCCCACAAAGATTTTCAAAAGACTTTAAGAAGAATAAGAACAAATTTCTACTAGAGTTTATGAAAGATGATATCAAGGCTCATATTCGGGTGTGTGAAGTTTTTTAACAGTACAAAGTTGAGCAATTGTCACCAGCAGGTCTTCTTCAACCATTGCCCATTCCAAACCAGATTTGGAAACCCCCCAACCCCCACCCCACCCTCCCCCCCCAAACAATATATCAAAGACACATTTCAGTAAAAAAAACTTAAGCAAGATAACAGTGACCATTTTCTGGACCAAAGACAAGACATCATAGTTTATCAGTCTCCTTTTTTTTTTTTTTTTTTTTTTAACAAGTAAATAAAATTTTGTTAATATCGCAAAGAGGCATAACCCATTTACCACGTAAACTGTTTATTATAGTTTTCGCAGCTACTCATCTAATTATTAAAAAACCTTATTAACTTCTTAAAGTAGTCCATTTTGTCCCTTTATTGATTCATTTTCACTAGTGTACAAAAAAAAACCGTGTCATCCCAGTACCAAGAATGGACATGTCCATCAGGGACTTGCCGCGAAATTTAGCATAAAGATGTGTGCAATAGCGACCTGATCTACTAATAAATAGGGTTTTTTTACACACACACACACACACTATCAATGAAATAATTCCTAGCTATCCAACCCTAAAACTGCCATGAACTGAACATTGTTAAGACACATTATTTTGATCCCAATTAGGTTTAATGTTAACTATTCACACCTTAACAGATGACACCAACCACAATACCACAAAATTACAAATTTTGTATCCAATCTCGAGTAATGAACATTAGGCTTCACTAACTCTAATTCAACACCTAATGCTTCAAATTTTGTAAGCATAAAAAGCAATTAAGCCCATAATTTCATCAAAATGTTACGTTAGTAGTGGTATTTTAACGTTTGAATTGTTGTTATATTGTTCTAGTTTTTAGGAGTTGGAGTCTTCTTGCTATTTTGTTCTAATTATTAGGAGTTGTTAAAGGGGACCACGTTGTGTTTAGTGCTCCAGATTTTATGTTTAGGAACGTTGCTTTCTGCTTGTATAAATTCAGTGGCTATTGGAATAAAAGATAACAGAAAATTATCATCCAAACTTATCTTTTAAGGAGGCTGGATTACCTCGAATTAATCCAGAAATTATCCTTTGTTCTCTATTTAAATTTCCTCAGATAAGCCACTATAGGTAACGATAAAGAACTATACGTACTAAAATTAATACACAAATTTTTGAACTATTTGAAAAATACAAATTACATATGCTTTTTTTATTTTTTATTTTATAAATTACATACCAAATGCATTTAACTTGAGCAAAACTTCATATTGTGGAAGTGAATGGCATTTTATATATTTGTATCTTACGCATGAGATTAGCATATATTGTTGTAATAACAAGTTTCAGCAGTGAAAACCTTCTATTTGACCTATTTATGTTGTCTCACTATGCATGCACTATTGAAATGTAATTTTTATAGAAATCCTCCAATTGATGATTCTCCCATGTAAGCAAGTACCTAATTATACTCATTAATTCTTTCAAAACAGTTATTACCAGATGTATTTAGCATAAGCGAAATTGTTCTACCAAAAAAAATATTTGCTAACAAACAAGTAGCACATATTCATGCAATCACGCCTAAATGGATACATGAAGAGTAGCATGAAAATGGTTGCAGAAAAAAATAGAGAAATTACCAGTCGTCTTGATAGTGAAGATACTCATTGTCATGATTATACAGTATCCCAGGCTGGGTGGGATCTTGCACAAATCTCTGTACTGCTGAGCGAGTGAAAAAACCGCCATCTGGGGTTCCTATTCTCCATGACAAATGGCCAACAAGTTTTCCGGACTCTGTGTGGAATTCATGCAATTGGCAGTCAAAAATATCAAAGGTAGGATTTAAACCACTAGTAATGAACCACTTCCCATTAAAATCTGTAATGTTAAAAGTCTTAACTAGAACAGCAGGATCAGGGGCAAGGAATTCCCCAACATCAAATTTTTTAGGTACGCACTTCTTTCGTGATACTGCACATTCATTAAATTCATCAACAACACTGTTTTCAAATAAGTCACCACATTTTATCTGCAAGACAAGAATAGAAAGAACTAATAAAACAAGAGTTTACCTTGATTGGTATAAAATGGTTAAGCCCATGCGGGTACCGAGAGAAAGATATAGAACTAACCTGACATTCAGTCTCATCTGGTCGATTGTTGCAAGTTTGGAGACAAGCAACATTGGCAGCACATAACGGGTTTCCAATGCACTTGGCAAGTTCAACCCTGATGTCAACAAAAGCACCAGCAATAAAATTAAAGATAAAGGAAATACTTAATTTTGGAGACAGAATGCCATGATTGGTGATTAATTTTTTCTTTAAAAGGAAAAAACATAAAACAAAAATGTATCCAGTTAAATCTGATTTGTTGGAGAGTAAACTATCAACAGATATTTTAATGAACAATCCTCATGTAAATTGATTGTAGAATGTGGTGATTTAGTGTCTGTTTGACATGATTAATTTTGCCAACTTATTTTACTATGCAACTTATTTTTGCTACTATTTATGAGTCTCACTGTACTTTTTGGTACTATTGATGAGTTTCATTATACTATTTCTAATTTTTACCTTTATTTACAATACTTTCAACAAAAAGTTTTAGTTTCAGCAAAATAAGAGGATCCCAAACAAACCCTTAGAATCAAGAAGATGGATTGTCTTCTTAATTCTTAACAATTAGTGGGCCATAAATTTTTATATATTCATGGATGGATAATAAACTAGTCTAAGAAAAAAAATGCAATATTTAAGGAATATTACCCTTAAGATGAGAGAGAGAGAGAAAGAGAAAGAGAGAGAGAGAATTTACTATCATTAGCAAACTCTAAAACAAAGCGATATACAAAATCATGTGGTGAGGATTATGCAAGTAAGTTCTGTGGTTTGTCCCCCCTTTTGCGACACATCGGCATGTCGGTTTCTTCTTGTGAAGGTGGGGTGCACAGTACTTAATTTCCTTGAAAAGCGATTTTAGACTCAAAGTCAGTGGAAACCTGGGACTACACAGAGCTTCTTAAAAGGAGATGATGAAGTCGCCACTTGGTTATAGGTCCAAGAACCAAAACATGACTCCATAAAGGAATTTTTACCAGACTAGGTCCGAAGTTAGGATACATGGTGGGAAGATGTTAGGCACCCCAAGCTTGTCCAGTCATAGCCGGCCTTCATATATCATTGCTCAACTGGATGGAAAGTAAGTTTATCTTAAAGGCTCAAAAGGTGTACACTTGTATCCATGACCTAGGTGTAAATCAAGTCAAACCACTCATGGCATCTAGCATCATCATAAAGACATGGCAAAGATCAAGACAACGACATCAACATGTGTATGATAAAGATCGAAGCAACAACACCCAAGAGTGTGTATTTGCATACCTAATTAGGGATCCTTAATTTAAGTGAAGTCTTCATTGATTTGTAGATGTCTTCCCTTTATTAAACTTAGATTGTCTTGATTCACCATTACAGATCTTGCATTTTTTAAGGCTTAAAAGACTTTTAATTAATTAAGAGAGATTTAACTGACTTTCATGTTACCATTTAAGTTCAAATCAAACATCTTAATTACATTAAAGCTTATTAAGATACCTTCCTTATGTTTGAATAGTTAACCAATTTCCAAAAGGGATTGGATATCAATTAACTATTGACTTTAAGCTTTAGAAAGTATTTGTCTTTTAAGAATTAAAAGGCTTCCTTATTTATCTTTAAGACTTTTAGTTACATTAATAGACTCAAATCAAAATTAAAAAGTAGATGAGACAGAAGAGAGAGAGTGAATTAAGGTTTGGTATGAGAAAGGGAAATAAAAAGTATTTTACATATTTTGCATTTATTACATGAGACACAAGAGGAAACAAACAAGACAGCAAATATACATAGACAAAGCAGATAAAACCGATAAGGAAAGATAATAAATATGGAATTTAAAGCAAATATAAAAAATAGGAATGAAATCTAGTTTCTGCCTAGATTGGCGTAAGCAATAAGGAGAGTGTTTATGCATCCTTCTACCGGTGTACACATCTAGACTTCAAGCTAGATTCCTAGAAGATAGACCAAAAGATGAACCTTAACCATTTAAAGGATGCTTACGCATCTTGCCAAATGCGTACTCATCCTAAGGAAAATTAGGGTTCCAACATGTTTTAGTAAAAACAGAAGAAATAAATAAAACAAAAGGCACAAAATAGATTGTTATGCATAAAATAACATATTGAAAGACTAAAAACAAAAACGAATATAAAGAAGACAAGAATCGAGTATAAGAGTGTGGATCATGGGAAAGATTCACATCTCCTCCTCGTATCACTTAATAATAATGTTATTTTGACCGGCCCCACAACTAAAATCAACTACTGCAGCTTTGTGTAGGAGTATGAGTCAAACAATTCTATTAGGGTGGTTGAATAACCCTAAAAAAGGTGTGCTAGCAAGCTTGGACCAACTATAAGTTTGAACACAAGTAAGCAAGAGATTATCTTCTAACCAAATATGGTTGAAAATCAACCTAATCCTTGGTCTTTTCAGTCCTTTTAGCCAAAAACTCTTAGTTTAGATATTCTGAAATGATTTTGACATAGTGTCTGAACCTTTGGTTGATAAAAGTGGAGGTATTCTTAAGGGAAATGAGGGTCTAGGGTTTGATGGGACGTTTAGGCAGCTTGACAGGCCAAAAATGTATGGACCCTTTGTGATGAATTAATTGATTAATTAGCTAAATTTATTAATTAATCAAATTATCATGCAAGATGCATGACAGCACAAACAAATCACCAATTAAACTAAGTATGCAGCAGAAAATAAATTGACACGGTGATTTGTTCTGAAAAACTGAATTTTATAAACCTCGATAAATAGCCATCTATCGAGCTAGCTGTCGAGCCACGGGCTTCAGCGGCTTTTAAATCTCAATAGATGCCAGTTGTCGAGATTTAAAATGCAACACTTTCTTACTTGTTTCTTGGACAGACTTGCATAACTTTAACACTTAAACTTGAAACCTTGTTTCTTGAAGCACTAAACACAATTTAGATCTACCCAGTTAAAATGAAAGTTCGTTTTGTCAAAAGATTAACCAATTACATAAAATGTTGACATATGTTCCTAACATTGAATTACATATGTCCTAACATAGCCAAATGATCATGTTGGTTGCCCTAGAATCTCGCCAAAATGAAAATTGAGTGACTTTTGGCTTTCTATCCAAAAGGTGTGTACACCATAGATTGGGCACATATGCATCATATACCTGATTTATGCACCTTTTGAAAGCCTCAGCCAAATTATGTCAAAATGGGCTTTTGGGCTTGGTTTTTTGTTTATATTTGGGCTTGGACTTGCGCTCTATTAGGCCACTTTTAAGGTTTGTATCCTCATTGGACTGCACACATGATGCTAATCATTTTAGTAGCGAAAGATTGTCTCGTTGTTAGGACCAAGGGATTCGAGTATAGGTTAAAATGAAATGGGGTGTTTACAATCGCCCCTCTTTTGGCGTTGCTGTGCATGACGATGCCGAAAGACTATATAGATGATCTAGTAGTTCCGACCGATACCCGTGCCCCACCCTTGAACACTTCTCTCAAACAAAACATACAATGGGCGAACTAATTAACGACATGGTCGTGTCGCTCGTCAGCCTCTAGGGACAGCTTCCCTAGAGAAGGTAGTCTCAAAGTCATGGGCTTCAAGACCAAGGCTGATTGTCTTCTTCTAAAATAACAACCAAATGCAAACAGGGCTAGCAAGATGCTTAAGAGAAAATTGTTTATTCAGAGTTGACTTGCTCTTGTAACAACCTAAGGAAAGGCGCTAGCTACATCTTACCTAGCCGGCTCTGATACCATATGTAACGACCCAAGGAAAAGCACTAGCCATATCTGCGCTATACCTCAAAAGGACTAGTCACAATTGAGGTTCATTGTAATTGTTAATAAAGCCCAATTCAACCCAGTATATGCCCAATGTGGGACTCATCACGCATCCACATACATTACATAATCAATCAAATTGAGGCATCATAATCCATGTGTAACAACCCAAAGAAAAGCGCTAGCCACATCTGCGCTAGCCACATCTACGCTATACCTTAAAAGGATTAGTCACAATTGAGGCTTCTTGTAATTGTTAATAAAACCCAATTCAACCCAGTATATGCCTGATATGGGACTCATTACACACCCATACACATCACATAATCAATCAAATTGGAGCATCACATAATCAATCAAATTGGGGCATCACAATCTCCCCTCACTTAAATCTCTAACGTCTTCGTTAGGGCCCAATTTATGGGGTAGTGTCTTTAAGACCACACGAGGTTACCGGGCTGGCTCTGATACCATATGTAACAATCCAAAAAAAAGCGCTAGCCACATTTGCGTTATACCTTAAAAGGACCAGTCACAATTAAGGTTCTTGTAATTGTTAATAAAGCACAATTTAACCTAGTATATGTCCGATGTGGGACTCATCACACACCCACACACATCACATAATCAATCAAATTGGAGCATCACAGCTCTGAAGCAGAATCAATGAGATTAATGACAACATAGACTTAAAAAGACATTTTCTGTAGGAGTCATTAGATCAGTGGGATCGCATGATAAATAGTGCATAAAAAAATGGAATTGATTGGATAATGATATGATGCATAAAGCACACAGATGCATGCTTGCATAAGATGTAGACCACGAGACGTAGAGGAAAACCGAGCCAGTTGTTGTGTGTAATGTAGAGATTGATTAAGTGCGTTCTCGTGATGATGAGAGACTTCCCTTTTGAGAAGGAGTTTGCTAACAGACTGAGAATGCATGTGTTGGCGTTTATGCCCTAAAATCCAATTTATTGGCTTGTTATAAATGATTAAATTGTTTAATTATATGAGACTATTTATTAATGAACAAATGGGACATTATCTTAGTCCATGAGATGCATAGTATGTGATTTATGTGATTTAGTCACAGAAGATATAAATCATAAGTTCTTTGTAAACTCAGAATTTTAGTTCGTAGTTAGTGATGAAATAAGGCATTTCATCTGCGAAAACTATAACATATCAACTATAACCTCGACAACCTCGTCCACCATACGGACTCCCCCTTCACTGCACTTGTCATTATGTTCCCTCTACCGCCGAAGTTCCGCATGCCCCAAGTGGAAAACTATGATGGGTCCAAAGACCCGCTGGATCACTTAGAATGCTTTAAGACCCTGATGCACCTACAAGGTGCCCCGGACAAAATTATGTGCCGGGCTTTCCCAGCGACGTTGAGGGGTCCCGTAAGGACCTGGTTCGGCAGACTGACGCTTGGCTCTATAGGTACCTTCAAAGAGCTAAGCACTCAGTTCACCTCTCACTTCATTGGAGGACATCGGCACAAAAAATCCACCGCATGCTTGATGAATATTAAGCAGCGGGAAGACTAGACGTTGAGGGCCTACATAGCCCTTTTCAACAAGGAGGGACTCTCGATCGACGAGGCCGACGACAAAATACTAGTCGCCGGATTCACAAACGGGCTACGGAAGGGTAAGTTCTTATTCTCTATTTACAAGAATGACCCGAAAACTATGTCGGATGTGCTTTACAGGGCAACTAAATACATGAATGCGGAAGATGCACTACTGGCCTGGGAAGAGAAGCCTCCCAGGAAGAGGGAAAGACAGGAGGACGTACGGCAAGACAAGGGGCGAAAGGCAGCTCGGACGGGAGAGAACCGAGACAACAGAAGCCCGAAACCCCCCAATGGGCGAAAGCCTCCCACCACCGACTGTTACAATTTGAAGCATCAGATTGAAGCCCTGATTAGGCAAGGAAAGCTGCAAAGGTTCGTCAGCCGAGAAAGAACAGAAGCACCTCGACAGGAACAAGTCCTCAAAACAATGGGGCACCATTTACAAAAAGAAGAAAAGAAAAATTTTACAAAAAGTTTAAAACTCAGAGGGCAGGAGCATCTGGTGCGGCCTCATCATCCCTGGGATCTTGAGCATCGTCGGTAGGGAAGCCTTCAGAACGAGGAGGGTCGGATGACGGAATCATTGACGCGACGGACCTGTCTAGGGCCGGTTGAGCGAGGACAACACTATCATCTTTGGCAGGCGTCCCGGACAAGGTGCGGCAGGAGTCTTTGTATTGATCCAACCCGTCAGTCAGATTCTTGATGCGCTTCTGCTGACGGGCCAGCAACTCCTCACTCTTCGCCCCCTTGACCTGCATGGCCCTCATGCGAACCATAGCCTGCGAAACAAAACTCCCGTCAGCCCATTAACACAAAAGCAGACGGAACAAAGTGAAATGATAAATATACATACTCGGGCGAGATCGAAGAAACCCAAGTCCCTCAGCTCCCGAACGGACTGGTCAGCGCAAGAGGCTGGAGTCGGCGTCCTTCTCTCCAAGGATGGACTCCAGCCTCTCCAGCGCGTACCCCTTGTGAGTAAGGAGACAGCGCTCATCCTCTTGGCCGACGGGACTGTGGGCCGACATTAACCCTTTCCCGGCCCCGTGTTTGGGAGACGGGGGCTTTGTGGAATGATCCTCAGGGATGACGGCCTGTTTCTTGGACGGGCGGTCCTCACTCCCATCACCCTTCCTCTTTGGCGCGCCCTTGCCGACGGACCTGGGAAGAGACGAGGAGGGACCGTCCTTTCCTCTCCCTTCCTCTTTCTTTCGCACAGCGGCCGCCCTGATCTGCGCCCTCAGTTTGGCCGACTCCATTTCTACAAAAAGGGGGTGTGTCAAAGAAAAATAATACAAGTAAAAATGACGGGAATGAAGGGGTTGATGATGCTTACGTTGACGGGAGAGGTTATTTAGACGATGCACTTCTTCTGTTGGCTCGGGCCCCCCGCAGTAGGCGTGAAGGGCGTCAGGCGTAATGAGATCACGGCACTTCCGTTCTTCCAAGGGTTTCTCCATCACCTTGAGGATGAAAGCCTCATGCTCCTCTGTGATAGCCGAACAGATGAAAGCTGAAATAAAGAGAGACGGATAAGAATCTTGGGACAAATAAACCAAAAAAAGAAGCTGACGGCGACGACCTGATTCCCTGATGAAGGCCCAAGTGTTGTCCAAACCTTGAGGAATTGACCCCCACTCCTCCTCACGGCACACCCAGTTCATCCCCTCCACAAAGAAGTACCTGCCCTTCTAATTCCTGTTGGAGTCAGGCATGTCCGACACCAGCCTCAACTCCTTCTTCCTAGCGGAGAAGTGATAAATCCCCTGGGACGAGGTGATGTGGTGTGGACGGTAACACCAGAAGAATTCGTCAAGGGTTAGCTGACGGTGTCTCCCACTTAAGCTACCCCACAAGATCTCCAACTCTGTGAACACCCTTCAGGCGTTGAGGGCAATCTGGCTGACGGACAGCCCAAGGTAGTTTGCCAGCTGACGGTGGAGCGCCGTCAGGAGCAACCTCAATCCTGCCGCGAACATTGCATCGTACATGCCGACGTCCGCAGTTTTCCCGGAGTAACACACCTCTCTCTCCAAGGGAAGACGGATCGGGATATCATCCAAAATCTGATAACGCGCCCACAAGGAGTTAAACACCTTATCCGTCATTGTGATACCCCAATTTGATTGATTGATTGTGTGATGTGTGTGGGTGTGTGATGAGTCCCACATCGGGTATTTACTGGGTAGATCTAGGCTTTATTAACAACTACAAGGAGCTTCAATAGTGACTAGTCCTTTTGAGGTATAGCGCAGATGTAGCTAGCGCTTTTCCTTAGGTCGTTACATATGGTATCAAAGCCGACCCGGTAACCCCGTGTGTGCTCGGAGACACTACCCCACAAAAGTGGATCCTAACGAGGACGTTAGGGATTTAAGTGGGGGAGATTGTGATACCCCAATTTGATTGATTGATTGTGTGATGTGTGTGGGTGTGTGATGAGTCCCACATCGGGTATTTACTGGGTAGATCTGGGCTTTATTAACAACTACAAGGAGCTTCAATAGTGACTAGTCCTTTTGAGGTATAGCGCAGATGTGGCTAGCGCTTTTCCTTGGGTCGTTACAGTCATCGTCAGTAAAAAGTGGTTAACCGTCCACTCCTTGGGAAGGATGAATGGACGGTCGTCCCCGGAGCCTCTGGACGTACTCTCCAAGGTGTCATCACCCCCAGTTAAAGTCTCGTCACTCTCACTCTCCACCCTGTCATCACCAACTTCGCCGGCCACCCTACCTCCTCTATGGACTTCCACTTCCCCGTCAGAAGATTGGGCTGACGACCCACCCTCCGATGACCAAGAGGAGTCCTCCTCGGGCTCATGGCCTGATTGAAAGACCTCGTCGTAGCCCGCTCCATCACGAACTGACGACTGCTCACTCGACGTCTCCCTAGGCATCTTACTACCTACAAGCGATGGGGGTGGTCTAAGAACCCAAGTGACGACCTTTCCAGTAAAACTTCTTCCAAAGTGTAGTACGCAATTAAACAAAAGAAAATAAGAGTAAAAAATAACTCACCAAGTTGTAGAAAAGGCTTTGATGAAGCTGACGGTATCAATTAGTGAACGGAGACAAGAACGCAATTGCAATCTCTTTAAGCTGACAGCTTCTCTCTAATCAGCAAAAATGAAATGAGGGAGAGAAATGAGGATAAATGGAACATATATATAGGTAAGGATATGGGCGCGGGGTAGGGGGCATCTGATATGGTCTGATGATGCCATCACCCTGCGCAAGCTGACAACATGTGCAGGCTGACGGACCGGGTCGACGGGCGCGTCACCATGACGATACGGGACCTACACAAACTGACGGAACGAGGGCTCGACGGAAAGAGGCTGAAAGCACCAAGGCGTGTCTTGGTGCATACGCTTCATCAAGAGGAGATATCTTGTAGCATACGCTCATACTTGAGCAGGTATCTTGCTCAGCACGATTGATCCCAAAGGGATGTCTTGCCCAACACGCTTGTTGCCCAAGAAGTATCCTGCGCTCCACGCTAATCCAGGGCAATTTCGGTAAAGGGGTATCTTCCTAAGTACGCCTTGGCTAAGGCCCTACGCTACTATAAATACCCCAGGCCCTTACAGATCGAGGTACGCATAACTCCTCCCGACTCTGGCACTCTAAAGTTGCGAGCAATACTGACTTAACCATCGGAGGGTCATTGGCCGGTACCACACCGGTACCTCCCTTTAAGGTTCTTTTCATTTGTGCAGGTTCATTCAGAGCGCGTAAAGGCCCTGCAGCTTACTGAGTTGATTCTTGACATCATCATTTAACAAAATAACTAAATAAATCAAACTAGAATTTTTTTATAACAAACACATTCAAATTGATTAAACTTAACAGCAATATACATTACAAATGATCCAAAATAATAATATTTTGTCAATATATTCATCACATTGCCTAATCAACTCAATCTAAGATAGTGTTATCATCATGTTCATCATTTTGAAAACCTATTTCTTCATTAAAATTTTTTTCATCACCTTCAACATTTACTATTGTTCTTTTATTTTATTTTATTTTTTTTTTAATATTTCTTCTTAGCATTCTAGTTTCTTTGACTTATAACAATAATGAAAAAGTATAAAAAATAATTATATTATCAGCTAATACCTTATTCATGGTATGAAAAAAAAATTCATTACTCTCTTAGTGATGTCCGATTACCACCTTTACGTGAGAAATATGAACTAACTGTACCTCTTTGTTTTCACACATTTCAACACGTGACTCACTAAATTTTGAGGCAATTTACAGCACATTGTTTACGATTTTCCTTAACAAAAAGAATTTTATTGACCAGGGGCCATTTTCTTAAAAATTGAACTAGGGCGAATTGAAGGTTATATAGCTAAGTTTCTTTCTAAGCCATCTTATTATCTAAAACGAAGCAGGGTAACACATTTCAGTACTCTTGTATCAGTAGCTGTCACGCTATAATGAACCTAAGCTAAGAAAATAGAATAAGATACCATTTGGGAGCCTCAGAATGCTTGAACCAATTAGGATGTGTTGAAACTAAAAGGCAGAGTGATTCTCTGCATCAAGGTAAGCTGCATTCTGTCAATCAAAGTAGCTCTCAGCATCAGAGAAAGGTTCAAGATGAAATCGTGACAAGAGGCATTGATCAAACAGCTGTTGCAGAATCAGAATCAGAATTGGTAAAGGAAGATCTAATGGTTCTGATTGAATCAATGCCTTACTATGATCAAGTTATTCTTTCAGTCCAAGAGATGATGCCACATAGATAAGGAGGTTAGGGAGATGATTTGGTGATAAACACGTGTGCAAATTAGTTCTGATTCTGCTGTAACAGATTTTCCCTCCAATTAGGGAGTTAGTTATTTTTCAGTTTTTTTTTAGCTTGTATTAGATTGTGTATATATAGGAGTAGAGGTAGTGATTATACCCATTAGATAGTATTCTTTTCTCTAATCAATAAAGTCAGTGTTCTATTTAGAGAGAGAGTTCTGAATTTTACAGGATGAGATCATACCTGCATTCCTTAAGCAAGCAGGCACAAGTTTTGAGAGCGTCAACAGCGTTGGCTGATGGAATGACCATGAAAGCGCACGCAAGTAAACCAACAACTTTCATGAAGTGTAGATGCCTCCATTCTTTGAGAACAATTCTTACTTTGTCAACAAGAAAGTCAAATGTCTGTTTTGTCTTAAAACGGAACCAAATTAGCTAAGGAAAAAGAAGTGGATGTAATGATTAATTAAGGAAATTGTACATTAAGAGACTAAATGAGTACTGGTGTTGGGAGCTACCTCATGTTTAGTTGTACTAGTACCAGATGATGAAGAAATCTTTTCAGTCATGCTGGAGAGCAACGTTGAAAATTCTGATCCGAAACAACAAAAGTTCCTATAAGGTCTGATCAATTGGAAATATTTAGACTTTCTGCTAGTGAACCTAATTTTCATTAGAGCTACACCGCTTAAATTTATGACCCTTCGCCTGTGAAACCTTGCATGACTAGTAAGTCCTGATCTGAAGTAGGCATTACCAATAATTTCGTCACGGTACAAACAGATTGATTGTGCAGCGGCCAATGCCATACTTCTTTCAGTCCAAATTTGGCCGAGTACAGTCTATAGATATATAAATATCATCAGCACATAATGATATATATATATATATATATTTTTTTTTAACTTTAACTTTTGTTCAGCACATAAAGTAGAAGACCCAGAAAGACGTTCTTAAAACACGGTAAATTACCTTATTAAGGAATCGAATACCCAATATGAGTTGCAAAGACTAGGCAATCTATGTGATAATAAGAAACAAGTTGTTAGCAATGCATTAATTTTCTGAAGTGAAGTATTGGTGTAACTAAGAAATTTGAAGAGTTGTAAGGAAAACATACCAAGAGGCGGAGCTGAAACAAGACAAAGGGGCAAGTGGACTGGTACAGGAGATGACGCTTTTCATTGCAGTTACAGTTTCGATTGCAATTAGTTTAGAACATAGATTAGATAGATAGAGTAAGACACTGACACAGACAGAGAGGAAAAGGCGTGGGTAGGCGGTGCATGTGTGGACGCCAGAGAAGTGGGATAAGACATCGTGTGGACTGGAAACAGACCCGTATGTTAATCCAATCCATGTCTCTCAGTCATACTTTTTTTTTTTATAAATCTATATATATATATATAAAACCGAAACCTCTGCTCTCTCCACAATTTTCCACATCAGTATTAATTAAATTAAAAAAATAATAATAATAAGCAGCCCTAAATTTTTTCCACAATCAGTGAAAAGCACACCCGATACCTCTCTCTCTAACCGTAGTCAAATTTTTCCACAAGCCTAACTCTGAATCCTCTCACTCTATTTCTCTACCCTTCTCCCCAAAACCCAACTCTGAAAATCAATCCCAAACGCCATCTTCTTCTCCACTCTCTTCTCTAAAACCGAGACTTCCCTAAAACCTTCTCTTCTCTAAAACTGAGACTTCCCTAAAACCTTCTCTTCTCACTTCCCTTGGAAACCAAATTTAATCATCAATCTAAGGCAAACCCTATACCTAAGGCTATCGTCTCCCCAACGGCCAGATTTGTCCGATGGAATTGTCTCAGTCTTTCTCCAATGGAATTGTCTCAGTCTCTGAAACTTAATTTGTCCGAATGTCCCATGAGAGTCGGTCTCTTAGATCTGATTGGGGATTTCTGTGGTTTTGAAGTATATCAAGAAATTCTTTCTCTACAATTTTCTCTAAATCTTATTTTTTGAGTTTCGGTTTCAGGTAATGACGATGATGCCAATTACTCAGTCCCAACGCCAAGAGAACCCAAGCAGAGTTGTGGTTGCCTTTTTGGTTGTCACCGTTGGCATCGCCAAGTGAAATTCTTTCTCTATTCCTCTTCTTCTTCTTTTATGCCTTATGTGAATGATCTGATATATTAGAAAAGAAGAGCATTTCGTGCATATTGTTCGATTATATATTTGGGTTGTGCATTTTTTTTTCCTTTCAATTCCTATCTTTTTGTAAGAAAATATTGTGGATATGGATGTGTTTCGTAGTGGAGATAATATTGAAGAGCCTGAGAGTGGAGACCAAGAAAACATCTATTTTGCTTTAGCTTCAAGCTCTACTTAATTTTGATATCTAGGTTTTTTTAGCAAATCTGATTTGGCTTTGCTTAGATAGGCCAGTTTAGTTCTAGAGTTACATGACCAAGCACATAGGCCAGTGGTGTTGATAATACTTATAGTCTCGATGTCAATATGGAGGAGATCTTTGTTGCACTAATCTATATTTTTATCACATGTTTGGTCTGTTTAGAGAGGCCAATGCTGGTCATGCCATTGGAGTTCATGTTGTAGGTTTTGGCAAAAGCCATGGTGTTTTTTTATTGGTTTTTCTGTTCCTGTGTTTTTGAAAGGCCTAAGAATAGACTGGTGATTATTTATTTATTTTTTTTGGAACTATTTGGATTAAATTTCAAAATTTAAATGGATTATTTGGGCTAAATTTATTTCATTGAAGGGTCACTCTAAATTTATTTTGTTTGATTTGTAATCTATTTAAGCTCTGCCACTCCTTTAAGAGTCTCTCTCCTTCTCCATTTGTTTTATCTCTGATATTTTTTTTTTTTTAAATTGAAGTTGATGCATTGATTTAGATTGTGGTTTTAGAATTTTCAGTTATATATATGGGCTATGCGTTACAGATATATTTTGTTTATGGGTTTCAATAAAAATCTTAAGCATGATTGATTTGATGCTATATAGTTATTGTTTTTTTTTTTTTTTTTTTTTTTTTGAAAATCTTTAGATTTTTGTCGTTAGTTCATTTGATTTTTGAAAATTTTAAGCATGCTCACCATCTAAGAGTCCCGCATGGTTGATTTGATGCTAAATAGTTTTTGGTTTTGTTTTAGAAAATCTTTAGATTTTTGTTCTTAATGTTAAGATATGTACCCTTAAATCCTATTGTATGATGCTATGTATGATATTATGTATGACATTATGTGAGAAATGATGTATGACTTAATATTGTGTTTAATAAAGTTGTTTTATTCTTATCTAAAATAATGGTAACATGAATATTCGGACATTATCAAATAGTCCATGAGATGCATAGTATGTGATTTATGTGATTTAGTCACAGAAGATATAGATCACAAGTTCTTTGTAAACTCAGAATTTTGATTCGTAGTCGGTGATGAAATTGGGTATTTCATCTACGAAGACTATAACATATTAACTACGATGATTTGTCTTGATCAAGGAAGTGATGACTTCTAGTAAATATGTTGATATGTTTTAAGAGTTAAGACATATTGAACTGGACCGCCGTGAGATTTATTATTCTCCTAACGATTGTCAATTGAATAATAAATCTCACGACTTGTATTCACATGAACTCTTAATCCTGAGAGAATAATGGACCTGATCATGAAATGTAGGTTGTTTTGATATATCAGGAGTGAGATCTAAAGTAACGGTCAAAACCTCAGTATGTTGGGCAGCCACATTTAGTGTTGATGGAACATATATTCTCAAGATGGAATTCATAGTCTCTTAACGGAGATATAAAATATTCCCTTGAGATAAGTTTAATGGGTACAGTTATTCAGAGAGTTAGGCCTAACCACTTTAGTAAGACTAAAGTATATATTTATGAAATTGAATTTTATAAATATATGGTGAATAACTTAAAATGATTAAACCGGGTACTCAAGAATTAAGATGTAGTAATTAACAAAGTGGCAGTCTATATTCATGACTTTGTATTACTACGAATATTTTATGAAGGGGTTGCATGTATAATAAAGTCTTGGGATATAATTTATTAATGAGGCCTAGAGTGCAATTATATTTATATAGTGGTATTAAATATAATTAATGGTAACTTTGGACTTGTCAAGAGTTGACAGAAAGCCCAAGGCCCATTGGAGCTAGTGTCTTATTTGTTCCCTTTTGGTCCCACTCCAAGCCACACACTATAGCCCAATTGGGAAGGCGCAAAAGGCTAGCCCAATTAAATAATCAGTTATGTGGAGAGAAACATACAGAATTTTATAAAAGAATAAAATGGTTTGTATGTTTAATGAATAAGATGAAATAAGGAAGAGAGACACTCTTTCATATTCTCTCTAGAAAACATAGAACTGATTGAGAGACCACATCTTGGGCATCAAGTGGAATTGGAGTGAAGATTGAAAGTCTTCCCAAGTACTTTTTCATTCGGTTTTGAATTTCACTGCATCAAGGTACACTCTCTTGTTCTTATATTCTGAAACCTACATAGTGCATGTTATCTATTGCGAATGAAGTAGATCCGTTTATTTTCCGCTGCGTATGTTTTGTATGCGAAGCAAACATGTATATTACCTAACATTGATATTAAAGCGGTCTTCATTTCGAATCTGTATAACATGTTTTGTTCGTTTTGGAATTAGAGATAATAGTTTCAAGTTGATAGAGGATTATACATTTAATTTTCTGCATGGTTGTTGAAATTATGATTTGATAAAAACTGATATTGATGTTATGATGTTGTTTAAATATGAATTTAAGAATGTTAAATTGATCTTTAAGGCTATAGCATCAATAGATTTCAGTTTTGATATCAATCTCTATCTATCATTTTCGTATGATGATTGTTTATTCATGCAAAACCGTTGAAAACTGCCTTAGAAGAATTTCTGGAAATTCGAGTTTTACAAGTTACGATCGATCGAAATTTACTTTCGATCGATCGAGTAAAACAGAGACTAATCCTTTTGAATCGATTGATATTCGATTGCTAGTCGATCGATCGAATTTTCTTTTCGATTGATCGAGAAGCGATCGAGCATCAATCGAACAAGACAAAAAGTCAAGTTCGAATTGTTTAATTTTTTCGACCGACGAGGGGCACATTCGATCGATCGAAAGAAAGAAAATCTGAATTTTTCTAAGTGTTTTCATACTTAGTCTTAGTATAAAATGCAAGTCTTATCCATTGCTGCTCATTATGATTATGATATTTGGCAAATAGATGTCAAGACTGCATTTCTTAATGGCAATCTTGAAGAGGAAATCTATATGAAGCAATCAGAAGGTTTCATAGCAAAGAACCAAGAGCATATGGTATGCAAGTTGAATAGGTCCATTTATGGACTTAAGCAAGCATCTAGGTCATGGAACATCAAATTTGATCAAGCAATCAAATCATTTGGTTTTGAACAAAATCTTAATGAACCATGTGTGTACAAAAGAAATCAAGACAAAATAGTAATGTTCCTAGTGCTTTATGTTGATGATATTCTACTCATTGGAAATGATGTAGGGGTCATGTCATCAGTAAAGGTTTAGTTGTCAAGCCAATTTGATATGAAGGACTTGGGTGAGGCTAACTTTATTCTAGGGATCAAGCTTTGGCGAGATCGTAAGAATAAGGTGTTAGGCTTATCACAAGCTGGATATATAGATAAGGTTCTAGAACGATTTAGCATGCAAAACTCCAAGAAAGGATTACTTCCTTTCAGGCATGGAGTTCCTCTGTCTGATGACCAAAGGCCTAAGACTCAAGAGGAAGAAGATATGATGAGACAAGTTCCTTATGCTTCTGCAGTAGGAAGTCTCATGTATGCCATGCTTTGTACTAGACCAGATATCTGTTTTTCAGTTGGCATGGTCAGCCGATATCAATCAAATCCAGGACCACAACATTGGCAAGCTGTAAAGCATATTCTCAAGTATCTACGGAGAACAAGAGATTATATGCTTGTTTACCATTGTGAGGATTTGATTCCCATTGGCCATACAGATTCAGATTTTCAATCAGATCTAGATTTCAGAAAGTCCACGTCAGGATGTGTATTCACCTTGGGAGGTGGAGCCACAAGTTGGAGGAGTGTTAAGCAATCTTGTATTGCGGACTCCACTATGGAAGCTGAATATGTTGCTGCTTGTGAGGCGGCAAAGGAAGCTGTTTGGCTCAATAAATTCCTTTCTGATCTTGGTGTAGTGAGAATGGAGCAAGTTCCTATCACATTGTTTTGTGACAATAGTGGAGCGGTTGCACAATCCAAAGATCCAAGGAATCACAAGAAAGGAAAGCACATTGAGAGAAAGTACCACATCATTCGAGATATTGTTGCTCGTGGAGATATGGTGGTTGCAAAGATTAAAAGTGCAAATAATCTAACAGATCCCTTTACCAAAGCCTTGCCTCAAAGGACCTTCGAGTCACATTTGGAGGGAATGGGAGTTAGATTAGTGCACAATAGTCTTTAGGGCAAGTGGGAGATTGTTAGGATATGTGCCCTTAAATCCTATTGTATGATGCTATGTATGATATTATGTATGACATTATGTGAGAAATGATGTATGACTTAATATTGTGTTTAATAAAATTATTTTATTCTTATCTAAAATAATGGTAACATGAATATTCGGACATTATCAAATAGTCCATGAGATGCATAGTATGTGATTTATGTGATTTAGTCACAGAAGATATAGATCATAAGTTCTTTGTAAACTCAGAATTTTGGTTCGTAGTCGGTGATGAAATTGGGCATTTCATCTGCGAAGACTATAACATATTAACTACGATGATTTGTCTTGATCATGGAAGTGGTGACTTCTAATTAATATGTTGATATGTTTTAAGAGTTAAGACATATTGAACTGGACCGCTGTGAGATTTATTATTCTCCTAACGACTGTCAATTGAATAATAAATCTCACGACTTGTATTCACATGAACTCTTAATCCTGAGAGAATAATGGTCATGATCATGAAATGTAGGTTGCTTTGATATATCAGGAGTGAGATCTAAAGTAACGGTCAAAATCTCAGTATGTTGGGCAGCCACATTTAATGTTGATGGAACATATATTCTCAAGATGGAATTCATAGTCTCTTAACGGAGATATAAAATATTCCCTTGAGATAAGTTTAATGGGTACAGTTATTCAGAGAGTTAGGCCTAACCACTTTAGTAAGACTAAAGTATATATTTATGAAATTGGATTTTATAAATATATGGTGAATAACTCAAAAGGATTAAACCGGATATTCAAGGATTAAGATGTAGTAATTAACAAAATGGCAGTCTATATTCATGACTTTGTATTACTACGAATATTTTATGAAGGGGTTGCATGTATAATAAAGTCTTGGGATATAATTTATTAATGAGGCCTAGAGTGCAATTATATTTATATAGTGATATTAAATATAATTAATGGTAACTTTGGACTTGTCAAGAGTTGACAGAAAGCCCAAGGTCCATTGGAGCTAGTGTCTTATTTGTTCCCTTTTGGTCCCACTCCAAGCCACACACTAAATCCCAATTGGGAAGGTACAAAAGGCTAGCCCAATTAGATAATCAGTTATGTGGAGAGAAACATACAGAATTTTATAAAAGAATAAAATGGTTTGTATGTTTAATGAATAAGATGAAATAAGGAAGAGAGACACTCTTTCATATTCTCTCTAGAAAACATAGAACTGATTGAGAGACCACACATCTTGGGCATCAAGTGGAATTGGAGTGAAGATTGAAAGTCTTCCCAAGTACTTCTTCATTCGGTTTTGAATTTCACTGCATCAAGGTACACTCTCTTGTTCTTATATTCTGAAACCTACATAGTGCATGTTATCTATTGCGAGTGAAGTAGATCCGTTTATTTTCCGCTGCGTATGTTTTTTATGCGATGCAAACATGTATATTACCTAACACTTAGTTCATTTGATTTTTGAAAATTTTAAGGAGTGGATTATGAACTAAACTTTGTAGAGTTGTATTACAAAATAATAGGTGGCTGCTGAGGAGCTGTTGTATACAGAGAACTGATCATGTGCGAAGGTATGCAGTCAATGGATAATTTTGATAGAGGAATTAGACATATTTTTGGACAGGTACAATACTTTGTCTTATTTTACACTTGGTAAAGGTATCAAACATGTACAATATTTCTATGTTTCTTATTTTACCCATTGATTGTTTAGTGAAATATGATACTGAAACATTGAGCATGTGTGTGAATTTAATTAGTAATGTATATATGAAAAGTTGATTGTGTAATTTTCTTTTAGTGTTATTAGTGTGTGGTTGATGCATTGTTGCCTATATAAAAGGTTTTAATTCTGCATTGTTTTGGTTTGTGACTTTTAATATCTCCCCCAAACTATTTCTCTCCCAAATTTCGATACTTCCTACCCATGGACCTCTACAGAACCCTATATTATAAATAGTGTTTTTTTAGAGATTATTTGTTACAATCGCAATTCACAGCTTAAAATTTGTATTGTTTGGTATGTCATTTTACTTAAGGGCTTTGGCTTTAGGATTTTTTTATATGTCAAGTTCTATAAAAGGAGCACTGTGATTTGTTCCTATGATTTAATTTGTACTTTGTATTGGTTGGTATGTGATTTTACTAATAGGTTTTGGCTTTGGGATTTTTGTCTCTAGCATGCATTCGAATCTAAATAAATCAGGTTTCGTATGTCTGGTGCTATAAAAGGAGTAATGTGGGCTTGAAGGTTTTGTCTTGGTTATCTTTGTGTTTGTTCTCTATGTGTAAAATTTGGTCTATGGATCCAATTTGTTAAAAAAGATTTCTTCTACAAAATGTTATTTTTCTGCACTATTTTTCTATATAAAATCTGCACTATTTTACATCTAAAATCTGCATTTTTTTACAACCAAAATTTGCACAGCACTGTTTCATAAAAATCTGCATTGCACTGCACTATTTCATAAAATTTGCATTGTTTTGAATAGCTTTCTGTGTTGTTTTTAAATAACTTTCTGTATTAAGTACTTTTTAGCACCTATGATATAACCAATTTTCTATTTCGTATGTCAAGTTCTATAAAAGGAGCAATGTGGGTTTGAGGGTTTTGTCTTGGTTATCTTTGTGTTTGTTCTCTATGTGTTTGTTTAAATTTCTCAGTGAATATGTAGAACATATTGAATGTGTGTGTGTCTATATATATATATATATATATATATATTGGGAAAACATCAATACTGCCTTGGATGATCTTAATTTGAATTCCTTTAACATTTTTTCCTTCATATTCAGAATCAATAATGATTAGATTACTAGGGCTCTCCTCTATGTGTTGGACTGAACTTTTTACTTTAGCTCACAAATTTAGTAGCAAGCCTCAAGTGTTTAGCTATTCCTAACTGTGACTTGGATGATTTTTATGTTCTGAAGGCTTTTGTTGTACTTTTTTCTCTACATTTGTAGCTCTTTTCCAGTTGCAATTGGTTTATTTAATCTGTTATATTCTATTAATGTTTCTTGAATGTTGGCTGAAAACTGGATTTTATTTTTTTGTAGATAGGTATTTGGCATTTTGTTATCTGGGTTATTTGGAACTGTGGATTCTTATCTGTGTAAAACTCTTAATACAACAGCAAGATGAGAAAAGCTAGTTATTTACCAGTCTTCTCCTTTATTCTATATTGTTTCTTGCGTATTTATTGGTAATATGTTTTTAGAAAGAATTTGACATTGGAATGTGATTGCATATTTAAATTTTTTTTGTTATCTCAAACTTGGTTTTATGTTTGGTTTAACTGTTTAGTTTAAATGACTATAATCTCAAATATGGATGGGAATTCTACATGATAAAATGACAGAAGTACATATTTTTTTTAATATAGCAAAATTACAAATTTGATATTTGACTTCTATATGTTGTAATAGATTTCTCAACCTATTCTATTGATAGGCTTACATTAGCGGTATTTCAAATGAATGTGACAACTTATCAAGTGAACAAGATGGTGATTCTACAAAACTTCAAAAAGTTGATGTTGAAAGCAATGTACAACATCAAAAATGTTAACAATTGCTAATTCTAATAGTATTTATATTTTTCATTATGTAATTTAATATTTCATATCAACGATAGAAAATTATGAGTCTAGAATCTTAATATAGAATCAAAGAGGAAGAGACAAATAATTGTTAACATCTACATACATAATACCTTTCCCGTGCATCGCACGGGTTGGCGATTAGTTTATTGAATAAAAGAGTTTATGGAAAAAGTAAGAAATTTACACAGAAGTATTAGTCTCATTTACAATCACATTTTAAAAACTAGAAAAATACATGAATAACATTGAGTTCCTATTTATTTGAACAACTAGTCACTAACCCGTGCGATGCACAGAAAAACTATTAAAGATGACTTATTATTTTATATGAATGTTTTACAAATATAACTTTTGTAACCTCTTTGATCACATATTAAGATTCCAATCTTAAAAATTTGATATAAAACATTAAATTACTAACTCTCTTTTTGTTTTAGCATTAATGTTTTCTTGGAAAATATCAATCAAACAAAAAATTAAAAATAAAAATTAGTACTCAATAATCCAATATATGTTGTGATGTAAGTTTTTTTTTTTTTTTTTTTTTGAAAATACTAAGTATTTTAACACACACACGGGAAGAAAGGGAGAGGTCTTAAAGCAACTTACAGTGGTGTGTATTCAAAATGACTTAACTCTTGGATATACATCATAATAGTCATATATATTACTTATATATGACTATTATTAAGCCAAATGATATAGTTTAATGAATTTTATTTATTACAATATTTCAAAAAAAAAATATCATAATAAAGTGATCAGAATGGTTATTGAGGAAAAAATAATTCACATTTTGGGTTTTCTTGTAAATAAACAAATATATTAGTATATTTATAATTTTATAAATCATGAAACTTCTCCACTCCCGAGTCCAGCAACCTACCCACGTGATACCACATTCCATTGCTTTTGCCTTTTTATATTTCCAAGTCTCGTTTAGTCATCTCACTATACCAGGTTGGAAACTCTATAGACTTACAAAGTACAGATCCAAGCCTTCAAGAACCAACAGGAATGCTTCTTCGTCCATCCCAACCTATGGCTGAATTCTTTCTTCTACTTTTTTTTTTTCCCTAACAAATCATTTAGTAGCAAATCTGAAGTTTTATGTTTGATCATTGATGTGAGGAAAGATAAACACGGAACGAAATTAAGAACATTGATTTGAAAACACGGAGTGTCTCACTACTGCCACTATGGTATCAAGGTAGAGTTGAGGAAGAAGGAGACAATAAAGTTTGTGGAGCAAAGGAGACTTTCTTTTTAAAACAAATTGGAGGAAGCTGATTTAGAGAATTGCATTTGAAGGAAGAGAAGGGTAGAGAAGAGAGAGTAGAGAAGATTTTCAGAATTGAGGAAAAAATTTCGAGTTTTAGTCTTTTTTTTTTTTTTACTGAAATTTTTGGGTTAGAAATAGTTTTTTTTTTTTTTTTTTTTTTGTGTGTGTGGCTTTTTTGTGTGGGTATGGTAGGTTTTGATTCTTGGAGATCTCTGTTGGTTTGTGGGTATGGTGGGTTTTGATTGAGGAACCTATGGGTATGGTGGGTATGGTGTCTTTGCCATGGGTCTGAACGTTGGGGGAGTCGGAAGAGGAGGGGCATTAGGTTGGGGGAGCTGGTAAAAGGAGCTTAAGGTTTGTATTTTGGAGAAAGAGAAGGCAGAACGTATATCAGGGTCAGGTTTACGTTTTTTTTTTTTTTTTGAGTTTATGTTTTTTTTTTTAATATTGTGCTGCCATGAAAAATTGTGGGAGCTTCAAAGGCTTCGGTTTTATATTGATATATTGATTACAATTAATAGTGTAAGGACACAGTTTGATTCCCAAGAGCAAAAGGTAAAAGGATCTAGGCTCAAAGAGCTCAATACAATGAATTTGTAAAGAGTGGGTTAGAAAACTAGACTCTAATGAATTAGATAACAATTATATGTTAGGATATGAGCCCTTAAATCCTATTGTATGATGCTATGTATGACATTATGTATGACTTAATGTTACGATTAATAAAGCTGTTTTATTATTATTATCTAACATAATGGCAACATGAATATTTGGACATTATCATATAGTCCATGAGATGCATAATATGTGATTTATGTGATTTAGTCTCAGAAGATATAGATCACAAGTTCTTTGAAAACTCAGAATTATATAGTCATTGATGAAATTGGGCATTTCATCTGCGAAGACTATAGGATATCAACTAAGATGATTTGTCTCGATCATGGAAGTGGAAATTTCTAGTTGATATGTTGATATGTTTTAAGAGTTAAGACATATTGAACTAGACCGCTATGAGATTTATTTTTCTCTTAACGGCTGTCAAATGAATAATAAATCTCATAATTTCTATTTGCATGAACTCTTAATCCTGAGAGAATAATGGATCTGATCATGAAGTGTAGGTTGCTTTGATATATCAGGAGTGAGATCTAAAGTCACGATCAAAATTTCAGTATGTTGGGCAGCCACATTTAATATTGATGGAACATATATTCTCAAGATAGAATTCATAATCTCTTAACGGAGATATAAAATATTCCCTTGAGATAAGTTTAATGGGTTTGGTTATTCAGAGTGTTAGGTCTAACCACTTTAGTAAGGATATACTAAAGTATATATATTTATGAAATTGGATTTCACAAATATATGATGAATAATTTAAAGGATTAAACCAGGTACTCAAGGATTAAGATGTAGTAATTTTCAAAGTGGCAGTCTATATTCATGACTTTGTATTACTACGAATATTTTATGAAGGGGTTGCATGTATAATAAAGTCTTAGGATATAATTTATTAATAAGGCCTAGAGTGCAATTATATTTATTTAGTGGTATTAAATATAATTAATGGTAACTTTGGACTTGTCAAGAGCTGACAGAAAAGCCCAAGGCCCATTGGAGCTTGTGTCTTATTGGTCCATTTTGGTCCCACTCCAAGCCACATATTAAAGCCCAATTGAAAAGGCCCAATAGGCCAGCTCAATTAGATAATCAGTTAGTTATAAAGGGAGAAACATACAGAATTTTTTAATATAAGAAAGAGAGACATTATTGTGAAGTGTGTGTGTATGTGTGAGTGAAGCCACTTAATTATTCTCCCTTGGAAACTGATTGAGAGACCACACTTTTTGGGCGTAAAGTGGAATTGGAGTGAAGATTAAAAGTGTTCCCAAGTACTTCTAATCTTTTGTTTTGAATTTCACTGCACCAAGGTACACTATCTCGTTCTTAAATTCTGAAATTTACATAATGCATGTTATCAATCATGAATGAAATAGATCCATACTTGTTACTTTCGCTGTGTATTTTGTATGAGATACAAAACCAGATTTACCAACATTATAGTGGGTCCAGATGACAAGAAAGCAAAGATAAACTGATTTTATCCAAAGAAAATCGTCCTCGGCACAATCTGAGGAAATTAATTCTTGTGTATATATATATTTTAATTAGATTACAAGTTTAGTTCTTGTTGCTACAGTTTTTCTCTATCAATTCTCTGATCCCCTCAACAATGGGATTTTCCTTCTTTATATTGCCTTTCTTTGCTCCATCTCAACCATCCACGTGTTGATTAGATGGCTTCCCCTTATCCTTATCCCATCCGCACCCTCTTGAAATTTTCAGAGATAGCTATAAGGCTGAATATCACTGTTCATATATCACCTCCATATTAATGCAGCAAAAGAGTTAACTACAGAGTATTAAATGTGGTGGTAGAAACTTTCCCTTAGATATGTCTTACTTTCTTGCTGCTTTATCCCTTTCTAATGATTATCCTTGCCAGTTGAACTGCCCAACGCATGCTCCTAATGCTTTAGCATCCAAGACGCGCTTTCATTAAATTTCTGCGGCTCTATGTTCCCCACGTTCTACAGTGCAATGCGGATCCAATGGCTGGGGATTTTATTGGAACTTGGGCGGGAATTCTCCCTCTTGTCTCTCTCTCTCTAATACAAATACTGCTTGAAGACTTTATTCACTTCACTTTTACACTTATAAATATCAAGAACCAGTCCGAGAAGAGTTTCTTCCCTTGCGTGAGTCATTTAAATATTTTTGTTTACTTTCTTTTCTACTTTTCTTTACACAGAGCCCTTTTCTTCTCGGCCCTCCTAATTTCCTTTCACCTTCTTTGTACCTTCAACCATTTCTCATTTATGGGTAGATTTTCTTACTTGGTAGACTTCGCAGGGGGTATAAAGAGCTTTAAAGCTCAATACAGAATCCCATCAGGAGTCTCTATTAGATACTGTAAATAAGGAGACTGGCACACTCAGGGCAAGGATACTACTTAAAAACTAGAGAACCCGCAGTTAGGCTTGTATCGTGACTCCCTAAGTCTAATAAAGACATAAATAAAGATTCTCTCATCATCTCAAGGGAGTGGCACAATGGGCTCCACTGTCTGACCAGAAAAGGGACATTAGGTGGGATGTTTTGGGTTTAGGTTTATGGTTCCAACAATACCCTTTATCTCTTTCAACACCCCCTGTGTTTAATTCTGTAATTTGTACTTAAAATTTTAATTTTCTTCTTAAATATGCTATTTTCTGACAATATGTTGACGCCTAGTGATTCTGCAAATAAATATTCGGCCATTCTGAACTTCAGTCTCGTTAACGAGCCAGACCTCACCAAAGTACTCAAGGTTGAGGTATTCGTTCACATATACTGATAGTTGAGTGCTGCCCATCTCATCCTTGGCTACACCCCTTTGTCATCTAGCTTCTAAGCGCCTAAATGTGTGATCAAGGCAAGGGACCATCGCCTACACTTGATCAACGTTGTTGTGCCTGGCTTTCTCAATCCAGGTCTGAGACTATAAGTTGTACTAGAAGTAGAGCCACTCCCCTAGTACAAGGCCGAGGACGAAGCAACCCCTTCCCAATTATCCACCAAAGAGGAAGAAGAAGATGAAGAAGAAGAAAAAGGAGAAGTAGTCAAAGTCCCTGATTTTGAGGACGACTTCGAGGTCTTCAACCAACCTTAATCCCTAAAGGCTCCCACCAGTGACTTCAATCATCTCCTTTCAGCACAAGTAAGCTAGACACAAGAAGATCCTTCTATTTTAGAAGCTATGGGGCTACATCGCAAGACAAGAACGAGTCTCTTTGACTTATTGGAGTCCCACGCTGGGGGTAACTGTAACACCCCAAACCCTTAATAAGGATTTAGATGCATAATCTGTCTTAGAAATAATCAACAATGACATAATGGAACAGAGCGTAATATTTATCCTCAAATAAACTTCTTGAATATCATCAGATTTCCTTAACAATCCATAAAAACAAAACAACAATAATATTCTTTTTGAATGTAAAATCTCCAAATAACATCTCAAAATAGTTCCAAAATAATAATCTCATTGTCCTGAAACAATTTTACTAAAACAATTCTGCAACTATCAAGCTCCAAACGAAGTCGTCCATCTAAGGCTCCACTGATCTACCACCAAAAGACACTCCATAACTCTAATCTGAAAGGATGGAAAAAGGGGTGAGCTAAAGGCTCAATAAGAGACTACAAACATGAGGATGTCTTCCAAAACAAAACGATAATATCATTGACAAAATATAGTCATCACGATACAATTAAAATTAGTTTAAACTGTAATATAATATATTCTATAAAGCTGTTAAAATAAAACACTTCACTATAACACTGTAAACATTAATAAAATAACGACCACATTTATATGCCAATATGCACCAAATAGGTAGAAACAATTTTATTTTGAAAATAAGCAATTTTCCACCTAAAAGAACAGTAGTAAATAAACAGTAATTCAATATGAAAAATATTAGTCAAACACAGACAAAAGCTGCTAAACACTCGGTGGGTGATTTCCCATGGGAACAATAACACTAACCTCAAAGAGGCAACACTAGCTCCGAAGAGCAACAATAACACTGCACCACACCACACTAACACTACTTCGGCCGAAGACCAACACTTAACCCTGTGTTGGCAAAGGTTGCAGACTGTCTAGTTGACCATTTGAAACACTCTTGACATATACAGTTTCACAATAATATACAATAAATAATAGAGTTTGAGTATGTATAAAGCACTAACAATGGTATAAGTCTTTGAAACTTCACTTTTGCAATTATGTGTATGTATATATATATCAATATATATTTTTACCACAATTATATATATATATATATATATATATATATAAATATATACGTCTTGAGAGACGTCATGTGTTGAAGTCTACTTACCTCTAGTGGCTAAACCAAGCTTCACTTCAATTGCTCGAAACGACGTCAACTAGAACCTAAATAATAATTAGATAACTCAATAAGGGCAGGTTCTTTAATAACCACAAAGTCCTCTTGATAAAACAATTCCTCAACCACTATGAAGATTTGGCGAGATAAAATTTAACGTGTCTTTCTAATATAACTCCAAACCTATTCTAGATTAAAATAATAGTATAGCATTCCCTAACCTAACATCTAATATTTATATAAGAACACGTTACCATAAGCAACCCTATAACCTATGTGCCTATATACATATATATGAACCCAAAATTACAATTTTCCATTTCGTCCAAACAACGTGAATATGAAAGTCAAAAAAAAAAAAAAAAAACACAATTCGGCACCCAAGAAATTGGTTCCATGACATTATCATCAATAATAAAAACATTTGCAATATCGATGCCATAGCCAAACACCACGGTGGCAAAAGGACCATTTACTATACTAACAATGATATAATGTAATATATATATATATATATATATATATATATACTTATATAAAAACCTAATAGCACCAATCTCCACTTTCGGCCAACCATGTGAACTAATCATTGTAATATATATATATATATATATATATATATATATATTCGGCAATCCAATTGAATCCAATGGATGAACTATTGATGTAATATATATATATATATATATATATATATATATATATATTCGGCAATCCAATTTATACATTATTATCATTGAAATTCCAGCAACCATCATTGAATTTCCAGCAAACACAATTGAAATTCCAGCAAACTTAATACTAACCCTAACACTAACATGTCAATGATGAAATCCCAGCAAAAAAAAAAAGAAAAAAAAAGGCTTTCCTAGAATGATGCTTACCTCAAAACCAAGATGAAGTTGCTGGCTGCCCTGAAGTGCACAGCCTCCTCTTCTTTTGTTTTTGAGAAACCCTAATTTTCTTTCATATAAAGCTGTTGCACTTGGGCTGAAAATTCAGAAGCCTATTTCAGGTTAAGGCTAATTTCACTTGGGCTGAAAATTTAGAAGCCCACTACAACTAAAATAAACTTCCAAGACCCACCTATATTCCCACTAAACTCATTATAAGATTGTTAACATAGGCTAGGACTTCTAAAGAATTCCAAAGACACTAAAACTCCTAATCCAAAAAGGTTCAAATCCTTTTAACCTTTTCCTTAACTGATAAGAGGCTAATAGTTAATTTTTGAATAGACCACAAAATAGTTATTCACGTTACCCCTTAATATTAATATTGATATTATTATTATTATCATTGTAAAAATCACAATATAAATTAATTATTTCCTCCAAAATAAATAAGCAATTTATCAAATTTACTCTCTAGAAGTGATTAAATTAAATTTAAATGAGACGGGTGTTACAGTAACGTTCTTGAAAAGGCAGTTCAACCAAAGCCTCCCACCCTTCCCTTTACTCAGGTCTCCCAACCTAATCTTGCTGATAAAAAGAGAAAACGAGACCAGAAGGGAAAGGAAGTTGTAAGGACACAGTTTTGGAGGCTTGGCCCACAAGCGAGATGGACTTAGGCCCAAAAAGTCCTTGCAATGATTTTATAGAGAGTGGACTACAAAACTAGACTTTAAGTGAGATAAAGTGTTACCTAGATGTATTCTAAGACCAGGCAGATAGAAATAGAGTAGTGATGTTATATAAAATCGTCCTCAGCTTGGTCCGAGGAGGATAGTAATATAGTTACTTGAATGTTTAAAACTTTGTGTCTCTCTTTCTCTCTCTTTACTGCTTCTTTTTCTTTCCCAAGATCGTTCGAACCCTTTTTTCCTTGCCCCTTGCTCTTTTTATACCCCATTTTCTCTCACGTGTCGGTCAGACGATTTTTATTTGATATTTGTCCCATCAACCTTCCCTTAAAGTCTTTACATGATAGCTGTAAAGGTTGAGAGTCACTGTTCAGACATCCTTTCCACATTAATGCGGCCAGAGGGTCAGCTGTAGGATAATTAATACGGTGGTAGCAGTTTTCTATATAATATCTTACTGCTTTGTTAGGATATATGCCCTTAAATCCTATTGTATGATGCTATGCATGACATTATGTATTACTTAATGTTATGATTAATAAAGTTATTTTATTATTATCTAAAATAATGGTAACATGAATATTTGGACATTATCATATAGTCCATTAGATGCATAGTATGTGATTTATGTGATTTAGTCACGGAAAATATAAATCACAAGTTCTTTGTAAACTCAGAATTATAGTTCGTAGTCGGTGATGAAATTGGGCATTTCATCTGTGAAGACTATAACATATCAACTAAGATGATTTGTCTTGATCATGGAAGTGAAGACTTCTAATTGATATGTTGATATGTTTTAAGAGTTAAGACATATTGAACTAGACCGCTGTGAGATTTATTATTCTTCTAACGACTGTCAATTGAATAATAAATCTCACGACTTCTATTTGCATGAACTCCTAATCCTAAGAGAATAATGGACATGATCATGAAGTGTAGGTTACTTTGATATATCAAGAGTGAGATCTATAGTCACGATCAAAACCTCAGTATGTTGGGCAGCCACATTTAGCGTTGATGGAACATATATTCTCAAGATGGAATTCATAATCTCTTAACGGAGATATAAAATATTCCTTTGAGATAAGTTTAATGGGTTTGGTTATTCAGAGTGTTAGGCTTAACCATTTTAGTAAGGATATACTAAAGTATATATTTATGGAATTGGATTTCATAAATATATAATGAATAACTTTAAAGGATTAAACCGGGTACTCAAAGAATAAGATGTAGTAATTAACAAAGTGGTAGTCTACATTCATGACTTTGTATTACTACGAATATTTTATGAAGGGGTTGAATATATAATAAAATCTTGGGATATAATTTAGGGATAATTATAGTAAACCCACCTGTGCTATGGCCCGTTTTTACTTTGCCTACCCGTGGTTTAAAACATTACAATTTGCCCACCTGAGGTGCCTTCCGTTAGGGATCTGTTACCTACCTCTCCCTTTGCCGTTAAAAAAACACATTTTTTTACGAAAAAAACAAACATAACAAAGATCAAAAAGTTAAAATTTTTTATTGCTTAAGAACTTCTTTGAGAACCAAACACAAATCAACAGTATTGCTATTCTCTTGTTCAATGGGTTATTCAAACATGTATTGGTTAATCTTTACTCTGAGGTGTTTCTTTGCTAAAAAGCTTGAGGACGATGGCGAGCACGACCAGGATTTGAATTTGAATTTCAATTTGAGCTTGAAGCTCGCTCAGCAGCGGGAGGAGCGCGAGGAAGGTGAAGGAGAAGGTGGAGATTCGGTTGCTGATGGTGCTGGCAGCAGTAGATCGAGTTACCGATCTACTAGCAGTATCCGTGAGATCGATTTGGTGCCGTCAGATGCGATCTACAATCTGAGGAGCATCGTGGAGAGGATGATCGCCGCCGGTTATTTGCGGGAGTGTATTCAAGTGTATGACAACGTTCGGAAATTGGCGGTGGACTCGAGTTTCCGACGGCTGGGGATCTAGAAGCTGAGCATCGGCGATGTGCAGAGGCTGGAGAGGGATCAACTCGAAGCGAAGATCCGACGGTGGATTCAAGCCACAAAGGTTTGAGTTAGGGTTTTGTTCTCGAGCGAGAAGAAGCTCTGCGAGCAAATTTTCGAGAATTTGGGAACCGATATCGACGATGCGTGCTTCGTCGAGACCGTGAAAGGTTCGGCGATTCAGCTGTTCAATCTCTTCGAAGCGATCAGTATCAGCCGCCGATCGCCGGAGAAGCTGTTCAAGATTCTGGACCTACACAATGCTTTGATGGTTTTGATTCCAGACATCAATATCGTTTTCGAAGCAAAAACTACCGAGTTGATTCGGATTCAAGCGGCGGAGATTCTGTCTCGGCTCGTCGAGGCGGCGAGGAGGATCTTATCGGAGTTCGAAAACGCGGTTCTCCGTGAACCTTCTAGGGTTCTGGTGCCCAGCGGGACGATACACCCGCTGACGAGGTATGTGATGAATTATATAAGTTTGATTTCGGATTATAAGCAAACTTTGATTGAACTTATCGTGTCGAAACCGTCGACCGGAACCCGATACGGGAGTGATCCGACGACTCCAGATATGGAGTTTGCTGATGAGTTGGAAGGGAAGACTCCTTTAGCATTGCATTTGATTTGGGTGATTGTGATTTTGTAATTCAATTTAGAGGGAAAGTCTAAACATTACAAAGATACTTCATTGGCACATTTGTTTATGATGAACAATGTGCACTACATTGTGCAAAAGGTGAAAGGGTCACCTGAGTTGAGAGAAATGATTGGGGATGATTTGTGTTTTGTTCTCAAGTTCTTAAGCAATAAAAAATTTTAACTTTTTGATCTTTGTTATGTTTGTTTTTTTCGTAAAAATGTGTTTTTCTAACGGCAAAGGGAGAGGTGGGTAACAGATCCCTAATGGAAGGCACCTCAGTTGGGCAAAGTGTAAAGTTTTAAACCACAGGTAGGCAAAGTGAAAACGGGCCATAGAACAGGTGGGTTTACTGTAATTATTTCAATAATTTATTAATAAGGCCTAGAGTGCAATTATATTTATATAGTGGTATGAAATATAATTAATGGTATCTTTGGACTTGTCAAGAGTTGATAGAAAAGCCCCAGGCCCATTGGAGCTAGTGTCATATTGGTCCCTTTTAGTCCCACTCCAAGTTACACACTAAAGCCCAATTGGAAAGGCCCAATAGGCCAGTTCAATTAGATAATTAGTTAGTTATAAAGGGATAAACATACAGAATTTTTCATAAGAGAAAAAGAAATATTATTGTGAAGTGGTGTGTATGTGTGAGTGAAGCCACTCTATTATTCTCCCTTGGAAACTGATTGAGAGACCACACTTCTTGGGCGTAAAGTGGAATTGGAGTGAAGATTAAAAGTGTTCTCAAGTACTTCTAATCTTTTGTTTTGAATTTCACTGCACCAACGTATGCTATTTCGTTCTTAAATTCTGAAATTTACATAGTGCATGTTATCAATCATGAATGAAATAGATCCATGTTTGTTGCTTCCGCTGTGTGTTTTCTATGAGATACAAAACCAGATTTTCCAACAATTGGTATCAGAGTCAGGTTTTCATATCATGATTGTATAACATGTGATTGGATTTTAGAATAAAAAAAAAAAATGGTTTCTTGATGATATCGGGTTCACACGAAGGATGCATATTCTCTTGGTTTAATCGTAGTAGGCCATGATTATGTTTCTTTGCATAAGATGCCATATCTTGTTAATAATTTCCAAATATATATTTATGAAGCCAAATATATTTATGAAATCCGTGCGTGAATCCATAGCCAAGATTGAAAATGGCCATGTGCGTGAATGTCAACATAGATGGAAGATAGCCAAGACACGGTATATAAAAAAATAACTACCATGTGCGAAGGTTTGCATCACTTGGCATTTTCACGCAGGATATATGGCAATTCAATGAAAGTAGTTATTGCACCACTTGGATATTCTTTGCACCGCTTGGACTTTGGTTTGCACGGCTTAACAATAAAAGATATAAATATATATATATATTTATATTTATATTTATATATATAGGTAATATAACATATATGGGTTTGGTTTTATATTAATATATATTAACGCTAGGATTAAAGTTTTTGTTTAATGAAATTTATTCCTACTAAGATTAGGATTATGTATTCAAGGTGTCTAGCATTATTATGGTTCTTAATCTTAAAAACATTTATTTTAAAATATCTAATGGGAGAGAAATACAAGGGTTGGATCTCACGGCCTCCATTATCCGTTCACAGTAGTGTGGGTAAACATCTCGCCTTGGCGCATATGCCTTGCGATCCCAAAGGAGGGTGTTTACTTCATAGTACTACAAGATTGAACTCACCCGTTTAAAGTAGGGTGAACAAACACCTCATCTTGGCGCATATGCCTCGCGATCCCAAAGGAAGGTGTTTTTGTTCCATGGTACTACAAGTTTAAACATTATCAAGAATGGCTACACATGATTCTAGATAATGGTGTACACTAGACTAAGTGTAATGTTAATCTCCCAAATGAGCTATGTCATTATTACTTAGAGGCTTAAGGTAAAACGGCATATTATTTTTGTTTGGTAAGAGTTACAATGATAGCATTAATAATGAGAATATTTCTCAACCAATTAATGTGTTTATAATAAACTTGCTACTAAGGAATTATAGACATGGATTAGGTTGTTGTTGCATATATTATTTTATGCTTTTATTAAGGTTCCATATTATATACTTATATGCTAAATTGATAATGTCTAGTTTACTTATTATATTCATTTTTATTATTTTTAAATTTAAATCATGGCATCATTTAGCCCACTTGTTGCTATTCTTAATCAAAACAAACTAACTGGGTCCAACTATGTTGACTGGAAAAGAAATTTGGACATTATTCTTACTGTTGAAGAGCATAAATATGTGCTTAATCAATCATGTCCTAGCTTTCTATTATTAGATGCCCCTCTTGAGGAAAAACACCGATATGATTGTTGGCAGAAATCTAATAAAATGACCAAATGCTATATCCTAATATCTATTTCAAATGTTCTACAACATCAAATGCAGGATGTAGAACTAGTTTCAGACATTATGCTAAGTCTGAAGAAGATGTTTGGTGAGCAAGGCCGTTATGCAAAGCAAGAAACTATGAGGTAGATTTATAATACCAAAATGGCTGAAAGTACTTCAGTGAGGGAGCATTGTCTTAGGATGATCTCTAATCTGAATACATTGAAAGTTTTAGGTGCTGATATTGATGGAGAATTCTAAGTGGATATGATACTCTAGTCACTACCAGAATCATTCAAGGAATTCAGGCTTAACTATAATATGAACAAAAATGTTTATACATTTTCTGAATTGATGAATGAGTTGGTAGCGGTAGAAGACATCCTTGGTACTTCTAGTGTTGATGCCAATATGGCTGAAGCTTCTACTTCTCAACCTAAATCGAAAGTCAAGGGTAAAAAGAAGAAGAAGAAGAAAAAGGACTTCACTAAGAGAGATAGTAAACAAGTTGCCTTATGAGTTGCCAACAAAGGAAAGAAAACCAAAGGAAAATGTTTCCATTGTGGTGAGAAAAGACATTGGAAGAGGAATTGTCCAATATTCAAAGTTGCCATGAATAAGGGTATGAAAAGTTCATTTCTTCTTGAAATATGTTTGGTACAGAATCTCACGGATTCCTGGTGTGTGGATTCAGGTTGTATTAATCACATCTGCAACACTTTGGAGGGGTTCCAGGAGATTAGAAAACTTAATGAAGGGGAATTGTTTCTTACTTTGGCTGATGGGAGCAGAATACCAGTTGTAGCTGTTGTATTGTTTAATTTATGTTTTGAGTCTAGGGTTTTTATATTGGAAAACTGTTTGTATGTACCTAATGTTCGTAGGAATTTAATTTCTGCAACTTATTTAGGTAAACATGGATATTATGTTATCCTCAAAGACAATGTTGTAATAAAGAAGGATAAAGTGTTTATTTGTTCTGGCAATATTGTGGATGGTCTTTATATTTTAACTCCTGACAAGCATGGATTATACAATTTTGAATTAGATAGTAGCTCTCATGTAAAATCATTAAAGAGAAAGTTTCCTTCTACTAGTGATACATATCTATGGCATTTGCGTTTAGGTCATATTAATACAAATAGGATTCAAATACTAATCAAAGATGGACTTTTACAGCCCATAGACTTTGATGGATTTCCAGTTTGCGAATCTTGTTTGGAAAGTAAAATGACCAAACGACCTTTTAATGCAAAAGGTAGAAGAGCCCAAGAGTTGCTTGAATTAGTTCATACAAATTGTAACACCCGTCTCATTTAAATTTAATTTAATTGCTTTTAGAGAGTGGATTTGATAAATTTCTTAATTTATTTTTGGAGGAAAATAATTATTTTATATTGTGATTTTTTTGCTATGATAATAATATTAATATTAATGGGTTTAGTGGGAATATGTGTGGGTCTTAGAAGTTTTTTTTTAGTGTAGTGGGCTTCTAAATTTTCAGCCCAACTAAAATTAGCCTTATCATGGAATAGGCTTCTAAACTTTCAGCCCAAGTGCAACAGCTTTATAATGAAATTAAAATTAGGGTTTTTCTAAACCAAAAGAATAGGAGGCTGTGCACTTCAGGGCAGCCAGCAACTTCATCTTGGTTTTGAGGTAAGCATCATTCTAGGAAAGCCTTTTTTTTTTATTCTTTTAAGTTTGCTGGAATTTCAATTGTGTTTGCTGAAACTGATTTCATGATAACCATTATATATATATATATTCATTATTGAATCACGGTTTGATTCAATTGGTTAATAGGTATATTACATTATATATATATATTTTGTAATTGAATCACGGTTTGATTCAATTTAGTTTGCCGAATTATATATATATATATATATATTACCTTTTCAATTGCATCTGAAGATTTGTTTCTCCTTGTTGGCCGATTACATATATATACATATATTACCTTTTCAATTGCATCTGAAGATTGATTCTCCTTGTTGGTCGATTTCATATATATATATATATATATATTACCTTATAGGTGCATCTGATGGATGACTCTATTCAGTTTGGCCGAATTTGTTTTAGCTAGGATTTAATACATGGTTTGGCCGAATATATTTATATATATATACTACATCAATAGTTCATGGGTTAATTCAATTGGTTTGCCGATTACATATATATATATATATATGTATATTAGAGGTTAGCGTTAGGGTTAGTATTAAATTTGCTGGAATTTAATAATAACAATTGTATAGAATTGCACTTGTGGGCAGCGTTACAATTAAATATAAGTTATGCGTATAGTTTTTGCAGGTGGCTGATTTTGTTAGTTTAGGGGTTGACCGAATTGAAAAGGTTTGCAATTGTGGGTAGCTTTACAATTATATATATGGGTATTTTAGATGTTAGTTTAGGGAATTGTTTTATCAAGAGGACTGTGTGATTATTAAGAACCTGCCCTTATTGAATTGTTTAATTATCATTTAGGTTCTAGTTGACGTTGTTTCGAGCAATTGAAGTGAAGCTTGGTTTAGCCACTAGAGGTAAGTAGACTTCAGCACATGACGTCTTTCAGGACATATATATACACGTGGTAAAAATATATATTTATCTATATATGTTTATAATTGCAAAGATGAAGTTCCAAAAACTTATACTATTGTTAGTGCTTTGCACATACTCGAATTTTATTATCTTTTGTATGTTATTATAAAATTGTATTTGTCAAGAATTGTTTCAAATGGTCAACTAGACAGTCTGCAACCTTTGCCAACACAGGGTTAAGTGTTGGTCTTCGGCCGAAGTAGTGTTAGTGTGGTGTGGTGCAGTGTTATTGTTGCTCTTCGGAGCTAGTGTTGCCTCTTTGAGGTTAGTGTTATTGTTCCCATGGGAAATCACCCACCGAGTGTTTAGCAGCTTTTGTCTATGTTTGACTAATATTTTTCATATTGAATTACTGTTTATTTGCTACTGTTCTTTTAAGTGAAAAAGTGTTTATTTTCAAAATAAAGTGTTTCTACCTATTTGGTGCATATTGGCATATTAATGTGGTTATTATTGTATTAATGTTTACAGCGTTATAGTGATATATTTTATTTTAACAGCTTTATGGAATAAATTATATTACAGTTTAAACTAATTGTAATTGTATTGTGAGGACTATATTTTGTCAATGATATTATCGTTTTGTTTTGGAAGACATCCTCATGTTTGTAGTCTCTTATTGAGCCTCTAGCTCACCCCCTTTTTCCATCCTTTCAGATTAGAGTTATGGAGTGTCTTTTGGTGGTAGATCAGTGGAGCCTTAGATTGATGACTGCGTTTGGAGCTTGGATAGTTGCTGAGTTGTTTTAGTAAAATTGTTTCAGGACAATGAGATTATTTTTTTTTGGAACTATGTTGAGATGTTATCTGGAGATTTTTCATACAAGAATAATATTGTTGTTTTGTTTTTATGGATTATTAAGGAACTCTGATGATATTATAGAAGTTTATTTGAGGATTAATATTACGCTTGGTTCCATTATATCATTGTTGATGATTTCTAAGACAAGTTAAACATCTAAATCCTTGCTTTGGGTTTGGGGTGTTACAGTTATGGTATCAGAGCATAGGTTTATGATTCTGTAGACTTATAGGTCTGATCTTAAGACTATTGTGGAACAAGAGTGTGATTACAAGGAATTTTTGTGTTAGAATTAGTTGACCTTTCATAGTGATTTTATATTTTATTTTGTTTTGTTTTGTTTATTATTCTAGAGTGTGTAGGAATGATTGTTGTACTATCTATGTGTTTGGTTTTAACCCTCTGAAATATTTGAAATATTTATTTGTGATATCTTATTGTATTACTTAGAGAGATGGCACCACCTAGGAGGAACCCAGAGAACAGTCAACCAAATGCTGGGGGACCTACTAATCTCCAGGCTATTATTGAAGCCATTGGGGGCTTAACCAATATAGTGCAACATCAAGTTGGAGCCACCAATCCGACTAGTGCTTTGGAGAAGTTTAGGAAGCTTGATCCTCCTGCTTTCAAGGGTACAAAGGATCCAATTGAGGCTGACAACTGGCTTAAGGAGATTGAAAGGCTCTTTAGAGCAATGGAAGTTAGTGATGAGCAACGAGTTATCCTTGCTGTTTTTGTACTGAAAGGTGATGCATTGGAATGGTGGGAGTCCACGGAGAGGACACAGGGAAGAGAAGTTATGACTTGGCAGCATTTTGTTGAGCTCTTTCGTAAGAGGTATTTTCCTGATAGTTTGATGGTGCAAAAGGAAGCTGAGTTCATTCGCATAGCACAAGGTACTCAATCAGTGTATGAGTATGAGCGGAAATTTGCTGAGTTATCCCGCTTTGCTCCACACATGGTTGACACGGAAGCAAGGAAGGCCAGGCATTTTGAAAGAGGTTTAAGGGAGGAAATTCAGGGACCGGTTTCCATGTTCAAATTGGAAACATACGCAGAAGTGGTGGATCGAGCTCTAATAGCAGAGAGAAATTGCAATCGTTCCTCAAGGGCCAATGATCAAGAGAGGAAGCCAACCCAGAGTCATTTTCTTAAGGGGAAGTCTAGTGGAAGTTCATTCAAGAAGCAAGGGGTGCCTAATTCAAATAAGAAGGCATACAAAACTTGTCCAAGATGTGGAAAGGCTCATAGTGGAACATGTTATTTGGAGTCAAGGGCGTGTTTTAAATGTGGCAAGACTGGACACTTCATCAAGGATTGTCCAGATATGCGAGCTGAACAAACTACAAATCCAAATGGGAGTCAACAGAGACCTAAGGTTCAGGGTCGAGTTTTTGCTTTGACTAAACAGGATGCCGAGGCCTCCCCATCAGTGGTTTCAGGTACACTTCTTCTTTCCAGTCAGCATGCACAAGTGTTATTTGATTCTGGTTCAACCCATTCTTTCATCTCACGTAGACTTGCATAAAGGCTTTATTCGGCCTAGTGCTTCTCCTTGGGGTGCTCCGGTGTTGTTTGTTAAGAAGAAGGATGGTAGTATGCGGTTGTGCATTGACTATAGGGAGTTGAACAAGGTAACCGTCAGAAACAAATACCCTTTGCCACGAATTGATGATTTGTTTGATCAGCTTCAGGGCGCTCAAGTCTTCTCTAAAATTGACTTGAGATCTAGTTATCATCAGTTGAGAGTTAAGAAGGATGACATACCAAAGACAGCTTTTCGAACCAGGTATGGTCATTATGAGTTCTTAGTGATGCCTTTTGGTCTAACTAATGCTCCTGCTGTTTTTATGGATTTGATGAATAGGGTATTTCATGAGTATTTGGATCGGTTTGTCATTGTTTTCATTGATGACATCTTGGTTTACTCTAAAAGCCAAGAAGAGCATGAGGAACACTTGAGAATGGTGTTGCAGATTTTAAGAGACAAGAAGTTGTATGCTAAATTGAAGAAGTGTGAGTTCTGGTTGAATCAAGTGGTGTTCTTAGGACATGTGATCTCTAGAGATGGAATTACAGTGGACCCTAGTAAGATCAAAGCTGTAGTTAATTGGGATGCCCCTACTAATGTAAGTGAGGTAAGAAGTTTTTTGGGCCTTGCAGGTTATTATAGAAGATTTGTGGAAGGATTTTCCAGTATTGCAACTCCTCTGACTCGATTAACTCGAAAACATGCAAAGTTTGACTGGACAGAGGAATGTGAAAGAAGTTTCCAGGAGTTGAAGCAACGGTTGGTTTTTGCACCAGTATTGACTATTCCATCTGGTTCGGGTGGTTTTGTGATATATAGTGATGCATCTCGTAAGGGTCTTGGTTGTGTCCTGATGCAACATGGGAAGGTGGTTGCTTATGCCTCTCGACAACTAAAGAATTATGAGCAGAATTATCCAACTCATGATTTGGAATTGGCAGCAGTGGTTTTTGCATTGAAGATTTGGAGGCATTACTTGTATGGTGAGAGATGTGAAATATACACTGACCATAAAAGTTTGAAGTACATATACACTCAAAAAGAATTAAATTTGAGACAAAGGAGATGGCTAGAATTGATTAAAGACTATGATTGTTCTATAAATTACCATCCTGGTAAAGCCAATGTTGTGGCTGATGCACTTAGTCGAAAGTCGTATAGCTTTTCAGCTGCTTTATTAACTACTCAGAAGCATATTATTGTTGATCTTCAGAAACTTGGAGTAGACATAGTGACTGGAGACTCCCAATCCTACCTGGCAAGTTTAAGTGTACAACCCACCCTAATTGATAAGATCAAAGCTGCTCAGAGTGGTGACCCTCAATTGTTTAAGATCATGGAACAAGTACGTGGTGGAAGTAGATTTGATTTTAGTATCTCTGATGATGGTGTTTTGAGGTTTGGTAATAGGCTTTGTGTGCCTAATGATTCATTGATTAAAAGAGAGATATTGGAGGAAGCACATCGTTCGCCTTATACAATGCATCCGGGTAGTACCAAGATGTATCATGACCTTCGAGAAGTTTATTGGTGGATTAACATGAAAAGAGAAATTGCTCAATTTGTGGAACAATGCTTGATTTGCCAGCAAGTCAAAGTGGAGCATCAGAGGCCATCAGGGTTGTTACAACCTTTACCTATTCCTGAGAGGAAGTGGGAGAATATCACCATGGACTTTGTGTGTGGATTACCGAGATCACCTAAGAATCATGATGCTATTTGGGTGGTGGTGGATAGGTTGACTAAATCTGCCCACTTCATTCCAATTAGAATGAACTACTCTCTTGACAAACTGGCTGAACTTTATATAAATGAGATTGTGAGGTTGCATGGAGTGCCAGCTTCTATTGTATCTGATAGAGATTCGAGGTTCACTTCAGGGTTTTGGGATAGTTTGCAAAAGGCCTTGGGTACTAAGTTGAACTTTAGTACTGCTTGCCACCCTCAAACGGATGGACAGTCCGAGAGAACTATCCAAACTTTGGAGGACATGTTGAGAGCTTGTGTCTTGGATTTCAAGGGTAGTTGGAATGACTATTTGACTTTGGTGGAGTTTGCTTATAACAATAGTTATCACTCCAGTATTAAGATGGCACCTTATGAGGCTTTGTATGGGAGAAAGTGTAGATCCCCAGTTTGTTGGGATGAGGTTGGAGAGAGGAGAATCTTGGGTCCTGAGATTGTTCAAAGGACCAGTGAAAAGATTGATGTGATTCGGGAAAGGTTGCGTGCAGCTCAGAGTAGACAGAAAAGTTATGCTGATCCACGGAGAAGAGAAGTGGAATTTGAAGTTGGAGACATGGTTTTCATTCGAGTGTCACCTATGAAAGGAGTTATGAGGTTTGGCAAGAAGGGTAAGTTAAGCCCTAGGTACGTGGGGCCCTTTGAAATTTTGGAGAGAGTTGGTTCTGTTGCTTACCGGCTTGCTTTACCACCGACCTTGTCAAGGTTACATAACGTTTTTCATGTATCCATGTTGAGGAGGTATGTTCCCGATCCTTCTCATATCTTGAGTTATGAGCCACTTCAAGTCAAAGAGAACTTATCCTACGAGGAAGTCCCGATTCAGATTTTAGAACGTAAAGAGCAAGTGTTACGTAATAAGACTATACATTTGGTTAAAGTATTATGGAGGAACCACTCCATAGAAGAAGCTTCTTGGGAGCGTAAAGACGAAATGCAATCCAAGTATCCCCAGCTTTTTCTGCAGTGAGGTATGTTTTGAATTTTCGAGGACGAAAATTTTATAAGAGGGGGAGAATGTAACACCCGTCTCATTTAAATTTAATTTAATTGCTTTTAGAGAGTGGATTTGATAAATTTCTTAATTTATTTTTGGAGGAAAATAATTATTTTATATTGTGATTTTTTTGCTATGATAATAATATTAATATTAATGGGTTTAGTGGGAATATGTGTGGGTCTTAGAAGTTTTTTTTTAGTGTAGTGGGCTTCTAAATTTTCAGCCCAACTGAAATTAGCCTTATCATGGAATAGGCTTCTAAACTTTCAGCCCAAGTGCAACAGCTTTATAATGAAATTAAAATTAGGGTTTTTCAAAAACAAAAGAATAGGAGGCTGTGCACTTCAGGGCAGCCAGCAACTTCATCTTGGTTTTGAGGTAAGCATCATTCTAGGAAAGCCTTTTTTTTTTATTCTTTTAAGTTTGCTGGAATTTCAATTGTGTTTGCTGAAACTGATTTCATGATAACCATTATATATATATATATTCATTATTGAATCACGGTTTGATTCAATTGGTTAATAGGTATATTACATTATATATATATATTTTGTAATTGAATCACGGTTTGATTCAATTTAGTTTGCCGAATTATATATATATATATATATATATTACCTTTTCAATTGCATCTGAAGATTTGATTCTCCTTGTTGGCCGATTACATATATATACATATATTACCTTTTCAATTGCATCTGAAGATTGATTCTCCTTGTTGGTCGATTTCATATATATATATATATATATATTACCTTATAGGTGCATCTGATGGATGACTCTATTCAGTTTGGCCGAATTTGTTTTAGCTAGGATTTAATACATGGTTTGGCCGAATATATTTATATATATATACTACATCAATAGTTCATGGGTTAATTCAATTGGTTTGCCGATTACATATATATATATATATATATGTATATTAGAGGTTAGCGTTAGGGTTAGTATTAAATTTGCTGGAATTTAATAATAACAATTGTATAGAATTGCACTTGTGGGCAGCGTTACAATTAAATATAAGTTATGCGTATAGTTTTTGCAGGTGGCTGATTTTGTTAGTTTAGGGGTTGACCGAATTGAAAAGGTTTGCAATTGTGGGTAGCTTTACAATTATATATATGGGTATTTTAGATGTTAGTTTAGGGAATTGTTTTATCAAGAGGACTGTGTGATTATTAAGAACCTGCCCTTATTGAATTGTTTAATTATCATTTAGGTTCTAGTTGACGTTGTTTCGAGCAATTGAAGTGAAGCTTGGTTTAGCCACTAGAGGTAAGTAGACTTCAGCACATGACGTCTTTCAGGACATATATATACACGTGGTAAAAATATATATTTATCTATATATGTTTATAATTGCAAAGATGAAGTTCCAAAAACTTATACTATTGTTAGTGCTTTGCACATACTCGAATTTTATTATCTATTGTATGTTATTATAAAATTGTATTTGTCAAGAATTGTTTCAAATGGTCAACTAGACAGTCTGCAACCTTTGCCAATACAGGGTTAAGTGTTGGTCTTCGGCCGAAGTAGTGTTAGTGTGGTGTGGTGCAGTGTTATTGTTGCTCTTCGGAGCTAGTGTTGCCTCTTTGAGGTTAGTGTTATTGTTCCCATGGGAAATCACCCACCGAGTGTTTAGCAGCTTTTGTCTATGTTTGACTAATATTTTTCATATTGAATTACTGTTTATTTGCTACTGTTCTTTTAGGTGAAAAAGTGTTTATTTTCAAAATAAAGTGTTTCTTCCTATTTAGTGCATATTGGCATATTAATGTGGTTATTATTGTATTAATGTTTATAGCGTTATAGTGATATATTTTATTTTAACAGCTTTATGGAATAAATTATATTACAGTTTAAACTAATTGTAATTGTATTGTGAGGACTATATTTTGTCAATGATATTATCGTTTTGTTTTGGAAGACATCCTCATGTTTGTAGTCTCTTATTGAGCCTCTAGCTCACCCCCTTTTTCCATCCTTTCAGATTAGAGTTATGGAGTGTCTTTTGGTGGTAGATCAGTGGAGCCTTAGATTGATGACTGCGTTTGGAGCTTGGATAGTTGCTGAGTTGTTTTAGTAAAATTGTTTCAGGACAATGAGATTATTTTTTTTGGAACTATGTTGAGATGTTATCTGGAGATTTTTCATACAAGAATAATATTGTTGTTTTGTTTTTATGGATTATTAAGGAACTCTGACGATATTATAGAAGTTTATTTGAGGATTAATATTACGCTCGGTTCCATTATATCATTGTTGATGATTTCTAAGACAAGTTAAACATCTAAATCCTTGCTTTGGGTTTGGGGTGTTACACAAATGTATGTGGTCCTATGCCAACCCAAGCAAAAGGAGGTTATGAGTACTTTATCACTTTTACGGATGATTACTCAAGATATGGTTATGTGTACCTAATGAGACGAAAGTCTGAAGCCTTTGAAAAGTTCAAAGAGTTTAGGGCTGAAGTTGAAAATCAATTGGGTAAACGCATAAAGACCATTCGATCTGATCGAGGTAGCGAATACCTTCGTGGGGATTTCAAGGATTACCTAATTCAAAATGGGATTGTCTCCCAATTGACTGCACTTGAAACTCCCCAACAAAATGGTGTAGCGGAAAGAAGGAATATGACTCTTTTGGAAATTGTTAGGTCCATGATGAGTTATTCAACTTTACCAATTTCCTTTTAGGGATATGCACTAAAAACTGCTATGCATATTTTGAATTTAGTTCCATTAAAATCTGTTCCCAACACACCTAAGGAATTGTGAAGTGGGCGTAAGCCTAGTATGAAATATCTCCACATTTTGGGATGTCCAGCACATGTGTTGAAAGAGAAGTCTGATAAGTTGGAAGCTAAAAAGGAAGTATGCATATTTTTAGGGTATTCAAAGGAAACTAAGGGTTATTTATTCTATAATCATAAGGATAATAAAGTATTTGTTAGCACCTATGCCATATTTTTGGAAGATGATTATATGAATAATTTTAATCCTAGAAGTAAAGTTGTATTGGCTGAATTAGATGAACCCGTAATTGAACAACCAATGGATAAAACTAGGAATGATGTGGTTGTATTGGATACACCACAAGACATTACTCATGAGATGACTAGTGTTGGGATAAGTGCCCTTAAATTCTATTGTATGATACTATATATGATATTATGTATGACATTATGTGAGAAATGATGTATGACTTAATATTGTGTTTAATAAAGTTGCTTTATTCTTATCTAAAATAATAGTGACATGAATATTCGGATATTATCATATAGTCCATGAGATGCATAGTATGTGATTTATGTGAAAAGTTACAGAAGATATAAATCACAAGTTCTTTGTAAATTCAGAATTATAATTCGTAGTCAGTGATGAAATTGGGCATTTCATCTGCGAAGACTATAACATATTAACTTCGATGATTTGTCTTGATCATGGAAGTGGTGACTTCTAGTTGATATGTTGATATGTTTTAAGAGTTAAGACATATTGAACTGGACCGCTGTGAGATTTATTATTCTCCTAACGACTGTCAATTGAATAATAAATCTCACGACTTGTATTCACATGAACTCTTAATCTTAAGAGAATAATGGACCTAATCATAAAATGTAGGTTGTTTTGATATATCAGGAGTGAGATCTAAAGTAACGGTCAAAACCTCAGTATGTTGGGCAGCCACATTTAGTATTGATGGAACATATATTCTCAAGATGGAATTCATAGTCTCTTAACGAAGATATAAAATATTCCCTTGAGATAAGTTTAATGGGTTCAGTTATTCTGAGAGTTAGGCCTAACCACTTTAGTAAGACTAAAGTATATATTTATGAAATTGAATTTCATAAATATATGATGAATAACTTAAAAGGATTAAACCGGGTACTCACGGATTAAGATGTAGTAATTTACAAAGTGATAGTTTATATTCATGACTTTGTATTATTACGAATATTTTATGAAGGGGTTGCATGTATAATAAAGTCATGGGATATAATTTATTAATAAGGCCTAGAGTGCAATTATATTTATATAGTGGTATTAAATATAATTAATGGTAACTTTGGACTTGTTAAGAGTTGACAGAAAAGCCCAAGGCCCATTGGAGCTAGTGTCTTATTTGTTCCCTTTTGATCCCACTCCAAGCCACACACTAAAGTCCAATTGGGAAGGCCCAAAAGGCTAGCCCAATTAGATAATCAGTTATGTGGAGAGAAACATACAGAATTTTATATAGAATGAAATGGTTTGTATGTTCATATGTATGTGAAAGAGAGTCTCCTTCATATTCTCTCTAGAATAAAAACATAAAACTGATTGAGAGACCACACATCTTAGGCATCAAGTGGAATTGGAGTGAAGATCAAAGGTGTTTTCAAGTGCTTTTCTTCATTCGGTTTTGAATTTCATCATACCAAGGTACACTCTCTTGTTCTTATATTCTGAAACTTACATAGTGCATGTTAACAGTTGCGAATGAAGTAGATCTGTTTATTTTCCACTGCATATGTTTTGTATGCAATGCAAACATGTAATTTTTCCATCATTGGTATCAGAGCGGTCTTCATTTCGAATCTGTATAACATGTTTTGTGAGTTTTAGAATTAGAGATAATAGTTTCATCATGTTAGAAGATTTTATATGCATTCAATTTTCTACATGGTTGTTGAAACTATGATTTGATAAAAACTGATGTTGATGTTATGATGTTATTTAAATATGAATTTAAGTATGTTAAATTGATCTTTAAGGCTATAGCATCAATAGATTTCAGTTTTGATATCAAATTATGCATATCATGTTCATATGGTAATTGTTTGTTCATGAAAAGTCGTAGAAAACTGTTTGCAACTGTTCTGGAAAAACTGAAAACACGGGTTTTTCGCGGGTAAGCTTTACTCGTAAAACAGTTGCGAGACAGTAGCGAAAGTCTCTGTCTGATTTTTGTGTTTTCAATTTTTTCCTTAACTTGTTCTCGCGGGAAGCACTTAGTCGCAGGATACCCGTGAGACAGTCGCAGGATACGCCTTTTTCGCGGGAAGTGCTTAGTCGTTGTATTTAGGTGAAAATGCTTATAAAGAGATTTTTGAAGGTTTTTCAAAATGTTTTCACATGTATAAAGTGCAAGGCTGTGTATAATTAGTTTATGCATGTAAAAGATAAAAACTTTTAATTTAAAACATCTAGTAGGAGGGAGATACAAGGGTTGGATCTCACGGCCTCCATTGTTGGTTCATAGTAGTATGAAATATATACTTTGTCTTAGCTTCGAGCTTTGCATTCCATGCAGAGAGTATGTATTTCATGGTCCTACAAGATTGAATTTCTTGGTTTATAGTGGTTTGATCAAACACCTTGTCTTAGCTTCGAGCTTTGCATTTCAAGCGGAAGGTGTTTTGTATCATGGTACTACATGATAAGCCTGTTAAGGGGATGAAATGTGGCTACACATGATTCTAGACAATGGTATACACTAGACTAAATATTATAGTATCATCTATGCTGAGTTCTTACTATAATTATTTAGAGGCCAAATGTATAACGGCATATTATTGGTGTTTGATAAGAGTTATCATGATAGCACAAATAATGAAAATAGTATTTAATGTTCACTCTATGCTGTGGGATATTGAGTATGGGATTGGGTTGTCGTTGCATATATTATATTATGGTTTTTTTAAGGTTCCATACTATATGTTTATATGCTAAATTGATAATGTCCAGTTTACTTATTGTATTCATGTTTATTATTTTAGATTTGACCATGGCATCATTTAGCCCACTTGTTACCATTCTTAATAAAAACAAACTGACTGGATCCAATTATGTTGACTGAAAAAGAAACTTGGACATAGTTCTTATAGCTGAAGAGCACAAATATGTGCTTACTCAACTATGTCCTAGCTTTCCTTCATTAGATGCTCCTCCTGAGGAAAAACAATGATATGATCGTTGGCAGAAATCTAATGAAATGACCAAGTGTTATATCCTAGCGTCCATCTCAAATGTTCTACAGTATCAAATGCAGGATGTAGAACTAGCTTCGGACATTATGCTAAGTCTGAAGGAGATGTTTGGTGAGCAAGGCCGTTCTGCAAGGCAAGAAACCATGAGACAAATTTATAGTACCAAAATGGCTGAAGGTAGTTTAGGGAGAGAGCATTATCTTATAATGATCTCTAATCTGAACACATTAGAGGTTTTAGGTGTCGATATTGATGGAGAATCCCAAGTGGATATGATACTCCAGTCACTACCGGAATCATTCAAGGAATTCAGACTTAATTATGACATGAACAAAAAGATTTATTCTTTGTCTGAATTAATGAATGAGTTGGTAGCGGCGGAAGGCATCCTTGGTACTTCGAATGCTAGTCTTGAAGCCAATGTGGGTGAAGCTTCTACTTCTCGACCTAAGTCGAAAGGCAAGGGTAAGAAGAAGAAGAAGAAGAAGAAGGACTTCACTAAGCAAGAGGGTAAACATATTATCTTAGGGGTTGCCGACAAAGGAAAGAAGCTGGAAGGAAAATGTTTCCATTGTGGTGAGAAAGGATATTGAAAGAGGAATTGTCCAAAGTTCAAGGCTGCCAATAAGGGTATGAAAATTTCATTCCTTCTTGAAATATGTTTAGTACAAAATTCCATGGATTCCTGGTGTATGGATTCAGGTTGTACTAATCATATCTGCAATTCTTTGCAGGGTTTCTAGGAGACCAGAAAGCTTCAAGAAGGAGAGTTGTTTCTGACCTTGGCTGATGGGAGTAGGATTCTAGTTGAAGCTATTGGAGTGTTTAATTTATGTTTTGAATCAAGAGTTTTAATATTAAATGACTGTCTGTATGTACCTAATGTTCGTAGGAATTTAATTTCTGCAATTTATTTGGGTAAAAATGGATATTGTGTTATCCTTAAAGACAATGTTGTAATAAAGAAGGGTAAAGCATTTATCTGTTCTGCCAATATTGTGGATGGTCTTTATATTTTAACTCTTGATAAGCATGAATTATATAATTCTAAATTAGAAAATGGCTCACATGTAAAATCATTAAAGAGAAAGTTTCCTTCTAGTAGTGATGCATATCTTTGGCACTTGCGTTTGGGTCATATTAATTTAAATAGGATTCAAAGACTGATCAAAGATGGACTCCTAGAGCCATTGGATTTTGATGAATTACCAGTTTGTGAATCTTGTTTGGAAGGTAAAATGACCAAACGACCTTTTAATGCAAAAGGTAGAAGAGCCCAAGAGTTGCTAGAACTAGTACATTCAGATGTATATGGTCCTATGTCAACCCAAGCAAGAGGTGGCTATGAGTATTTCATTACTTTCACTGATGATTACTCTAGATTTGGTTATGTGTACCTAATGAAACGGAGGTCCAAACTTTGAAAAGTTCAAAGAGTTTAGGGCTGAAGTTGAGAATCAATTGGGTAAGCGCATAAAGGCCATTCGATCTGATCGTGGTGGCGAATACCTTCTTGGGGATTTCAAGGATTACTTAACTGAAAATGAGATTATATCTCAATTGACTGCACTTGGAACTCCACAACAAAATGGTGTAGCGGAAAGAAGGAATAAGACTCTTTTAGATATGGTTAGGTCCATGATGAGTTATTCAACTCTACCAACTTCCTTTTGGGGATATGCCTTGAACACTGCAATGTATCTTCTGAATTTAGTACCTTCGAAGTCTGTTCCTAAAACACCTGTAGAGTTGTGGAATGGCCGTAAGCCTAGTATGAGACATCTCTATATTTGGGGTTGTCCAGCACATGTGTTGAAAGGAAAGACTGACAAGTTACAGTCTAAAACAGAAATGGTTTTCTTTGTAGGGTATCCAAAAGGAACTGTTAGAGGTTTATTCTATAGTCATAGAGATAACAAAGTATTTGTTAGTACAAATGCCAAATTCTTGGAAAATGACTATATGAATAAATTTACTCCTAGAAGTAGAGTTGTATTGGCTGAAATGAATGAACCTGTAATTGAACAACCAATGGTTGAAACTAGGGATGTTGTGGCTGTATTGGATACACCACAAGATACTACTCATGAGATGTCTAGTACACAGGTGCCTCGTCGTAGTGGGAGGAATGTTAGGCCACCTATAAGATTCATAGGCCTTGGAGAGACTTATGAGACTATCTCAGAGGAGGCCGAAACTGATCCTTACACTTATGAAAAAGTAATGAATGATATAGATGCACATCATTGGGTTCAAGCTATGAAATTTGAATTAGATTCCATGTATTCCAATCAAGTTTGGGATCTTGTAAAGGCGCCTAATGACATAAACCTGTTGGTTGCAAATGGGTTTACAAGAGGAAAAGAGGGATAGATGGAGAGGTTGAAACCTTTAAAGCAAGGCTAGTGGCGAAAGGGTATACTAAAAAAGAAGGTATTGATTATGAAGAAACCTTTTCACCAGTAGCAATGCTTAAATCTATTAGAATTCTCTTATCCATTGCTACTCATTATGGTTATGAGATTTGGCAAATGGATGTCAAGACTGCATTTCTTAATAGCAATCTTGAAGAGGAAATCTATATGAAGCAACCAGAAGGTTTCATAGCAAAGAACCAAGAGCATATGGTATGCAAGTTGAATAGGTCCATTTATGGACTTAAGCAAGCATCTAGGTCATGGAACATCAGATTTGATCAAGCAATCAAGTCATTTGGTTTTGAACAAAATCTTGGTGAACCATATGTGTACAAAAGACATCAAGACAAAGTAGTAATGTTCCTAGTGCTTTATGTTGATGATATTCTAGTCATTGGAAATGATGTAGGGGTTATGTCCTCAATAAAGGTTTGGTTGTCAAGCCAATTTGATATGAAGGACTTGGGTGATGCTAACTTTATTCTAGGGATCAAGCTTTGGCGAGATCGCAAGAATAAGATGTTAGGCTTATCACAAGCTGGACATATAGATAAGGTTTTAGAACGGTTTAGCATGCAAAACTCCAAGAAATGATTACTTCCTTCCAAACATGGAGTTCTTCTGTCTGATGACCAAAGGCCTAAGACTCAAGAGGAAGAAAATATGATGAGACAAGTTCCTTATACTTTTGTAGTAGGAAGTCTCATGTATGCCATGCTTTGTACTAGACTAGATATCTGTTTTTCAGTTGGCATGGTCAGCCGGTATCAATCAAATCCAGGACCACAACATTGGTAAGCTGTAAAGCATATTCTCAAGTGTCTACGGAGAACGAGAGATTATATGCTTGTTTACCATTGTGAGGATTTGATTCCTATTGGCTATACAGATTCAGAATTTCAATCAGATCTAGATTTCAGAAAGTCCATGTCAGGATATGTATTCACCTTGGGAGGTGGAGCCGTAAGTTGGAGGAGTGTTAAGCAATCTTGTATTGCGGACTCCACCATGGAAGTTGAATATGTTGCTGCTTGTGAGGCGGCAAAAGAAGCTGTATGGCTCAAGAAATTCCTTTCTGATCTTAGTGTAGTGAGAGTGGAGCAAGTTCCTATTACATTGTTTTGTGACAATAGTGGAGTGGTTGCACAATCCAAAGATCCAAGGAATCACAAGAAAGGAAAGCACATTGAGAGAAAGTACCACGTCATTCGAGACATTGTTGCTCGTGGAGATGTGGTGGTAGCAAAGATTGAGAGTGCAAATAATCTAGTAGATCCCTTTACCAAAACCTTGCCTCTAAGGACCTTCAAGTTACATTTGGAGGGAATGAGAGTTAGATTAGTGCACAATAGTCTTTAGGGCAAGTGGGAGATTGTTGGGATAAGTGCCCTTAAATCCTATTGTATGATGCTATGTATGATATTATGTATGACATTATGTGAGAAATGATGTATGACTTAATATTGTGTTTAATAAAGTTGCTTTATTCTTATCTAAAATAATAGTGACATGAATATTCGGATATTATCATATAGTCCATGAGATGCATAGTATGTGATTTATGTGAAAAGTCACAGAAGATATAAATCACAAGTTCTTTGTAAACTCAGAATTATAGTTCGTAGTCGGTGATGAAATTGGGCATTTCATCTGTGAAGAGTATAACATATTAACTACGATGATTTGTCTTGATCATGGAAGTGGTGACTTCTAGTTGATATGTTGATATGTTTTAAGAGTTAAGACATATTGAACTGGACCGCTGTGAGATTTATTATTCTCCTAACGACTGTCAATTGAATAATAAATCTCACGACTTGTATTCACATGAACTCTTAATCCTGAGAGAATAATGGACTTGATCATGAAATGTCGGTTGCTTTGATATATCAGGAGTGAGATCTAAAGTAACGGTCAAAACCTCAGTATGTTGGGCAGCTACATTTAGTGTTGATGGAACATATATTCTCAAGATGGAATTCATACTCTCTTAACGAAGATATAAAATATTCCCTTGAGATAAGTTTAATGGGTTCAGTTATTCAGAGAGTTAGGCCTAACTACATTAGTAAGACTAAAGTATATATTTATGAAATTAGATTTCATAAATATATGATGAATAACTTAAAGGATTAAACAGGGTACTCAAGGATTAAGATGTAGTAATTTACAAAATGACAATCTATATTCATAACTTTGTATTACTACGAATATTTTATGAAGGGGTTGCATGTATAATAAAGTCTTGAGATATAATTTATTAATAAGGCCTAGAGTGCAATTATATTTATATAGTGGTATTAAATATAATTAATGGTAACTTTGGACTTGTTAAGAGTTGACAGAAAAGCCCAAGGCCCATTGGAGCTAGTGTCTTATTTGTTCCCTTTTGGTCCCACTCCAAGCCACACACTAAAGCCCAATTGGGAAGGCCCAAAAGGTTAGCCCAATTAGATAATCAGTTATGTGGAGAGAAACATACATAATTTTATATAGAATGAAATGGTTTGTATATTCATATGTATGTGAAAGAGAGTCTCCTTCATATTCTCTCAAGAATAAAAACATAGAACTGATTGAGAGACCACACATCTTGGGCATCAAGTGGAATTGGAGTGATAATCAAAGGTGTTTCCAAGTGCTTTTCTTTATTTGGTTTTGAATTTCATCATATCAAGGTACACTCACTTGTTCTTATATTCTGAAACTTACATAGTGCATGTTAACAATTGCGAATGAAGTAGATCCGTTTATTTTCCGCTGCGTATGTTTTGTATGCGATGCAAACATGTAATTTTCCATCAACTAGTACACAGGTACCTCATCGTAGTGGGAGAAATGTTCGGCCTCCTATAAGATTTATAAGTTTGGGAGAAACTTATGAAGCTATCCCAGAAGAGGCTGAATTAGATTCCTACACTTATGAGGAAGCAATGAATGATATAGATGAACATCATTAGGTCCAAGCTATGAAATCTGAATTGGATTCTATGTATTCCAATCAAGTATGGGATCTTGTAAAGGCACCTAACGGCATTAAACTTGTTGGTTACAAATTGGTTTATAAGAGAAAGAGAGGGATAGATGGAAAGGTTGAAACTTTTAAAGCAAGACTAGTGGCGAAAGAGTATACACAAAATGAAGGTATTGATTATGATGAAACTTTTTCGCCAGTAGTCATGCTTAAATCTATCAGAATTCTCTTATCCATTGCTGCTCATTATGATTATGTGATTTCGCAAATGGATGTCAAGACTGCATTTCGTAATGGCAATCTTGAAGAAGAAATTTATATGATACAACCGGAAGGTTTCATAGCAAAGAACCAAGAGCATATGGTATGCAAGTTGAAAAGATCTATTTATGGACTTAAACATGCATCTAGGTTATGGAACATCAGATTTGATTAAGCAATTAAATCATTTGGTTTTGAACAAAATCTTAATGAACCATGTGTGTACAAAAGACATCAAAATAAAGTAGTAATGTTCCTAGTGCTTTATGTTGATGATATTCTACTCATTACAAATGATGTAGGGGTAATGTCATCGGTAAAAGTTTGGTTACCAGGCCAATTTGAAATGAAGGACTTAGGTGAAGCTAACTTTATTTTAGGGATTAAGCTTTGGCGAGATCGCAAAAATAAGATGTTAGGTTTATCACAAACTGGGTATATAGATAAGGTTCTAGAACGGTTTAGCATGCAAAACTCTAAGAAAGGATTTCTTCATTTTAGACATAGAGTTCTTCTGTCTGATGACCAAAGGCCAAAGACTCCAGAGGAAGAACATATGATGAGATAAGTTCCTTATGCTTCTGCAGTGGGAAATCTTATGTATGCTATGCTACGTACTAGACCAGAAATCTGTTATTTAGTTGGCATGGTCAGCTGATTGTTAGGATATGTGCCCTTAAATCCTATTGTATGTTGCTATGTATGATATTATGTATGACATTATGTGAGAAATGATGTATGACTTAATATTGTGTTTAATAAAGTTGCTTTATTCTTATCTAAAATAATGGTAACATGAATATTCGGACATTATCAAATAGTCCATAAGATGCATAGTATGTGATTTATGTGAAAAGTCACAGAAGATATAGATCACAAGTTCTTTGTAAACTCAGAATTTTGGTTCGTAGTCGGTGATGAAATTGGGCATTTCATCTGCGAAAACTATAACATATTAACTACGATGATTTGTCTTGATCATGGAAATGGTGATTTCTAGTTAATATGTTGATATGTTTTAAGAGTTAAGACATATTGAACTGGACCGCTGTGAGATTTATTATTCTCCTAACGACTGTCAATTGAATAATAAATCTCACGACTTGTATTCACATGAACTCTTAATCCTGAGAGAATAATGGACCTGATCATGAAATGTAGGTTGCTTTGATATATCAGGAGTGAGATCTAAAGTAACGGTCAAAACCTCAGTATGTTGGGCAGCCACATTTAGTGTTGATGGAACATATATTCTCAAGATGGAATTCATAGTCTCTTAACGGAGATATAAAATATTCCCTTGAGATAAGTTTAATAGGTACAGTTATTCAGAGAGTTAGGCCTAACCACTTTAGTAAGACTAAAGTATATATTTATGAAATTGGATTTTATAAATATATGGTGAATAACTCATAAGGATTAAACCGGGTACTCAAGGATTAAGATGTAGTAATTTACAAAGTGGCAGTCTATATTCATGACTTTGTATTACTACGAATATTTTATGAAGGGGTTGCATGTATAATAAAGTCTTGGGATATAATTTATTAATGAGGCCTAGAGTGCAATTATATTTATATAGTGGTATTAAATATAATTAATGGTAACTTTGGACTTGTCAAGAGTTGACTAAAAAGCCCAAGGCCCATTGGAGCTAGTGTCTTATTTGTTCCCTTTTGGTCTCACTCCAAGCCACACACTAAAGCCCAATTGGGAAGGCCCAAAAGGCTAGCCCAATTAGATAATCAGTTATGTGGAGAGAAACATATAGAATTTTATATACAGTAAAATGGTTTGTATGTTTAATATGTATGAATAATATATGATATAAGGAAGAGAGACACTCTTTCATATATTTTCTCTAGAAAACATAGAACTGATTGAGAGACCACACATCTTGGGCATCAAGTGGAATTGGAGTGAAGATTGAAAGTATTCCCGAGTTCTTCTTCATTCGGTTTTGAATTTCACCGCATCAAGGTACACTCTCTTGTTCTTATATTCTGAAACCTACATAATGCATGTTATCAATTGCGAATGAAGTAGATCCGTTTATTTTTCCGCTGCATATGTTTTGTATTTGATGCAAACATGTATATTACCCAACATTGGTATCAGAGCGGTCTTCATTTCGAATCTGTATAACATGTTTTGTTCGTTTTGGAATTCGAAATAATAGTTTCAAGTTGATAGAGGATTATTCATTTAATTTTCTGTATGGTTGTTGAAACTATGATTTGATATAAACTGATATTGATGTTATGATGTTGTTTAAATATGAATTTAAGAATGTTAAATTGATCTTTAAGGCTATAGCATCAATAGATTTCAGTTTTGATATCAATTTCTGTCTGTCATTTTCGTATGATGGTTGTTTATTCATGCAAAACGGTTGAAAACTGCCTTAGAAGAATTTCTGGAAATTCGAGTTTTACGAGTTTCGATCGATCGAAATTTACTTTCAATCGATCGAGTAAAACATAGACTTATCCTTTTGAATCGATTAAAATTCGATTGCTAGTCGATCGATCAAATTTTATTTTCGATCAATCGAGAGGCGATCGAGTATCAATCGAATCAGACAGAAGGTTTAGATCGAATTGTTTAATTTTTTCGACCGATCGAGGGGCACATTCGATCGATCGAAAGAAAGAAAATTTGAAATTTTTCTAAGTGTTTTCAAACTTAAATTTTGTGTTTTTGCTATTACCCCTTTTTCGTAAGAAAAAGTGCAAGGTTGTGTATAATTAGTTTATGCATGTTTAAAAGATAAAAACCTTTAATTTAAAATATCTAGTGGGAGAGAGATACAAGGGTTGGATCTCACGGCCTTCATTGTTGGTTCATAGTAGTATGAAATATATATTTTGTCTTAGCTTCGAGCTTTGCATTCCATGCGGAAAATATGTATTTCATGGTCCTACAAGATTGAATTTCTTGGTTTATAGTGATTTGATCAAACACCTTGTCTTAGCTTCGAGCTTTGCATTCCATGCGGAGGGTGTTTTGTATCATGGTACTACATGATAAGCCTGTTAAGGGGATGAAATGTGGCTACACATGATTCTAGACAATGGTATACACTAGACTAAATATTATAGTATCCTCTATGCTGAGTTCTTGCTATAATCATTTAGAGGCCAAATGTATAACGGCATATTATTAAGTGTTTGATAAGAGTTATCATGATAGCACTAATAATGAGAATAGTTCTCAATCAATCATAGTATTTAATATTCACTCTATGCTGAGGGATATTGAGTATGGGATTGGGTTGTCGTTGCATATATTATATTATGGTTTTATTAAGGTTCCATAGTATATGTTTATATGCTAAATTGATAATGTCTAATTTACTTATTATATTCATGTTTATTATTTCAGATTTGAACATGGCATCATTTAGCCCACTTGTTAGCATTCTTAATCAAAACAAACTGACTGGAACCAATTATGTTGATTGGAAAAGAAACTTGGACATAGTTCTCACAGCTGAAGAGCACAAATATGTGCTTACTCAACCATGTCCTAGCTTTCCTTCATTAGATGCTCCTCTCGAGGAAAAACAATGATATGATCGTTGGCAGAAATCTAATGAAATGGCCAAGTGCTACATCCTAGCGTCCATCTCAAATGTTCTACAGCATCAAATGCAGGATGTAAAACTAGCTTCGGACATTATGCAAAGTCTGAAGGAGATGTTTGGTGAGCAAGGCCATTCTGCAAGGCAAGAAACCATGAGACAAATTTATAATACCAAAATGGCTAAAGGTAGTTCAGTGAGAGAACATTGTCTTACAATGATCTCTAATCTGAATACTTTAGAAGTTTTGGGTGCCGACATTGATGGAGAATCCCAAGTGGATATGACACTCCAGTCATTACCGGAATCATTCAAGGAATTCAGACTTAATTATAACATGAACAAAAAGATTTATTCTTTGTCTGAATTAATGAATGAGTTGGTAGCGGCGGAAGGCATCCTAGGTACTTCTAATGTTGAAGCTAATGTGGGTGAAGCTTCTACTTCTCAACCTAAGTCGAAAGGCAAGGGTAAGAAGAAGAAGAAGAAGGATTTCACTAAGCAAGAGGGTAAACAAATTGTCTTAGGGGTTGCCGACATAGGAAAGAAGCTGAAAGGAAAATGTTTCCATTGTGGTGAGAAAGGACATTGGAAGAGAAATTGTCCAAAGTTCAAGGCTGCCAATAAGGGTATGAAAAGTTCATTCCTTCTTGAAATATGTTTGGTACAAAATCCCACGGATTCCTAGTGTGTGGATTCAGGTTGTACTAATCATATCTGCAATTCTTTGCAGGGGTTCCAGGAGACTAAAAGACTTAAAGAAGGAGAGTTGTTTCTGACCTTGGCTGATGAGAGTAGGATTCCAGTTGTAGCTATTGGAGTGTTTAATTTATGCTTTGAAACTAGAGTTTTAATATTGCAAGACTGTCTGTATGTACCTAATGTTCGTAGGAATTTAATTTCTGCAACTTATTTAGGTAAAAGTGGATATTGTGTTATCCTTAAAGACAATGTTGTAATAAAGAAGGGTAAATCATTTATCTGTTTTGGCAATATTGTGGATGGTCTTTATATTTTAACTCCTAATAAGCATGAATTATATAATTCTGAATTAGATAATAACTCTCATGTAAAATCATTAAAGAGAAAGTTTCCTTCTACTAATGATGCATATCTTTGGCACTTGCGTTTGGGTCATATTAATCCAAACAAAATTCAAAGGCTGATCAAAGATGGTCTCTTAGAGCCATTGGACTTTGATGAATTTCCAGTTTGTGAATCTTGTTTGCAAGGAAAAATGACCAAACGACCTTTTAATGCAAAAGGTTGAAGAGCCCAAGAGTTGCTAGAATTAATTCATACGGATGTTTGTGGTCCTATGTCAACCCAAGCAAGAGGTGGCTATGAGTATTTCATTACATTCACTGATGATTACTCTAGATTTGGTTATGTGTACCTAATGAAACGGAAGTCCGAAGCCTTTGACAAGTTCAAAGAGTTTAGTGCTGAAGTTGAGAATCAATTGGGTAAACGCATAAAGGCCATTCGATCTGATCGTGGTGGCGAATACCTTCTTGGGGATTTCAAGGATTACTTAACTCAAAATGGGATCGTATCCCAATTGACTGCACCTGGAACTCCACGACAAAATGGTGTAGCGGAAAGAAGGAATATGACTCTTTTAGATATGGTTAGGTCCATGATGAGTTATTCGACTCTACCAACTTCTTTTTGGGGATATGCCTTAAATACTGCAATGTATCTTCTGAATTTATTACCTTCGAAGTCTGTTCCTAAAACACCTGTAGAGTTGTGGAATGGGCGTAAGCCTAGTATGAGACATCTCCATATTTGGGGTTGTCCAGTACATGTGTTAAAAGGAAAGCCTGACAAGTTACAGTCTAAAATAGAAGTGGTATTCTTTGTAGGGTATCCAAAAGGAACTGCTGGAGGTTTATTCTATAGTCATAAAGATAATAAAGTGTTTGTTAGTACAAATGCCAAATTCTTGGAAAATGACTATATGAATGATTTCACTCTTAGAAGTAGAGTTGTCTTGGCTGAAATGAATGAACCTGTAATTGAACAACCAATGGTTGAAACTAGGGATGATGTGACTATATTGGATACACCACAAGATACTACTCATGAGATGTCTAGTATGCAGTTGCCTCGTCGTAGTGGGAGGAATGTTAGGCCACCTATAAGATTCATAGGTCTTGGAGAGACTTATGAGGCTATCTCAGAGGAGGCCGAAACTGATCCTTACACTTATGAAGAAGCAATGAATGATATAGATGCACATCATTGGGTCCAAGCTATGAAATCAGAATTAGATTCCATGTATTCCAATCAAGTTTGGGATCTTGTACAGGCGCCTAACGGCATTAAACCTGTTGGTTGCAAATGGGTTTACAAGAGGAAGAGAGGGATAGATGGAAAGATTGAAACCTTTAAAGCAAGGCTAGTGGCAAAAGGGTATACTCAAAAAGAAGGTATTGATTATGAGGAAACCTTTTCACCAGTAGCAATGCTTAAATCTATCAGAATTCTCTTATCCATTGCTGCTCATTATGATTATGAGATTTGGCAAATGGATGTCAAGACTGCATTTCTTAATGGCAATCTTGAAGAGGAAATCTATATGAAGCAACCAGAAGGTTTCATAGCAAAGAACCAAGAGCATATGGTATGCAAATTGAATAGGTCCATTTATGGACTTAAGCAAGCATCTAGGTCATGGAACATCAGATTTGATCAAGCAATCAAATCATTTGGTTTTGAACAAAATCTTGATGAACCATGTGTGTACAAAAGACATCAAGACAAAGTAGTAATGTTCCTAGTGCTTTATGTTAACGATATTCTACTCATTGGAAATGATGTAGGTGTAATGTCATCAGTAAAGGTTTGGTTGTCAAGCCAATTTGATATGAAGGACTTGGGTGAGGCTAACTTTATTCTAGGGATCAAGCTTTGGCGAGATCGTAAGAATAAGATGTTAGGCTTATCACAAGCTGGATATATAGATAAGGTTCTAGAACGGTTTAGCATGCAAAACTCCAAGAAAGGATTACTTCCTTTCTGACATGGAGTTCCTTTGTTTGATGACCAAAGGCCTAAGACTCAAGAGGAAGTAGATATGATGAGACAAGTTCCTTATGCTTCTGCAGTAGGAAGTCTCATGTATGCCATGCTTTGTACTAGACCAGATATCTGTTTTTCAGTTGGCATGGTCAGCCAATATCAATCAAATCCAGGACCACAACATTGGCAAGCTGTAAAGCATATTCTCAAGTATCTACGGAGAACGAGAGATTATATGCTTGTTTACCATTGTGAGAATTTGATTCCCATTGGCTATACAGATTCAGACTTTCAATCAAATCTAGATTTCAGAAAGTCCACGTCAGGATGTGAATTCACCTTGGGAGGTGGAGCCATAAGTTGGAGGAGTGTTAAGCAATCTTGTATTGCGGACTCCACCATGGAAGCTGAATATGTTGCTGCTTGTGAGAATGGAGCAAGTTCCTATCACATTGTTTTGTGACAATAGTGGAGCGGTTGCACAATCCAAAGATCCAAGGAATCACAAGAAAGGAAAGCACATTGAGAGAAAGTACCACATCATTCGAGACATTGTTGCTCGTGGAGATGTGGTGGTAGCAAAGATTGAAAGTGCAAATAATCTAGCAGATCCCTTTACCAAAGTCTTGCCACAAAGGACCTTCGAGTCACATTTGGAGGGAATGGGAGTTAGATTAGTGCACAATAGTCTTTAGGGCAAGTGGGAGAATGTTAGGATATGTGCCCTTAAATCCTATTGTATGTTGCTATGTATGATATTATGTATGACATTATGTGAGAAATGATGTATGACTTAATATTGTGTTTAATAAAGTTGCTTTATTCTTATCTAAAATAATGGTAACATGAATATTCGGACATTATCAAATAGTCCATGAGATGCATAGTATGTGATTTATGTGAAAAGTCACAGAAGATATAGATCACAAGTTCTTTGTAAATTCAGAATTTTGGTTCGTAGTCGGTGATGAAATTGGGCATTTCATCTGCGAAGACTAGAACATATTAACTATGATGATTTGTCTTGATCATGGAAATAGTGATTTCTAGTTAATATGTTGATATGTTTTAAGAGTTAAGACATATTGAACTAGACCGCTGTGAGATTTATTATTCTCCTAACGACTGTCAATTGAATAATAAATCTCACGACTTGTATTCACATGAACTCTTAATCCTGAAAGAATAATGGACCTGATCATGAAATGTAGGTTGCTTTGATATATCATGAGTAAGATCTAAAGTAACGGTCAAAACCTCAGTATGTTGGACAGCCACATTTAGTGTTGATGGAACATATATTCTCAAGATGGAATTCATAGTCTCTTAACGGAGATATAAAATATTCCCTTGAGATAAGTTTAATAGGTACAGTTATTCAGAGAGTTAGGCCTAACCACTTTAGTAAGACTAAAGTATATATTTATGAAATTGGATTTCATAAATATATGGTGAATAACTCATAAGAATTAAACCGGGTACTCAAGGATTAAGATGTAGTAATTTACAAAGTGGCAGTCTATATTCATGACTTTGTATTACTACGAATATTTGATGAAGGGGTTGCATGTATAATAAAGTCTTGGGATATAATTTATTAATGAGGCCTAGAGTGCAATTATATTTATATAGTGGTATTAAATATAATTAATGGTAACTTTGGACTTGTCAAGAGTTGACAGAAAAGCCCAAGGCCCATTGGAGCTAGTGTCTTATTTGTTCCCTTTTGGTCCCACTCCAAGCCACACACTAAAGCCCAATTGGGAAGGCCCAAAAGGCTAGCCCATGATCAAGACAAATCATCTTAGTTAATATGTTATAGTCTTCGCAGATGAAATGCCCAATTTCATCACCGACTGCGAACCAAAATTCTGAGTTTACAAAGAACTTGTGATCTATATCTTCTATGACTAAATCACATAAATCACATACTATGCATCTCATGGACTATATGTTAATTTCTGAATATTCATGTTACCATTATTTTAGATAAGAATAAAGCAACTTTATTAAACACAATATTAAGTCATACATCATTTCTCACATAATGTCATACATAATATCTACATAGCATCATACAATAAGATTTAAGGGCACTTATCCCAACAGGTGTGTAGGAGCTACTGCCTCCTGGTGTGGAACGAGGCCCTTAAGCAAGCTGGGGTTGAGGCCTCCTATGCCTTCAGGAGAGTAGAGAGTGTATACTACCCTCCCGCCATCTGTGCATCAAGCTCTACTGGCTCCAAGGTTGACACTACCTCAAAAGAGGTAGATATTAGCAAAGATAGCCTAGCCAAGGCCCTTCTCTCTCCTGACAGCCCTTCTAAAGAGGCTGAGCAGCCTGGGGTTGTTGAAAAAGAAACAGTCACAACCAAGGGAGTGGCCATTGATGCCACCATGCCCCTAGCTGCTCCCCAGGACCTCCCCAAAGAGAAAGAGGTCCCTTCCAAGATGGAGATTGTCTTGGCAACTCTCCCTGTGCCTATCAAGGGGGACCTCAAGGGTAAGGGCCTTGAATCCTAAGCAGCAACACCCGCCCAGTCCACCAAGGTCCCAACAAAAGACAAACTTGTAATCAAAATGAAGTAGTTTTTAGAGTAGTAGTTTTTAAAGTAGTTTTTTTTTTTTTTTTTTTTTTGAACTGTTGTTTATGTTTCCAAAATTTGTAATCAATTTTCCCTTTTGTAATCAATTTGCCTTCTTCTTAGCTTAATGAAAATTATGAGCCTTTCTTTTACTCTTGTGATATTCATACAAATCCTAACATAGTTTTTGTTTCACCTAACACTTAACCAATATGAAAATGAGACACACCTTCATTTAATTATCTGCATAAATGATAATATGTTTACTACACCCACACAACTAGCAATAGGACAGGCTAATCCTCCTAAGTTTACAATCTCAACAAAGTATACCCTTCATTTCAAGAACATACCTTAAATAGAATTAATTCAAAGGAACCTACATATCACTGGACTTTCTCTTAATTTTAGAAAATGGTGGAGCATTTATCTCTCCAGGACTCCACATAACCTTCCACTTAACAACAGATTCAAGGTATTACAGATGACAATTAGCTCATGAACTAATCAGGAATATACTTGCAAATGCTTTATTTGATGCTCAAGAGTGTCCTTTTGACTAAGTTACTACAATGAGAGTCTTTGCTACTCAGCATGGCAGGGCTAAGTGCTAATTTTCCCAAGGTGTGTGATTCAAGGAACCTAACATGGCTGAGGTTCTATTTGATACTTATAGTAAATAATAAGAAGAATTAATTTACTCAAGGTATGTGGTCTGAGGAGCCAGACATGATCAAGGTTCTGTTTAGTACTTAAACAAATAACAAAAAATATCAATTTACCCAAGGTATATGGTCCGAGGAGCCAGTCATGACCAAGATTCTGTTTGATACTTAAGTAAATAATAAGAAGTATTAATTTACCCAATGTGTGTGGTTCGAGGAGCTAGATATGACCAAGGTTCTGTTTAATATTTAAACAAATAATAATAAGTATTAATTTACCTAAGGTATGTGGTCCGAGGAGCCAGACATGACTAAGGTTCTATTCAATAATAGGAAATATCAGTTTACCCAAGGTATGTGATCCAAGGAGCTAGGCATGACCAAGGTTCTGTTTGATACTTAAGTAAATACTAAGAAGTATTAATTTACCCAAGGTATGTGGTTCGAAGAGCCAGACATGACCAATGTTCTGTTAAATACTTAAACAAATAATAGGAAATATCAATTTACCCAAGGTATATAGTCCGAGGAGCCAAGTATAACCAAGGTTCTGTTTGATACTTAAGTAAATAATAAGAAGTATTAATTTACCCAAGGTATGTGATCCAAGGAGCCAGACATGACCAAGGTTTTGTTTAATACTTAAACAAATAATATGAAATATCAATTTACCTAAGGTATGTGATCCGAGGAGCCAGACATGACCAAGGTTCTATTTGATACTTAAGTAAATAATAAAAGGTATTAATTTACCCAAAGTATGTGGTCCGAGGAGCCAGACATGACCAATGTTCTGTTTGATACTTAAAAAAATAATAAGAAGTATTAATTTACCCAAGGTATGTGGTCCGAGGATCCAAACATGACCAAGGTTCTGTTTAATACTTAAACAAATAATAGTAAATATCTATTTACCTAAGGTATGTGGTTCGAGGAGTCAGGCATGACCAAGGTTTTGTTTGATACTTAAGTAAATATAAGAAGTATTAATTTACCCAAGGTATGTGGTCCAAGGAGCTAGACATGACCAAGGTTCTGTTTAATACTTAAAAAATAATAGGAAATATCAATTTATCCAAGGTATGTGGTTTGAGGAGCTAGGCATGACCAAGGTTCTGTTTGATACTTAAGTAAAAAATAAAGAGTATTATGTGGTTTGAGGAGCTAGGCATGCTACAACATTTTCATCTAGATTTTCTAGGTAATATGCACATAGTCCAGCCACCGAGGTGATACGATATGGCCCTTTCCAATTGGGCCCTAGTTTTCCCCATGCTTGGTTCTTTGCAGTACCCAAGACTTTTCTTAATACCAAATATCTGGGCACTAATGGTCTTAACCTCACATTTGAGTCATACCTCTGCTTAAGCTTCTGCTGATAATAAGCTAGTTGAACCATGACATTTTCTCTTTACTCTTCAATCAAATCTAAGCTTTTCTTTAATAACCCGTCATTTTTGTTCGGAGTGAACGAGCTCGTCCTTAACGTGGGGAATCTAGTCTCCAAAGGAATTACAACCTCGGCCCCATAAGTATTGAAAAAAGGGTTTCTCTCGTTGATGTATGAGGGGTAGTGCGATATGTCCAAAGAACATGTGGCTGCTCTTCTACCCGTTTACCCTTGGCATCATCCAACCTCTTTTTTAGTCCATTTACAATGATTTTATTGATAGTCTCAGCCTGTCCATTCCCTTATGGGTAAGTTGGAGTTAAATCCTTATTCTTGATACCCAATTCACAATAGTACCTTCCGAAAACCTTGCTATCAAATTGAAGTCCGTTATTCGAGATGAGGGTGTAAGGAATCCCAAACCGAGTGACAATGTTTTTCGACACAAACCTCTTGGCATCCACATCTTTGATGTTTGCTAGTGGCTCAATTTCAACCCATTTAGTGAAGTAATCAGTGTCGACCAAGAGCTACCACCTGTTCCCTACTACCTTGGGAAAGTGCCTTACAATATCCAACCCCCACTGAGGACACCCCCTGGCTGATAAATGTTTAGAGCGAATCTTTGACATTGGGCACACTTCTTTACATACTCTTGCTCTTCCTTTTGCATACCTGGCCACCAATACCCTTAAGTGAGAGCCCTGTGAGACAGTGACCAGCCCAAGTATGACTTCCACAAATCCCTCTATACAACTCTTCTAAGAGTGGTTCCATTGCCTCAAGATGAACGCATAGCAAATAGGGTTCCAAAAAAGAGCATTTGTATAACTTTTGGTCCTCGGACAACCATAAACAAGGATCTTTCCTTCGCACTTTATCAGCTTCTCCTTTCTCCATGGGTAGAATGTCATCCTTAAGGAATAGCACAATAAGGTCCATCTAGCTAGGGACCTGATTTGATGAATCTGGATCTGCTCCCTCTTTATCTTAGTAGGTTTGCACAAGTCCTCAACAAAAATTACCCGAGGTAAGCTTTGCATTGAGGAGGTTGCCTGAGTGGCGAGAGAATCAGCATGTGTATTTCTACTTTTAGGGATTTGCAGCAAGGTGAAAGACTCAAACCCTGAGTGCAAGTGTTTAACTTAATTCAAATACTTTTGCATTCTCACATCCCTGGCATCCAACTCCCCCTTTACCTAGCCTATAACTAACCTCGAATATGAAAATACCTCCACTGCTTTTCCTTTCATTTTTTGGACCAAAGCCATTCATACCAACAGAGCCTCAAATTCAGCCTCATTGTTTGTGGCCGAGAAACCCAACCTTAAGGATTTCTTAATAATGATCTTCTCAGGAGATATTACAACTAGCCCCACTCCAGATCTTCTTTAATTTGCTGCACCATCATCGTATACCCTCTAAGATAAAGACTCTTGCAGGGAGACCACACAAACTAATTTTCTATCCATGTTCAGCTTTTCTCCCTGCTTTTCCAGTGGGAATTCAGTAAACTTGGCCTCCAAATTAGCAAGGACTTGGCCCTTGATAGAGGTGTGAGGCATATACTTGATATCAAAAGCCCCTAAGATCGTACCCCATTTGGCAATTCATCTTGTGTAATCAGCGTTTCGAAATAGTGATTAAAGAGGAAGTTGGGTTAAAACCACTACTGTATGAGCTTGAAAGTAGTGGGGTGTTTACGTGTAGCATGTACCACGGCCAAAATGGCCCTCTCTAGTGGTAAATAACGAACTTCTACTTCATGCAACGACTTGCTCACATAATAAACTAGCCTCTGCATACCATTATCAACCCGTATCAGCACCAAGCTCACTGCATGGGAAGCCACAGCAATATAAGCAAACAAAACCTCATCCACCTCGAGCCTGGATATAATAGGTGGCCAAGAAAGGTATTCCTTTAGTTGTTGGAAGGCCAAAACACACTCCTCAGTCCATTCAAATCCTTTCCACTTATTTAATAGCTGGAAAAAGGTCTGCAACTGTTTGCTAACCAAAAAATAAATCGGTTCAAGGCGGTAGTCATTCCTGTTAATCTCTGGACTTCTTTGGGATTCCAAGGTGGCTAAAAACTGTTAATTGCTTTAATTTGATCGGGATTGACTTTAATTCCACGATTTGTGACCATATAACCCAAAAATTTTCTTAAACTAACACCAAAAAAGAACTTGGAAGCATTAACACCCAGCTTGTGTTTTCTCAATATTTCAAAGATATCTCCTAGGTCACCAACATGCTCGGGATCTTCCCTACTCTTCACCGCCATATCATCTATATAAACCTCAATATTTTTTCCTAATTGTGGCTCGAACATCTTGGTCATCATCCTTTGATAGGTGGACCCTGCATTCTTCAAACCAAAAGGCATCACCTTGTAGTAGGCGTAATAAAAGCTGTCTTTTCCTGATCATCCAAAGCTAATGGTATCTGATGGTATCCTTGAAAGGCATCCAAGAAACTCATCCGAGGATGGCCTACAGTTGCATCCACTAACTGATCTTTTCAAGGCTTGGAGAAGGGGTCCTTAGGGCAAGCCTTATTCAAATATGTGAAATCTACACATACTCGCCACTTCCCGTTTTTCTTCTTGACCTCCACCGTATTGGCCAACCACTCAGAGTAGAAAACTTCTTTAATAGCCCCAGCCTACTTAAGCTTGATCACTTCCTCCTTGACAGCATCAGAGTGCTCTTTAGATGAGCGTCGAGGTGGTTGCTTTCCGGGGATGACAACTGGGTTGATATTTAAATGATGGCAAATGAAGTTTGGATCCACCCTAGGAGCTTCATAAGCACTCCATGCAAACATATCAATATTCTCCCTAAGGAACACTATCAGCTCTTCCTTCTCTTGAAGGGGCAATTGAGCTCTGACCTGGAAAAATTTCTCGTTATCATCACCTATAACCACCTTCTCCAATTCCTTAACCTTTGCCCATTCTAACACTGCACTCGTAGACAACACTAGCATCCTTGATTGCTATAGGCCCCCCTCAGCAGGGGCCGAGGACTTTCCTTTAGACTGATGCCTAATTGCAGCAACTAAGCACTGCCTGGCCATAGACTGGCTCCCCACCAGTTCCTCAACCTGGTCCCTAGACGGGTACTTCACTTTCAAGTGCAAGGTGGAAGAGATGGCCCCCAGGGTATGAAGCCAGGGTCTTGTCATAATGGCAGTGTAGGGGGAGTAAGCATCTACTACAATGAAGTCCACTTTCGCCACTTCTGAACCTACTTGTACTGGTAGTCTAATCTGGCCCCTAAGAATAATAACTTTCCCATCAAAACCTACCAAAAGTGAATCATAATGTGCCAGATCCTCAGGTTTCAACTTTAGCCCTTTATACAAATTAGGGTACATGATTTCTGCCCTGCTACCTTGATTTAGCAACACCCTCTTCACATCATACCTCCCTATCCTAAGGGTGACCACTAGGGCATCATCATGTTGCTGCAAGGTTCCAACCTTGTCTTCATCCGAGAAACTTAGTGCTGGTCAGACCTCCATCCTATTCCTCTTCAGCTTGGGGGAGGAGTCCTCTACGAGTGGCCGAGCTATGGACATCATCCTAAAGGGATGAGAACCAGTTCTCCCTGGAGCAGCCAGAATAACATTGATTGTACCTAAAGGTGGCCTTAGAAAAGCATCTCTCTAAGCTCTCGACCCTGTCTGGCCTCTTTGCCAATTGGGTTGAAATAGAAATTGCTTTAACCTTCCACCTCTGACCAGCTGCTCTAGATGACTCCACAAAGTCCTGCAATCTTCTGTGGTGTGTCATCAGTCTAGGTGGTATTTGCAATGAAGGCTTTGGTTGGCTTCATAGGGTCTTCTCCCATCTTATTTGGCCATTTAAAATATGGCTCATTCTTAATTTTTTTCCAGGATTTGATGCACTGGTTCTTAGAACACCGTGTTAATCACTTGAGTAGCAGTAGACCCAGATTGCCTAGCGAAGTCTCTCCGGGGCTGATTATTGTTGTATTTGTCTGACCTGAAATCCCTCCTACCTTGAGGGATAACCTTAGCCTTCCCTTTCCCTTATAGTTGGTCCTCCTCGACCTGCTTATACTTGTCAATTTAGTCCATGAACTGACGCATACTCTTAACAAGTTTCCCAGTTAAAGATTTCCTCAAACCATGCTCGGCAGGGAGGTCGACCTTAAATGTCCTTATGGCCACATCAACAAAATTTCCATCTATCTCATTGAACATCTCCTAGTATCTATCAGAGTATGTTTTTAGTGTCTCCCCTTCTAGTATGGTCATGGACAACAAAGAGAATAAGAGCCAAGGAACTCTGCTACAATTAACAAAACGAGATCCAAACGCTTGAGTGAGTTCCTTAAAGGAATTAATAGAACCTACTCCTAGGCCATCAAACCATCTCATTGCCACAGGCCCCAAACTGGATGGGAACACCTTGCACATCAAGGCCTCATTCCTAGAGTGGATAGCCATTCTCTAATTGAAGTGGCTTACATGCTTTACAGGGTTTGTTTGACCATTGTACATGGTGAATGTTGGTTGAGTAAACCGTCGAGGAAGTATTCCTCCTTCAATTCTACATGTGAAAGGTGACTTGGAAATTTGGTTTAACGCCCTGCTCATAGCATTGTTTCCCAGACCTTTACAAGACGGGCTCTTATTTCTGCGCTCATGGTGGTAATTCTCATCACACAAGAAAGACTAACTGAAGGGAGTCATTGACCTGGGCCTGTAACTGCCATCTCTATCATCATCAGAAGAAAAGTCAAAATTGGAAGAAGTCCTCCTTCGTGGTTCACAGCGCAGCCTCCTTTGAAGACGGTCAATCTCTAGTTGCATGGTCCTAGTATTCTTTTCATGAGAGACATGACTCCCACTTTTAGATTGGCTCCAACTAGTATGTGTGGTATGCACACTAACCTCCTGGTCCCTTCTCCGCTCAAGATTTAGAAAATGATCTTGACGTTGGCACCTCATAGATTCCTCCTGGTTTGGCCTAGAGCCTACCATGACTGAACATTATCTCACTAAAGCTCAAGCAATTCCCACAGATGGCGCCAATTGTAAGGACAGTTTGGTTCCTGTACGTTTTTAGACCTCTTAAAACACAAGTTATTTAAACTAGTTGTTTAGCCAAGTGATTACTTAGATAAATTATTTTAGACCTAGGTTAACATAAGAAAATCATATCATGTAAATAATGCGGAAATATAAAGAACACACAATACGATAACCTAGGAAAACCAAACCGGTAAAAAACCTGGGGAGGATTTAACCTAGCTATCCTCAACGTAAAACAGTTCCACTATGAAAGAATTGAAGTTTGTACGATAAGACTTAGACCACTAACATCCTACTACTACCTTAAATAGAAAACTTACTACCACGGCCACATGATAGCTCCGAGTCCACGAACTACTTCTTTCTTTGATCCACTGCAACCATAAGTTCTCCTACTTGTGACTTTGAAACTCCACTCAAAGGTTTTAGATCTTCTTTAAGTTCTTTATGCAACAACTGAAGCGATCACCAAGTTCTTGACATAAATCTTGATCTTGATAACCCTAAGTGTGTATAAAGGTAAACACCTCTAGATCTCACAAGAGATTCATCACACAGCTCATCAAAGACTTCTAAAACATAGCTAGGGTTTTTCTTTTTGTAATTGGAGTAAAACATAAAACCCTACACGTCACATGGGCTTGGGCTTAATTGGAAATTCTGCAGAAAAATAAATCTGCACGAGATTCGATTGATCGAGTCTAATTTTTGATCGATCGAGCCTTGCAGATTTAGTCTAATAAATTCTACAATCCCTTGATTCCAATTTTACAAATAAACACACTTTGAGTAACTTAAATCTAGACTCTAAGTTTTGATCATGATTTGCCAACACATTTCAAATTGAAGTTCTAATACATTTAATTCCTAAAGGCTTAGAACCTAACAAACTCCCCGTTTGGCAATTCGTGACAAAACACATCACAAAAAAAAAAAAAAAAAAAGAATGCACAAAGTTAAAAAAACAGCCCATTCAAATAAAATAGCCCTAAATACAATCCAACCTAACTACTATCTATCAGTTGCCATTGAAGATAGTAGCCACGACTAAATTAATAACCTGTATATTCCTGAAACACTCAACAAACACATAAACACATGTGTGGAAAATACAAGTAAATCAAAATAAATTCTTTATTTCATAAAACATAAAATAAAAGACATATACGATGAATAACCTTATAATATAAATCAATAACCAATGTATCATATGCAAAACAAGAAACAATAAAAGAAACATAAAACTTAGTGTCTCCCTCTAACATATACAACCCATAAAAGATAAATACATCAAGAGCCAAATAAAAATGAAACACATCAAAGAAGCTCCTAAATACAATCTATGTACTCCAAAACAAAAACTCCAAAACTCCCCATTTCTCCATGCCATTTGTATACTCCCCCTTTTTGTGATGAATTGCCAAGGGGTAATCAAGACTCATCATCAAAAGGTGGAGGTGGTGGAGTAGACCATCTAGCACCCGCTAAATCTGCTCGTAAAGCCTGAGCTCACTAAGAACATCCAACAGAAGCTGTCCATGCGCCACTTAAACGATCATGACGATATCCAGCATAGCCCGTATAGAAGCATCGCTCGATGAAGAAGGTGGAGGATCAACAGCAGCTATCGGGTCAACAAACTCCTTAGCAGTAGGGTCACTTGAAGTAGGAGGCCTAGATTCATCACCTGTAAAAGACTCGACAGGGTCACCAGTTTAGAGCTAGCTTTTAACTAAGCTGCTCTTTGCCGAAGAAAGGTAACACCTATGGGAGCTATGATATGTACGACCTCAGATGCAGAAAAATCCTCTAAACCTATATGTAACAGAATCCTATGAACAAAAACCAGAAAGAAGAGTCCATGAGATTTTGCACTACTCCTATGAACCTCAACAAGAGATCGAATGAAAAGAGTAGGAAAACTCATAGGAGCATCGGTAACAACAGCATACAAAAATGCACATCTCTCAATAGGAATAGTGTGCAAATGACAGATAGGCCAAATAGAATGACAAGAAATTCAGAAAAACTGATAATTGAGCTCAGTAAGCTCATGTGAAGTGATATGAGGATCAGTGCCCCAACTAATGGAAGTACCGGTGGTGTAATACATGATGTCATCAAGAGGAGGGATCTCAATGTATGGGTACATGGGCTGCCGAACCAAACGTACACCAAGAGTAGTGGCCACTATAGCAGAAGTAATGACATACTCTTCACGCCTTACCCAACTCATCACATATTGAGTGTTGGAATCATGGGAGTGGACAAACAAGTTCGAATAGAACTCTCTAATCAAGGTAGCTGGAGGAGGATGCTCGACCTCTAAGAGTGGTAACTAGCCTCTTCGCTTAAAGTTCCTACGTATTATAACCTTATGCTTAACCCAAACCGACCTAAAGATGTTAAGCTTCTCATAGGTTTCTTAGTTTTAAACCTATCACTCTTAAAAACAAGGGCAGAGGTGGTGGTGGTTTTCTTTGCCCTAGTCTTCCTAACCATGATGCTAAGGGTTGGAAAGAAAAGATAGAAATAGAAAATCAAGAAAAAGAACCAAGGGCAAACTGTATTAGAAAGGGTTAGAGTACAAAAATCTCAATAAATAACAATCTATATGATGCATGTAATGAATGCACATATGATGCATGCTCTAATGCATTGAAATTTGTTCAATTTTACTTCATAAACCATCAATTGACTTGAATACAGAGTTTTAGGCCGAAAACCCCAAATTTTGAAAAACCTCATTTCAAAAATTAAACCAAATTGAACATTTAATCATCATACTAGTTAGTAAACATCATATAATGAGTTAATCAATCAATTACACAAGTCAATTTTATCAATTTTAGCCCAATTGAACAAAATCCTCAATTTCACAAAGTTTCAAGCCCTAAAAATTTCAATTGTTCTTAAAACACCAAATTAACCAAATTAATGCATGGGAATCATGTAAACAACATCTACCAACAAAAATCCAGTGAACACTATTGATTAAAAACAACTGAAATTATCACAAATTCAAAAAATGCTATGTTCGAAATTTTCAATGAAAATACATGAAAAATGTGATTTTAATGAAAAAGAATGGGTAAAAAGGACTTACTAGTGCTTGGAGACAAAAACCCTTGAAAGATTTTAGGAAGAAAAAGACAAAAATTGCTTTAGAAACACGTGAGAAACTTCTTTTTAAAACATTCACTAACTAAAATTCAATCGGTCGAAAATTAGCTTCGATCGATCGAAAATTAAATTCGATCAATCGAGCACCGATCGAGCCAGGTAGATTCAAACCAAAATTTTTATCACAATGTCGATCAGTCGAGCAACAGCTTCGATCGATTGAAAATTTGGAAAAATGTATTTTTAGAAAAATATAGCAATTTTAGGCAGAAATTCCTCAAAGCACAATATTTCATGAATGAAATGCTTGAGTATGAGATTAAAAGTTTTTCAAAAATATTTGAATTTAACCCAGATCTTCCAAAAACAAGTTTTTCAACCAATTTGTCCTCAAAACTCAAACATCAAACACATTTGCATTAAAATCAAAGAACATATAATCTTGGATGGCCAAAATAAATTCACACACAATATCATGTACTAATTTTAGCAAAGAATAACTTGTGTAGTGTTTGTAACTAGCAATAGCTTGAGATACATGTGAGGTGATATGTACATAGTAAACAATCACAATTTCTACAAAATTCATCACATAAGTTTGAAAGAGATTATCACCTAAAGAGTTACATCATATAACTCTCACATCTCTTGGAAAACAAGCTTGCAATCATGTAAGTTTCTTGTTTTGCCTCATAATGTACACACCAATTATATTTCACTTGAAATTATTATTTTCAGCCAGATAATGTACACACCAATTTTATTTCATTTTGTCATCTTTATTATAGCCTAATAATGTATACACCAATTTTATTTCATTGTGTCATCTTTATTATAGCCTAGTAATGTACACACCAATTTTAGTTTTAATCTGATGCTACATCTTATTGTTGGATAAATAACATGTTTGTGTCGCATACAGAACAAACGCAGCGGAAAATTAATGAACCTACTTTATTCACAATTGATAACATGTGCAATGTAAATTTCAGAATATAAGACCAAGAGAGTGTACCTTGGTATGGTGAATTTCAAAACGAAGATTAGAAGTACTAGGAAATGCTTTTAATCTTCACTCCAATTCCACTTGATGCCCAAGATGTGTGGTCTCTCAATTAGTTCTATGTGTTTTTTCTAGAGAGAATATGAAGGAGTATCTTATACAAACATACAAACCATTTTTTCTTTTTATAAAAATTCTGTATGTTTCTCTACACATAACTGATTATCCAATTGTGCTAGCCTATTGGGCTTTTCCAATTGGGCTTTAGTGTGTGGCTTGGAGTGGGACCAAAAGGGAATAAATAAGACACTATCTCCAATGGGCCTTAGGCTTTTCTGTCAACTCTTGACAAGTCCAAAGTTACCATTAATTATATTTAATACCACTATATAAATATAATTACACTTTAGGCTTTATTAATATATTATATCCCAAAACTTTATTATACATGCAACCCCTTCATAAAATATACGTAGTAATACAAAGTCATGAATATAGACTGCCACTTTGTAAATTTCTACATCTTAATCCTCAAGTACCCGGTTTAATCCTTTTAAAGTTATTCTTCATATAATTATGAAATTTAATCTCATAAATATATACTTAAGTAATTTCTTACCAAAGTGATTAGGCCTAACTCTCTGAATAACTGAACCCATTAAATTTATCTTAAGGGAATATTTTGTATCTCCGTTAAGACACTATGAATTCCATTTTGAGAATATATGTTCTGAAGGAAAATTACATGTTTGTATCGCATACAAAACATACGCAGTGGAAAATAAACGGATCTACTTCATTTGAAATTGATAACATGCACTATGTAAGTTTCAGAATATATGAACAAGAGAGTGTACATTGGTGCGGTGAAATTCAAAACCAAAGAGAAGAAGTTCTTGAGAACACTTTCAATCTTCACTCCAATTCCACTTGATGCCCAAGATGTGTGGTCTCTCAATCAGTTCTATGTGTTGTTCTAGAGAGAATATGAAGAAGTTTCTTTCTTTCACATATCTGAACATAAAAACCATTTCATTCTAATATAAAATTTTGTATGTTTCGCTCCACATAACTGATTATCTAATTGGGCTAGCCTTTTGAGCCTTCCCAATTGGGCTTTAGTGTGTGGCTTGGAGTGGGACCAAAAGAGAACAAATAAGACACTAGCTCCAATGGGCCTTGGGCTTTTCTGTCAACTCTTGACAAGTCCAAAGTTACCATTAATTATATTTAATACCACTATATAAATATAATTACACTCTAGGCCTTATTAATAAATTATATCCCAAGACTTTATTATACATGCAACCCCTTCATAAAATATTCGTAGTAATACAAAGTCATAAATATAGATTGCCACTTTGTAAATTACTATATCTTAATCCTTGAGTACCCGGTTTAATCCTTTTAAGTTATTCATCATATATTTATGAAATCTAATTTTATAAATATATACTTTAGTCTTACTAAAGTGGTTAGGCCTAACTCTCTGAATAACTAAACCCATTAAACATATCTCAAGGGAATATTTTATATCTCCGTTAAGAGACTATGAATTCCATCTTGAGAATATATGTTCCATCAACACTAAATGTGGCTGCCCAACATACTAAGGTTTTAATCGTTACTTTAGATCTCACTCCTGATACATCAAAGCAATCTACATTTCATGATCCAAGTAAATACAAGTCGTGAGATTTATTATTCAATTGACAGTCATTAGGAGAATAATAAATCTCACAACGGTCCAGTTCAATATGTCTTAACTCTTAAAACATATCAATATATCAACATATCAACTAGAAGTCACCACTTCCATGATCAAGACAAATCATCGTAGTTAATATGTTATAGCCTTCGCAGATGAAATGCCCAATTTCATCACCGACTACAAACTATAATTCTGAGTTTACAAAGAACTTGTGATTTATATCTTCTGTGACTTTTCACATAAATCACATACTGTGCATCTTATGGACTATTTGATAATGTCCGAATATTCATGTTACCATTATTTTAGATAGGAATAAAGCAACTTTATTAAACAGAATATTAAGTCATACATCATTTAATACATAATGTCATACATAATATCATACATAGCATCATACAATAGGATTTAAGGGCACTTATCCAAACAATCTCCCACTTGCCCTAAAGACTATTGTGCACTAATCTAACTCTCATTCCCTCCAAATGTGACTCGAATGTCCTTTGAGGCAAGGCTTTGGTAAAGGGATCTACTAGATAATTTGCACTTTCAATCTTTGCTACCACCACATCTCCGTGAGCAACAATGTCTCGAATGATGTGGTACTTTCTCTCAATGTGCTTTCCTTTCTTGTGATTCCTTGGATCTTTGGATTGTGCAACCGCTCAACTATTGTCGCAAAATAATGTGATAGGAACTTGCACTATTCTCACTACACCAAGATCAGAAAGGAATTTCTTGAGCCATACAGCTTCTTTTGCTGCTTCACAGCAGCAACATATTCTGCTTCCATGGTGGAGTCGACAATACAAGATTGCTTAACACTCCTCCAACTTATGACTCACCTCCCAAGGTGAATACATCCTGACGTGGACTTTCTGAAATCTAGATCTGATTGAAAGTATGGATCTGTATATCCAATGGGAATCAAATCCTCACAATAGTAAACAAGCATATAATCTCTCGTTCTCTGTAGATACTTGAGAATATGCTTTACAGCTTGCCAATGTTGTGGTCCTGGATTTGATTGATATCGGCTAACCATGCCAACTGCAAAACAGATATCTGGTCTAGTACAAAGCATGGCATACATGAGACTTCCTACTGTAGAAGCATAAGGAACTTGTCTCATCAAATCCACTTCCTCTTAAGTCTTAGGCATTTGGTCATCAGACAGAAAAACTCCATGTCTGAAAGGAAGTAATCATTTCTTGGAGTTTTGCATGCTAAACCGTTCTAAAACCTTATCTATATATCCAGCTTATGATAAGCCTAACATCTTATTCTTGCAATCTCGCCAAAGCTTAATCCCTAGGATAAAGTTAGCCTCACCCAAGTCCTTCATATCAAATTGGCTTGACAACCAAACCTTTATTGATGACATGACCCCTACATCATTTCCAATGAGTAGAATATCATCAACATAAAGCACTAGGAACATTACTACTTTGTCTTGATGTCTTTTGTACACACTTGGTTCATCAAGATTTTATTCAAAATCAAATGATTTGATTGCTTGATCAAATCTGATGTTTCATGACTTAGATGCTTGCTTAAGTCCATAAATAGACTTATTCAACTTGCATACCATATGCTCTTGGTTCTTTACTATAAAACCTTCTGGTTGCTTCATATAGATTTCCTCTTCAAGATTGCCATTAAGAAATGCAGTCTTAACATCCATTTGCCAAATCTCATAATCACAATGAGCAGCAATGAATAAGAGAATTCTGATAGATCCCAAACTTGATTGGAATACATGGAACCTAATTCAGATTTCATAGCTTGGACCCAATGATGTGCATCTATATCATTCATTGCTTCTTCATAAGTGTAAGGATCAGTTTCGGCCTCCTCTGAGATAGCTTCATAAGTTTCTCCAAGACCTATGAATCTTATAGGTGGCCTAACATTCCTCCCTCTACGACGATGCACCTGTGTACTAGACATCTCATGAGTAGTATCTTGTAGTGTATCCAATATAGCCACATCATCCCTAGTTTCAACCATTGGTTGTTCATTTACAGGTTCATTCATTTCAGCCAAGACAACTCTACTCCTAGGAGCATAATCATTCATATAGTCATTTTCCAAGAATTTGGCATTTGTACTAACAAATACTTTGTTATCTCTATGACTATAGAATAAACCTCCAACAGTTCCTTTTGGATACCCTACAAAGAAAACCACTTCTGTTTTAGACTGTAACTTGTCAGTCTTTCCTTTTAACACATGTGCTGGACAACCCCAAATATAGAAATGTCTCACACTAGGCTTACGCCCATTCCACAACTCTACAGGTGTTTTCGGAACAGACTTCGAATGTACTAAATTCAGAAGATACATTGCAGTATTTAAGGCATATCCCCAAAAGGAAATTGGTAGAGTTGAATAACTCATCATGGACCTAACCATATCTAAAAGAGTCCTATTCCTTCTTTCCGCTACACCATTTTGTTGTGGAGTTCCAGGTGCAGTCAATTGAGATATAATCCCATTTTCAGTTAAGTAATCCTTGAAATCCCTAAGAAGGTATTCACCACCACGATCAGATCGAATGGCCTTTATGCGCTTACCCAATTGATTCTCAACTTCAGCCCTAAACTCTTTGAACTTTTTAAAGGCTTCGGACTTCCGTTTCATTAGGTACACATAACCAAATCTAGAGTAATCATCAGTGAAAGTAATGAAATACTCATAGCCACCTTTTGCTTGGATTGACATAGGACCACATACATCTGAATGTACTAGTTCTAGCAAATCTTGGGCTCTTCTACGTTTTGCATTAAAAGGTCGCTTAGTCATTTTGCCTTCCAAACAAGATTCACAAACTAGAAATTCATCAAAGTCCAATGGCTTTAAGAGACCATCTTTGATCAGTCTTTGAATTCTGTTTGGATTAATATGACCCAAACGCAAGTGCCAAAGATATGCATTATTAGTAGAAGGAAACTCTCTCTTTAATGATTTTACATGAGAGTTATTATCTAATTCAGAATTATATAATTCATTCTTATCAGGAGTTAAAATATAAAGACCATCCACAATATTGCCTGAACAGATAAATGCTTTACCCTTCTTTATTACAACATTATCTTTAAGGATAACACAATATCCATTTTTACCCAAATAAGTTGCAGAAATTAAATTCCTACGAACATTAGGTACATACAGACAGTCATTTAATATTAAAACTCTTAAGTCAAAACATAAATTAAACACTCCAATAGCTACAACAGGAATTCTACTCCCATCAGCCAAGGTTAGAAACAATTCTCCTTCTTCAAGCTTTCTGGTCTCCTGGAACCCCTGCAAAGAATTGTAAATATGATTAGTACAACCTGAATCCACACATCAGGAATCCGTGAGATTTTGTACTAAACATATTTCAAGAAGGAATGAAATTTTCATACCCTTATTGGCAGCCTTGAACTTTGGACAATTCCTCTTCCAATGTCCTTTCTCACCACAATGGAAACATTTTCCTTTGAGCTTCTTTCCTTTGTCAGCAACCCCTAAGACAATTTGTTTACCCTCTTACTTAGTGAAGTCCTTCTTCTTCTTCTTCTTACCCTTGCCTTTCGACTTCGGTTAAGAAGTAGAAGCTTCACCCACATTGGCTTCTAGACTAGCACTAGAAGTACCAAGGATGCCTTCCGCCGCTACCAACTCATTCATTAATTTAGACAAAAAATAAATCTTTTTGTTCATGTTATAATTAAGTCTGAATTCCTTGAATGATTTCAGTAGTGACTGGAGTATCATATCCACTTGGGATTCTCAATCAATATCGGCACCTAAAACCTCTAATGTATTCAGATTAGAGATCATTGTAAGACAATGCTCTCTCACTGAACTACTTTCAGCCATTTTGGTATTATAAATTTGCCTCATGGTTTCTTGCCTTCCAGAACGGCCTTGCTCACCAAACATCTCCTTCAGACTTAGCATAATATTCGAAACTAGTTCTACATCCTGCATTTGATGCTGTAGAACACTTGAAATGGACGCTAGGATGTAGCACTTGGCCATTTCATTAGATTTCTGCCAATGATCATATCGTTGTTTTTCCTCATGAGGAGCATCTAATGAAGGAAAGCTAGGACATGGTTGAGTAAGCACATATTTGTGCTCTTCAACTATGAGAACTATGTCTAAGTTTCTTTTCCAGTCAACATAATTGGATCCAGTCAGTTTGTTTTGATTAAGAATGGTAACAAGTGGGCTAAATGAAGCCATGTTCAAATCTGAAATAATAAACATGAATATAATAAGTAAACTGGACATTATCAATTTAGCATATAAACATATAGTATGGAACCTTAATAAAACCATAATATAATATATGCAACGACAATCCAATCTCATACTCAATATTCGTCAGTATAGAGTGAACATTAAAAACTATGATTGATTGAGAACTATTCTCATTATTAGTGCTATCATGATAACTCTTATCAAACACTTAATAATATGATGTTATACATATGGCCTCTAAATAATTATAGCAAGAACTCAGCATAGAGGATACTATAATATTTAGTCTAGTGTATACCATTGTCTAGAATCATGTGTAGCCTCATTTCATCCCCTTAATAGGTTTATCATGTAGTTGTTAGGATATGTGCCCTTAAATCCTATTGTATGATGCTATGAATAATATTATGTATGACATTATTTGAGAAATGATGTATGACTTAATATTATGTTTAATAAAGTTGTTTTGATTCTTATCTAGAATAATGGTAACATGAATATACGGACATTATCAAATAGTCCATGAGATGCATAGTATGTGATTTATGTGATTTAGTCACAAAAGATATAGATCACAAGTTCTTTGTAAACTCAGAATTTTGGTTCGTAGTCGGTGATGAAATTGGGCATTTCATCTGCGAAGACTATAACATATTAACTACGATGATTTGTCTTGATCATGGAAGTGGTGACTTCTAGTTAATATGTTGATATGTTTTAAGAGTTAAGACATATTGAACTGGACCGCTGTGAGATTTATTATTCTCCTAACGACTGTCAATTGAATAATAATCTCACGACTTGTATTCACATGAACTCTTAATCCTGAGAGAATAATGGACCTGATCATGAAATGTAGGTTGCTTTGATATATCAGGAGTGAGATCTAAAGTAACGGTCAAAACCTCAGTATGTTGGGCAACCACATTTAGTGTTGATGGAACATATATTCTCAAGATGGAATTCATAGTTTCTTAACGGAGATATAAAATATTCCTTGAGATAAGTTTAATGGGTACAGTTATTCAGAGAGTTAGGCCTAACCACTTTAGTAAGACTAAAGTATATATTTATGAAATTGGATTTCATAAATATATGGTGAATAACTCATAAGGATTAAACCGGGTACTCAAGGATTAAGATGTAGTAATTCACAAAGTGGCAGTCTATATTTATGACTTTGTGTTACTACGAATATTTTATGAAGGAGTTGCATGTATGATAAAGTCTTGGGATATAATTTATTAATGAGGCCTAGAGTGCAATTATATTTATATAGTGGTATTAAATATAATTAATGGTAACTTTGGACTTGTCAAGAGTTGACGGAAAAGCCCAAGGCCCATTGGAGCTAGTGTCTTATTTGTTCCCTTTTGGTCCCACTCCAAGCCACACACTAAAGCCCAATTGGGAAGGCCCAAAAGGCTAGCCCAATTAGATAATCAGTTATGTGGAGAGAAACATACAGAATTTTATATAGAATAAAATGGTTTGTATGTTTGATATGTGTAATGACATGAAAATAAGGAAGAGAGACATTCTTTCATATTCTCTCTAGAAACATAGAACTGATTGAGAAACCACACATCTTGGGCATCGAGTGGAATTGGAGTGACGATTGAAAGTATTCCCGAGTACTTCTTCATTCGGTTTTGAAATTCACCGCATCAAGGTACACTCTGTTGTTCTTATATTCTGAAACTTACATAGTGCATGTTATCGTTTTCGAATGAAGTAGATCCGTTTATTTTTCCGCTGCGTATGTTTTGTATTGGATACAAACATGATAATTTCCTAACAGTAGTACCATGATACAAAACACCCTCCGCATGGAATGCAAAGCTCGGAGCTAAGACAAGGTGTTTGATCAAACCACTATAAACCAAGAAATTCAATCTTGTAGGACCGTGATATACATACTTTCCGCATTGAATGCAAAGCTCGAAGCTAAGACAAAGTATATATTTCATACTACTACGAACCAACAATAGAGGCCGTGAGATCCAACCCTTGTATCGCATACAAAACAGATCCAAACACTACATGTTTGTATCGCATACAAAACATACGCAGCGAAAAATAAACGGATCTACTTCATTCGCAATTGTTAACATGTACTGTGTAAATTTCAGAATATATGAACAAGGAAGTGTAACCTGGTGCAGTGAAATTCAAAACTAAAGAGAAGAAGTTCTTGAGAACACTTTCAATCTTCACTCCAATTCCACTTGATGCCCAAGATGTGTGATCTCTCAATCAATTCTATGTGTTGTTCCAGAAAGAGTATGAAGAAGTTTCTTTCTTTCACATATCTGAAAATACAAACCATTTCATTCTAATATAAAATTCTGTATGTTTCTTTCCACATAACTGATTATCTAATTGGGCTAGCCTTTTGGGCCTTCGTAATTGGGCTTTAGTTTGTGGCTTGGAGTGGGACCAAAAGAGAACAAATAAGACACTAGCTCCAATGGGCCTTGGGCTTTTCTATCAACTCCTAACAAGTCCAAAGTTACCATTAATTATATTTAATACCACTATATAAATATAATTGCACTCTAGGCCTTATTAATAAATTATATCCCAAAACTTTATTATACATGCAACCCCTTCATAAAATATTCGTAGTAATACAAAGTCATGAATATAGATTTCCACTTTGTAAATTACTACATCTTAATCCTTAAGTACCCGGTTTAATCCTTTTAAGTTATTCATCATATATTTATGAAATCTAATTTTATAAATATATACTTTAGTCTTACTAAAGTGGTTAGGCCTAACTCTCTGAATAACTGAACCCATTAAACTTATCTCAAGAGAATATTTTATATCTCCGTTAAGAGACTATGAATTCTATTTTGAGAATATATGTTCCATCAACACTAAATGTGGCTGCCCAACATACTGAGATTTTAACCGTTACTTTAGATCTCACTCCTGATATATCAAAGCAACCTACATTTCATGATCAGGTCCATTATTCTCTCAGGATTAAGAGTTCATGTGAATAAAAGTCGTGAGATTTATTATTCAATTGACAGTCGTTAGGAGAATAATAAATTTCACAGCAGTCCAATTCAATGTGTCTTAACTCTTAAAACATATCAACATATCAACTAGAAGTCACCACTTCCATGATCAAGACAAATCATCGTAGTTAATATGTTATAGCCTTCGCAGATGAAATGCCCAATTTCATCACCGACTACGAACTTTAATTCTGAGTTTACAAAGAACTTGTGATTTATATCTTCTGTGACTTTTCACATAAATCACATACTATGCATCTCATGGAGTATTTGATAATGTCCGAATATTCATGTTACCATTATTTTAGATAGGAATAAAGCAACTTTATTAAACACAATATTAAGTCATACATCATTTAATACATAATGTCTTACATAATATCATACATAGCATCATATTGTTGGGAAAATACATGTTCGTATCAAATACGAAACACACGCAGCGGAAAATTAACGGATCTACTTCATTCGCAATTGATAACATGCACTATGAAAGTTTCAAAATTTAAGAACAAGAAAGCGTACCTTGGTGTGGTGAAATTTAAAACCAAAGAAAAGAAGTTCTTGGGAAGACTTTTAATCTTCACTCCAATTCCACTTAATGCCCAAGATGAGTGGTCTCTCAATCAGTTTCCTAGGAGAGAACAAGGGATTGTCTAACACTCACATACAAAGAATTTCATTCTTTTTGTGTAATCTTGATGAAAAACACTTATGAAAAGACACATGAAAGGACTTCTAAAATTTTATATGTTTCTCTCCTTATATACAACTGATTATCTAATTAGGCTCTAGTGTGTGGCTTGGAGTGGGACCAAAAGGGAACAAATAAGACTCTTGCTCCAATGGGCCTTGGGCTTTTCTATCAACTCTTGACAAGTCCAAAGTTACCATTAATTATATTCAATACCACTATATGAATATAATTGCACTCTAGGCCTTATTAATAAATTATATCCCAAGACTTTATTATACATGCAACCCCTTTATTAAAATATTCGTAGTAATACAAAGTCATGAATATAGACTGCCACTTTGAAGATTACTATATCTTAATCCTTGAGTTCCCGGTTTAATCCTTTATGTTATTCATCATATATTTATGAAATCCAATTCTATAAATATATACTCTAGTAACTCCTTACTAAAGTGGTTGGGCCCAACTCTTTAAATAACCAAACCCATTAAACTTATCTCAAGGGAATATTTTATATCTTCGTTAAGAGATTATGAATTCCATCTTGAGAATATATGTTCCATCAAAACAAAATGTTATTGCCCAACATACTAAGGTTTTGATCGTAACTTATAGATTTCACTCCTGATATATCAAAGCAACCTACATCTCATGATCATGTCCATTATTCTCTCAGGATTTAGAGTTGATGTCAATAGAAGTCATGAGATTTATTATTCAATTGACAGTCATTATGAGAATAATAAATCTCACAGCGGTCTAGTTCAATATGTCTTAACTTTTAAAACATATCAACATACCAACTAGAAATCTTCCATTTCCATGATCAAGACAAATCATCTTAGTTGATATGTTATAGTCTTCGCAGATGAAACGCCCAATTTCATTACCGACTACGAACTACATTCTGAGTTTACAAAGAACTTGTAATTTATATCTTCTGTGACTTTTCACATAAATCGCATACTATGCATCTCATGGACTAAGATAATGTCCATTTGTTCATTTATAATAGTCTCATATAATTAAACGATTTAATTATTTATGACATGCCAATAAATTGGATTTTAGGGCATAGACCCCAACATATACAATAGGATTTAAGGGCACTTATCCCAACATGTTCCATTAACACTAAATGTGGCTGCACAACATACTGAGGTTTTGACGGATACTTTAGATCTCATTCCTGATATATCAAAGCAACCAACACTTCATGATCAGGTCCATTATTCTCTCAGGATTAAGAGTTCATATAAATAGAAGTCGTGTGATTTATTATTCAATTGACAGTCGTTAGGAGAATAATAAATCTCACAGTGGTCCAGTTCAATATGTCTTAACTCTTAAAACATATCGACACATCAACTAGAAGTCTCCACTTCCATGATCAAGACAAATCATCTTAGTTGATATGTTATAGTCTTTGTAGATGAAATGCCCAATTTCATCACTGACTATGAACTAAAATTCTTAGTTTACAAAGAACTTGTGATTTATATCTTCTGTGACTTTTCACATAAATCACATACTATGCGTCTCATTAACTATATAATAATGTCTGAATATTCATGTTACCATTATTTTAGATAATAATAAAAAAAATTTATCATTTACAATATTAAGTCATACATCATATCTCACATAATGTCATACATAATATCATACATAGCATCATACAATAAGATTTAAGGGCACTAATCCCAACGCTTTTGTTCTTTTTGTGCATGTGCTACAATTTTTCGGGCATAAAAACTTATGATTTGCACTAAGGTGCTCATGATTGGCCAGTAAACAATGGTGAGATGGTTATTTATGCCTTTCTCATTAAGTTCAAGTTCTAAAAATCAAAAGCACGTGACTTCAAAATCAAGATCATGTGATTAAAAACTGTAAACAACTCCTACATAACATGCACTACAAAGCTAAAACTAGCAAAGTGCAGTAATATAAGCTCATCCGAGCTAAACAAGGTACACAAGCATGTTATGTAAAGATAATATGGTCAACCTTGATTACAAATCCAAGATGTCTAATACAAAACACATTTTTCCTTCCTTTTTTTTATTTATATTTTTTATTTTTAAAAGGAATAACTAAGACAACCTATCACGTAATGCATGAATGTTATGCAATGCAAATCCAAAAAGCAAAAAGAAAACAACGTAGCAAAAGAAGAATGGTCACAAAGACTATTGAGATGAAGCATAAGGACCATGTTAGAAAGACTCAATTAAATTGAGCCTTTTACATCCAAAACTTTTCAGATGCAACTCTAGCATTGGAGTTATTATTCATATGAGAATGATGAGCAACTCCAGGATTGGTATAAAGGTTTAAAGCCTTTACCAATTCACCAATTTGGACGAATATGCCCAGTTTTTCCACAAAAATGCCAAACCCACTATAATACCCCGAAAAAATAAAAAAAGATTAAAAGAAAGGTTATTTAAGTAAATTGTTTATGGGGTCAATTTTATAATTGATATTTCTAAGGGGTTTTTAGAAAATAAGGTTGAAACCCTAGCTATATAAACTTACTATGTCAATGTATATGGAGAGATATTTTGAGAGAGGAATCTACTCAAAGGATTGAAGTAGCGAAGGATTGACTATACTATTGAGGTAAGAGCCTAAAAATCTCTTCTTGTCAAATCTAAACTTTATTTAGAATTAGAGTACTTTTTTTATGTGGGTATTTTGATTAGCAGTGAAACTATTAAAATTATTCGAGAGTTTTAACGATGCGAAGAAAAGTTTAGATTTTATATTTTGGTCAATTGTACGCTTCTACTTACATATTTTTCTGCGCTCAAGTTGTAGATTTTAGGCGTGGGTCAACTTCTTGCACAGCTTTATTGTTTAAGAAACTTTGCCGAACTGATAGAATTGAAAAAAGAAAAAAAGAAAAACAGTAAGGTCAAGTAAGCATGGGTTAGGTGAGGTCTGACAAGTTAAAAAAAAAAAAAATGAAGAAGAAGCACACATCCTGTCTAGTGTGACATAGCCTACTATTTCTAGGCTATAGCCTTATCTTCAAAGGCATAAGGGTGGCAGAATATATGTATATAAATATATATATATATATATATATAAAGAAAAGTATTACGATTAGGTGGAATTTTTAGTGTGAGATAAACAGATAATTATGAGATATTTTTTTTAATAGTCTTTTGATCGGGTACCGTTATAAGTTATTTTTTTAAAATTATTTGATTATTGAGTAACAATATTTGAAAATTATTCTAGGTGATATCTAAGGATTTTAGAGAAAGTGTTAGGGAAAATTTTCTTTCGGAATAGCTTTTGGAGGTAAGTAACCTTATCCTAATTAGCTTTATTTTGCGTATTTTAATTAATGGAAATTGTTTACAGTTATTACGATTTTATTTCTATTGTATTACTTATTTCAAGTAAAGAATTATTACAAATATATCTGATTACTAAATATTATATGATGTAATTTATGTAATTGCTTTGGCTATACTGATTCAAAGTAAAGGGTAAAGAATTTTCACAAATACACGTGAGCATTGAATATAAAATTTATTTAATTTAATTGTTTTATAGCTATAATGATTTAAAGTAAATAATATAGAAATATCACAAATAGATTTGAATATTGAATATAAGATTATATAAATGTGTTTGAATAAGATATTTTTTGTTAGAAACTATGATTTCATATATATAATTATGAACAATTTGACTATGAATTTATTCTGATACCCAGCTAATAGGGGTTATTCATTAGTACTCTGATACCTAGCCAATGGGGATTATTCATTGGTATTCTGATACCCAAACCAATGGGGGTTATGCATTGGTACTCTGATACCCAAACCAATAGGAGTTATTCATTGGTACACTGATACCCAACCAATGGGAGTTATTCATTGGTACTTTGATGCCCAGTCACGGGGATATAGCGTGACCATAGTCATAAGATTGTTAAGAATATGAATTATGTTTGAATATTTGAACTATTTTGAGTCCTTAAAACTACATATGTAATTTGGAAATGTTTGAGTATTTAAACTATTTTGAGTCACTAAAACTGCTTATGTGTTTTTGGAACCTATTGTAAAGTTATAGCTTTGATATATGGAAAACTGACTACTTTCTAAACCATCTATGATATATTTGTCAGATTAAAGTATGTGATCTATTTGCAACTTATTATTTTAAGACTACGAAACTGCTTCAGTTATTTTGAAAACACATAGTATATTATAACTTGAAAAAAACATATTACCTCTTTTCCTTTACAGATTTATTGCTTGATAGAACTTATTAGGATTTTGGTTACGTATTGAGTTGTCAACTCACCCCCCCCTTCTTTTTCCCCTCTAGTTTCAGATTGTGAAGAATAGCAAGTGTTGGGAGTTTTGATGTTGTGTTGTGATCAGGAAAAGAAGTTTAGTGATTTTGGGATTCGATGATCTTCTAATAGTTTTATATTTATTGGCCAATTGGTATTATGTACATAAGGTTTGGATTTTATTCCTATTAAATTATTGGAGATGTAGTCATTAAGAAATTGTTAAGGTATTTTGGTTTTTTATTTGATTTAATTTTTGAGGATAAATTTTAGTTGCTAAGAAAGCCTTGCACACTTGTAGGGTGCTTAATTTATAAGCGTGCGGCAGTTGTCACATGCTTATCTTTATAGTTGGGTTCGGGGCGTGACAATTTTAATGGTATCAGAGCTTAGGTTATGATCTTGTAAACTTTATGCTAGGTTTTGATTTAGAATGAAATCTGTGCCCAAGGCATTATAATTCTAGTTATTGTTTATGAAGGTTATTAGGTTATAGATAGTGTCCTTTTGATGACTTGATGAGAAGTGTAAGTGAGGTTCCATCATATGATGATTTTTTTTTAGGTCATATTTGAAGGATTTGATATTTATGTCTATGTGGTTATGCATACGTGACTTATAAATACAAAAGGGAGGATTTTAATTGATATACCTCTATGATCTTATACTAGTGTTAAGTGGGTGTATTTAATTCTTGAAAATTTTGTAATTGATCAGATTGGTTATTAAAACTTCTTCTTCTTGTTAAAAGGAAAAGAGAGTGAGAAAAGAACAAACAAAGAAAATTTTCTTGCTGTTTTGTGAAAATCTTTTGAAAACTCATTTGATAGTTTTGCCTAATATAGTCGACCTACCTAAGGTTAGTTTGATCTATGGGAGATTCTCATAGGTTTAATTATTGAATGATAGTCTTCTATATACCCTATTTAGAATTCGGAGTGCTTTGGGGAATTGGAAATTGCAGAACTTTATTTTGGGGTTAAGGTTTGATGTTAGAGCTATGATTCCTTGATTTTAGTTTATATGGAGTAAGGAAATTAATGGAAAGTTCGTATTGTGAAGGAAATTAATTTGTGGATATTGTAGTTCACATTATATTATATGTTATTATATAAATTTTGAGGGTGTTTAAAGAATTCAGTAATATATTGGTGGACTTCCTTGGATTCTAATGTTAAGGACCGAGACCTTCTTTTGGATCATTGTTCTTGTTAGGGTTGACCTACATGGATTACCATAGCCCAATTTATGTGTGAGGTAGTCCCTAAATGTTTTTGAGACATGTTCTGTTACTTAGAAGTTTGAGGTCCTCATTTTCTTTCTATAGACTTGGAGGATTGTTTAATATCCTGGGGAAATAAATTTTGATGCCAGAAATGTAATTCTTTGAACTTAACTGATAAGAGTTAATGGATTGGCTCAATAGAAAATTAAGTGGATAGAACACAAGTACGTGATAGTATTGAATTGGACTAGTGAACCATATTTTTGATTGGATATTGAAGGAGTTGGGATGCAAGAGAGTTTATTTTGAAAGACTATTACAATCTGAATTATAGTCAATTGTTGTACCTTTTGTTTTAAATTGGCAGATGGTTAGTGATTATATATTGCAGAGTACTCTTAAGTTCTAGACTATTATAAACTGCTGGGACTATTATTTGCAAGGTAAAAAAAAAAAAAAGGGTTGAGATACTTCATGAACTGCTCCCTTCTAGCCGATGTATACTTAGAGATTTGTTTACATAATAGGCAATGTAATTATAAGGAACCCAGCTCTTCAATGAGTTTCAGCCCAAGTATCGTTTGGAGATTATTGGTGAATAAGTGTTGCTTATTTGAGAAGATAATTTATGGTTAAGATAGAGGTTCTATGAAAGACCTTATACCAATGCTCAATTGATTATTTATGGAGATTTTGGAATTTCTTTTTCTTACAAAACATGAGGTAGAAAAGATGCAGTGATATACGCATATGTTGTAAATTTGTTTTGAACTTAGGAAGGATTGGAACTTTGGATGCACTACTTGATTTTGAGGTAGAGAATTAAACGGATTCTAACATTCGATGATTTATGGTGAATCTCAAAATTGTGGATTTCCCTAGTTGTAATTTTTGGAGACTACTTAGGCCTTGGAATTTTGTTGAAATTAATAATTGATGGAAAATCAGTTATTGTGGTTAATCTAAACAAATGAGCCTTGGAACTTTTAATCATATTGAAAGGAACTTAGAGAACTATTTAGACTAGGGATATGTATATCTTAAAAGAATCTTATAATATGGTTGTTCTTAAACTATGGGTAATTGAGTAAGGGATTTTATAGCGGTATTGTATTATGCAACGAAAACTTCGTGGCTCCATTTGCTTTGGAAATTTTTTTCTTACAAATCTTGGGAAGGAAAAGTCTATGCATATGTTGTGAAATAGTTTTGAACTATGGTGATGAGTGATGAATTTGTATAGATCGATATAATTGTAGCTTTAGAGTAGCGCAGTGAAAGCACGATAATTCGTTCAACTGGTGATGAATTCAGAGGACTGAATTCTTATAAGTGGGGAAGATTGTGATACCCCGAAAAAAAAAAGATTAAAAGAAAGGTTATTTAAGTAAATTGTTTATGGGGTCAATTTTATAATTGATATTTCTAAAGGGTTTTTAGAAAATAAGGTTGAAACCTTAACTATATAAGTTTATTATGTCAATGTATATGGAGAGGTATTTTGAGAGAGGAATCTACTCAAAGGATTGAAGTAGAGAAGGATTGACTATACTATTGACGTAAGAGCCTAAAAATCTCTTCTTGTCAAAATCTAAACTTTATTTAGAATTAGAGTACTTTTTTTTATGTGGGTATTTTGATCAGCAGTGAAACTATTAAAATTATTCGAGAGTTTTAACGATGCGAAGAAAAGTTTAGATTTTATATTTTGGTCAATTGAACGCTTCTACTTACAGATTTTTCTGCGCTCAAGTTGTAGATTTTAGGCGTGGGTCAACTTCTTGCACAGCTTTATTGTTTAAGAAACTATGCCGAACTGATAGAATTGAAAAAAGAAAAAAAAGAAAAACAGTAAGGTCAAGTAAGCATGAGCTAGGTGAGGTTTGACAAGTTAAAAAAAATAATAATAAAATAAAATAAAATGAAGAAGAAGCACACATCCTGTCTAGTGTGACATAGCCTACTATTTCTAGGCTATAGCCTCATCTTCAAAGGCATAAGGGTGGCAGAATATATATATATATATATATATATATATATAAAGAAAAGTATTACGATTAGGTGGAATTTTTAGTGTGAGATAAACAGATAATTATGAGATATTTTTTTTAATAGTCTTTTGATCGGGTACCGTTACAAGTTATTTTTTAAAATTTTTTGATTATTGAGTAAAAATATTTGAAAATTATTCTAGGTGATATCTAAGGATTTTAGAGAAAGTGTTAGGGAAAAGTTTCTTTCGGAATAGCTTTTGAAGGAAAGTAACCTTATCCTAATTAGCTTTATTTTGCGTATTTTAATTACTGAAAATTGTTTACAGTTATTACAATTTTATTTCTATTATATTACTGATTTCAAGTAAAGAATTATTACAAATATATCTGATTACTGAATATTATATGATGTAATTTATGTAATTGCTTTTAGCTATACTGATTCAAAGTAAAGGATAAAGAATTTTCACAAATACATGTAAGCATTGAATATAAAGTTTATTTAATTTAATTGTTTTATAGCTATAATGATTTAAAGTAAACAATATAGAAATATCACAAATAGCTTGGAATATTGAATATATGATTATATAAATGTGTTTGAATAAGATATTTTTTGTTAGAAACTATGATTTCATATATATAATGATGAACAATTTGACTATGAATTTATTCTGATACCCAGCTAATGGGGGTTATTTATTGGTACTTTGATACCCAAACCAATGTGGGTTATTCATTGGTACTCTGATACCCAGCCAATGGGGGTTATTCATTGATATTCTGAGACCCAAACCAATGGGGGTTATTCATTGATACTCTGATACCCAAACCAATAGAGGTTATTTATTGGTACACTGATACCCAGCCAATGGGGTTATTCATTGGTACTTTGATGCCTAGTCACGGGGATATAGCGTGACCATAGTCATAAGATTGTTAAGAATATGAATTACATTTGAATATTTGAATTATTTTGATTCCTTAAAACTACATATGTGATTTGGAAATGTTGGAGTATTTAAACTATTTTGAGTCACTAAAACTGCTTATTTGTTTTTGGAACATATTGTAAAGTTATAGCTTTGATATATGAAAAACTGACTACTTTCTAAACCATCTATGATATATTTGTCAGATTAAAGTATGTGATCTATTTGCAACTTATTATTTTAAGACTACGAAACTGCTTCAGTTATTTTGAAAACACATAGTATATTATAAGTTGAAAAACACATATTACTTCTTTTCCTTTACAGGTCTATTGCTTGATAGAATTTATTAGGATTTTGGTTACTTATTGAGTTGTCAACTCACCCTCTCTTCTTTTTCCCCTTTAGTTTCAGATTTTGAAGAATAGCAAGTGTTAGGAGTTTTGATGTTGTGTTGTGAGCAGGAAAAGAAGTTTAGTGATTTTGGGATTCGATGATCTTCTAATAGTTTTATATTTATTGGCCAATTGGTATTATGTACATAAGGTTTGGATTTTATTCCTATTAAATTATTGGAGATGTAGTCATTAAGATTTTGTTGAGGTATTTTGGTTTTTTATTTGATTTAATTTTTGAGGATAAATTTTAGTTGCTAAGAAAGCGTTGCACACTTGTAGGGTGCTTACTTTATAAGCGTGCGGCAATTGTCACGTGCCTATCTTTATAGTTGGGTTCGGGGCGTGACACCCACAAAGGTCTATTATGCAACTTATCCTTTGGGAGGTTAGGATTCTTAGGCTTAGACTCTTTAAGATCAACCCTAATCTTCCTAGAAGGTGGTGTAACTTATACTGGTTTGATAGTCTCACTCTTGGGAGGCTCAAAAGAAGAAACAAAGTTTGTGGAATGAGTTTCAGACACAGAGATGCTATCTGCAAAACCTATACTAGTTTTGTCTAAGGGAGACTTCTAAACACTCAACATGTGATCAAGTTTTGAACTAGAAGACCAATTAGTTTGTTCTCTAGCAACAAATAGTTCTAATTCTAAGTTCTTTATCTTATCAAGCAACATCATGTTTTCAGTCTTCACCTTACCAATCAATTCATTAAAATCAAAAAATTGCAACAAAAAATTTTTCTTATCAAGCTCAAGGGAGGCAATTTTCTTTAAACCTAAGTCAACATTCATTGCATCCTTTGCAGCAACCTTGTAAAGCTTGTTAAAAGCTTCTTGCAAATCAGCACTCTCAAAGAGTTCCCCATTTGAAGGGTTCTCTTCAATCACAACACTTTCATCAACTACAGTAGTAGCTATGAAAGCAATGAAGTTTCCATCCTCATCACTACTAGACTCATGATCAGAAACCTCATTATCACTAAGGGTTACATCCATAACTTTACCCTTTGATCTTAAGAATGTAGGACATTCTGATTTCACATGACCATACCCTTGACAACCAAAACATTGTTGACCCAAAGAATTATTAGAGGTTTGACTTACTTTCTCTTTAGATTTATCAGCATTGTTCACTTTTGTGGGTTCATTCCTCTTAAAATTTCTAGGTTCAGCATTGATTTTACCTATTTCCCTTCTGTTGTTGTTTCTAAGAAAGTTTCTAAAGTTCTTGGCAAGATAAGGCAAGATAAGCAATTTCTGTAGAAGAGAGTTCATCATCAAATCCATTCCCATCAACATCATCAACTGACTAAACAGCCATTGATTTGGATTTGTTTGTCTTGGGTAAGTCTAACTCATAGGACTGGAGAGATCCTACAAGCTCATCAACAGGGATGGAGTCCATATCCTTACTTCCAGTAATGGCAGTCACATTGGGTCTAAAGTCCTCAATCAAGGATCTAAGTATCTTCCTAACTATCTTAGGTTGTTCATAAATTTCTCCTAAATTATAAGCAGAGTTAACAATATCATTAAGTTTAGCATAGAATTCATCAAAATATTCATCATCAGACATTCTAATACTTTCAAATCTAGTAGTTAACTACTGCAGTTTATTAATCTTAACTGCCTTTGTGCCTTCATGCACAGTTTGGAGAATATTCCATGCAATATGAGCAACCTCAATATTAGAGATTCTCTTGAATTCTTCCATAGAAACAACATTAAAAATAGCATTTATGTTTTTGCTATTAAAAGCGGCTGCTTCTTTTTGAGAAGTTGACCACTCGCTTACAAGAGTAGTCGGTTTCTCCCATCTGTATTCAACGGAGTTCCAAACTCTCTCAATAATAGATTTCAAGAATGCTTTCATCCTTTCTTTCCAGTAGGCATAGTTGTTCTCATCAAAGTGAGGTGGGAACACAAGAGAGTGACTCTGTTCCATGACAATAGGGGTCAAGGATCAACTCTTAAATCAAAAGATCTAAGAACACAAGAGCTAACCTGCTCTGATACCACATTTTTAGACCCCTTAAAACACAAGTTGTTTAACCTAATTATTTAGCCAAGTGATTACTTAGATAAATTATTCAGATCTAGGTTAACACAAGAAAATCATATCATGTAAATAATGCAGAAATATAAAGAACATACGATATGACAACCCAGGAAAACTAAACCGGTAAAAAATCTTGGGAGGATTTAACTGTAACACCCCAAACCCATACCAAGGATTTGGATGCATAACCTGTCCTAGAAATAATCAACAATAATATAATGGAACAGAGCGTAATAATTATCTTCAAATAAACATCTATCCATCATCATATTTCCTTATAAATTCGTAAAACACAAAATCCTCCACAATAAAGTCTATAAATACAATCTCAAAATAGTTCCACAATGTTAAACTCATTGTCCTGAAGAAATTTTATTAAAACAATTCACCAACTAACATTGCTCCAAACGAAGTCATCAATCTAAGGCTCCACTGATCTACCACCAAAAGACACTCCATATCTCTAATCTGAAAGGGTGGAAAAAAGAGGTGAGCTAGTGGCTCAATAAGAGACAACATAACATAAGGATGTCTTCCAAAACAAAACATTAGTATCATTGACAAAATATAGTCTTCACGATACATTTACAGATAGTTTAAATGGTAATATAATATATTCTATAAAACTATTAAAATAAAATGTTTCACTATAATGCTGTAATCATTAATAAAATAATAACCACTTCAATATGCCAATATACACTAAATAGGTAGAAACAATTTATTATAAAAATAAATAAACTATTTTCCACTTACAAAGATCTGTAACAATAAAATAGTAGTTCGATATGGATAATATTAGTCAAACCCAGACAAAAGCTGCTAAACACTCGGTGGGTGATTCCCATGGGAACAATAACACTAACCTCAAAGAGGCAACACTAGCTCCAAAGAGCAACAGTAACATTGCACCACACCACACTAACACTACATCGGCCGAAGACCAACACTTAACCCTGTGTTGGCAAAGGTTGCAGACTGTCTAGTTGACCATTTGAAACAATTCTTGACAAATACAATTTCATAATAACATACAATAGATAATAAAATTCGAGTATGTGCAAAGCACTAACAATGGTATAAGTTTTTGGAACTTCACTTTTTGCAACTATATATATATAGATAAATATATTTTTACCACAAGTATATATATATATATATACATATTTATTTATTTATTTATTTATATATATATATATATATGTCCTGAGAGACGTCATGTGCTGTAGTCTACTTACCTCTAGTTGCTAACCCAAGCTTCACTTTAATCGCACAAAACGACGTCAACTAGAACCTAAATAAAAATTAAATAACTCAATGAGGGTAGATTTTGAATAATCACAAAGTCCTTTGATAAAACAAATCCTCAGCCACTAAGAAGATTGGCAAAAATAAAATTTAACATCTCCTTCTAATAAACCCCCACCTATTCTAGATTATAAATGCAAAGTAAACCCTAAACTAACACCTAATATACCTATATATATAAATAACCACACGTAGACCATCTGATATACCTATATCTTTCTATTGCATGAGATGCTACTCCACGAATATCAATGAAGTTCAAATTCAAGATTAAATAGTGCATGCATAACATAATGCTTCCATGATAACTTTATTCCTATGCAACGGTTAATATAATAACTCTAAAAATTGAACCATCAAGAACACCTAATATACCTATATATATAAATATCCACACGTAGACCATCTGAGTGCCACCCTACATATAAATCGATTGTATCTACATATAAAAAAAAATCGGTTATACCATCAGAATGCCACCCTACATATAAATCGATTACAAGAGTTTAATCTATAAGAATGAGATGAACACCACGTGCAATGAAGATCTGATTCAGAAAAATTTGAATAAAAAAATTAATGCATGACCAATTAACTTCCATGAAATTCCACTCCTATGCAGCTATTATTAAAACTCTAAAATTTGGACTAGCAAGAGACAAAAGTCTCCCTTAAACACAAACTGTCCAGCGGAAAAAAACAATGGCTTGCAAAATTAAAGTTTACCTCACATGCAATAAGAATTTGCTGGCTGCAAAGTGTCCAACGGAAACAAAGGCTTGCACAAATCAACGTTTACCCCAAACTGAAAATAAGGTTTGCTGGCTGCCCCCCCCTGTAGCGCACAGTCCCCAGTCCTTTTTGCTGTAGTTTTTTTTTTTTTTTTTTTGTCTAGCGTCTTTCTCTCTACCTATCCCTAGGAAGCCCTAATTCTGCCATATTAAAGCTGTTTTCACTTGGGCTGAAAATTTAGAAGCCCACTAAAAACTAAAATAAGCTTCCAAGACCTACCTTTCCACTAAACTCATTATAAGGTTGTTTACATAGGCTAGGAGGCTATAAATTAATTTTGAATAAACCACAAAATAATTATTCACGTTACCCCTCTTTTTATTATTATTATTATTATTTTTATTTTTATTGTAGAAATCACAATATAAAATAATATCTCCTCCAAAACAAATTAAGCAATTTATCAAATCCACTCTCTAGAAGCAATTAAATTAATTTTAAGTGAGACGGGTGTTACATTCTCCCCCTCTTATAAAATTTTCGTCCTCGAAAATTAAAAACATACCTCACTTTTAAAATAGCTGGGGATATTTGGATTGCATTTCGTCTTTACGCTCCCATGAAGCTTCCTCTATGGAATGGTTCCTCCACAATACTTTGACCAAATGTATAGTCTTATTACGTAGCACTTGCTCTTTATGGTCTAAAATCTGAATTGGGACTTCCTCATAGGATAAGTTCTCTTTGACTTGCAGTGGCTCATAACTCAAGATATGAGAAGGATCGGGGACATACCTTCTCAACATGGATACATGGAAAACATTATGTATCCTTGACAAAGCCGGTGGTAAAGCAAGCCGGTAAGCAACAGAACCAACTCTCTCCAAAATTTCGAAGGGCCCCACGTACCTAGGGCTTAACTTACCCTTCTTGCCAAACCGCATAACTCCTTTCATAGGTGCCACTCGAATGAAAACCATGTCTCCAACTTCAAATTCCACTTCTCTTCTCCGTGGGTCAGCATAACTTTTCTGTCTACTTTGAGCTGCACGCAACCTTTCCCGAATTACATCAATCTTTTCACTAGTCCGTTGAACAATCTCAGGACCCAAGATTCTCCTCTCTCCAACCTCATCCCAACAAACTGGGGATCTACACTTTCTCCCATACAAAGCCTCATAAGGTGCCATCTTAATACTGGAATGATAGCTATTGTTGTAAGCAAACTCCACCAAAGTCAAATAGTCATTCCAATTACCCTTGAAATCCAAGACACAAGCTCTCAACATGTCTTCCAAAGTTTGGATAGTTCTCTCGGACTGTCCATCTATTTGAGGGTGGCAAGCAGTACTAAAGTTCAACTTAGTACCCAAGGCTTTTTGCAAACTATCCCAGAACCCTGAAGTGAATCTCGAATCTCTATCAGATACAATAGAAGCTGGCACTCCATGCAACCTCACAATCTCATTTATATAAAGTTCAGCCAGTTTGTCTAGAGAGTAGTTCATTCTAATTGGAATGAAGTGGGCAGATTTAGTCAACCTATCCACTACCACCCAAATAGCATCATGATTCTTGGGTGATCTTGGTAACCCACACACAAAGTCCATGGTGATATTCTCCCACTTCCTCTCAGGAATAGGTAAAGGTTGTAACAACCCTGATGGCCTCTGATGTTCCACTTTGACTTGCTGGCAAATCAAACATTGTTCCACAAATTGAGCAATTTCTCTTTTCATGTTGATCCACCAATAAACTTCTCGAAGGTCATGATACATCTTGGTACTACCCGGATGCATTGTATAAGGCGAGCGATGGGCTTCCTCCAATATCTCTCTTTTAATCAATGAATCATTAGGCACACAAAGCCTATTACCAAACCTCAAAACACCGTCATCAGAGATACTAAAATCAAATCTACTTCCACCACGTACTTGTTCCATGATCTTAAACAATTGAGGGTCACCACTTTGAGCAGCTTTGATCTTATCAATTAGGGTTGGTTGTACACTTAAACTTGCCAGGTAGGAATGGGAGTCTCCAGTCACTATGTCTACTCCAAGTTTCTGAAGATCATCAATAATATGCTTCTGAGTAGTTAATAACGCAGCTGAGAAGCTATACGACTTTCGACTAAGTGCATCAGCCACAACATTGGCTTTACCAGGATGGTAATTTATGGAACAATCATAGTCTTTAATTAATTCTAGCCATCTCCTTTGCCTCAAATTTAATTCTTTCTGAGTGTAAATGTACTTCAAACTTTTATGGTCAGTGTATATTTCACATCTCTCACCATATAAATAATGCCTCCAAATTTTCAATGCAAACACCACTGCTGCCAATTCCAAATCATGAGTTGGATAATTCTGCTCATAATTCTTTAGTTGTCGAGAGGCATAAGCAACCACCTTCCCATGTTGCATTAGAACACAACCAAGACCCTTACGGGATGCATCACTATATATCACAAAACCACCAGAGCTAGATGGAATAGTCAGTACTGGTGCAGAAACCAACCGTTGCTTCAACTCTTGGAAACTTCTTTCACATTCCTCTGTCCAATCAAACTTTGCATGTTTTCAAGTTAATCGAGTCAGAGGAGTTGCAATACTAGAGAATCCTTCCACAAATCTTCTGTAATAGCCTGCAAGGCCCAAAAAACTTCTTACCTCACTTACATTAGTAGGGACAGCCCAATTAACTACAGCTTCGATCTTACTAGGGTCCACTGTAATTCCATCTCTAGAGATCACATGTCCTAAGAACACCACTTGATTCAACCAGAACTCACACTTCTTCAATTTAGCATACAACTGCTTGTCTCTTAAAATTTGCAAAACCATTCTCAAGTGTTCCTCATGCTCTTCTTGGCTTTTAGAGTAAACCAAGATGTCATCAATGAAAACAATAACAAACCGATCCAAGTACTCATGAAATACCCTATTCATCAAATCCATAAAAACAGCTGGAGCATTTGTTAGACCAAAAGGCATCACTAAGAACTCATAATGACCATACCTAGTTCGAAAAGCTGTCTTTGGTATGTCATCCTCCTTAACCCTCAACTGATGATAACCAGATCTCAAGTCAATTTTAGAGAAGACTTGAGCGCCCTGAAGCTGATCAAAAAAATCATCAATTCGTGGCAAAGGGTATTTATTTCTGATGGTTACCTTGTTCAACTCCCTATAGTCAATGCACAACTGCATACTACCATCCTTCTTCTTAACAAACAACACCGGAGCACCCCAAGGGGAAGCACTAGGCCGAATAAAGCCTTTATCAAGCAAGTCTTGCAATTGCCCCTTCAATTCATTGAGCTCTGTAGGGGCCATTCTATAAGGTGCTTTGGAAATTGGGCCAGTACCAAGTACTAGGTCAATAGTGAACTCAACCTCTCTGTCAGGGGGTAATCCAAGTAAGTCCTCAGAGAACACGTCTGGGAATTCTTTCACCACTGGGATGTCTTCAACTTTTAATTCAATTTTATCACCCTTCAAAGCACAAACGAGGAACCCTTCACAACCCTTCCTTAGCAATCGCCTTGCCTGCATAACTGAAATCAATAAAGGTGGTTTCACCACACGATCTCCCTCGAAGAAGAATTCTGGCTCCCCAGGAATTCTAAATACTACCTTCTTCCCAAAACACTCTATGGAAGCATGAAAAGTAGATAACCAATCCATCCCTAAAATCACATCAAACTCAAACATATCAAGCAACATAAGATCTGCTTTTAATTCCCTCCCAGAGACTAAAACATTACAAGACTTGTACACTTTATGGGAAATCATTTGTTGTCCAGAAGGTGTAGCAACACACAATTCATAATTTAAACTCTCAGGTTCCATGTTTAGCCTTTGTGCAAGTCTATGTGAGACGAAAGAATGGGTTGAACCAGAATCAAATAACACTTGTGCATGTTGACTGGAAACAAGAAGTGTACCTGAAACCACTGATGGGGAGGCCTCGGCGTCCTGTTTAGTTAAAGCAAAACCTCGACCCTGAACCTTAGGTTTCTGTTGGCTCCCATTTGGATTGGTAGTTTGTTCAGCTCGCAAATCTGGACAATCCTTGATGAAGTGTCCAGTCTTGCCACATTTAAAACACGCCCTTGACTCCAAATAACATGTTCCACTATGAGCCTTTCCACATCTTGGACAAGTTTTATGTGCCTTCTTATTTGAATTAGGCACCCCTTGCCTCTTGAATGCACTTCCACTTGACTTTCCCTTAAGAAAATTACTCTGGTTTGGCTTCCTCTCTTGATCATTGGCCCTTGAGAGACGATTGCAATTTCTCTCTGCTATGAGAGCTCGATCCACCACTTCTGCGTATGTTTCCAATTTGAACATGGAAACCGGTCCCTGAATTTCCTCCCTCAAACCTCTTTCAAAATGCCTGGCCTTCCTTGCTTCCGTGTCAACCATGTGTGGAGCAAAGCGGGATAATTCAGCAAATTTCCGCTCATACTCATACACTGATTGAGTTCCTTGTGCTATGCGAATGAACTCAGCTTCCTTCTGCACCATCAAACTATCAGGAAAATACCTCTTACGAAAGAGCTCAACAAAATGCTGCCAAGTTATAACTTCTCTTCCGTGTGTCCTCTCTGTGGACTCCCACCATTCCAATGCATCACCTTTCAGCACAAAAACAGCAAGGATAACTCGTTGCTCATCACTAACTTCCATTGCTCTAAAGAGCCTTTCTATCTCCTTAAGCCAGTTGTCAGCCTCAATTGGATCCTTTGTACCCTTGAAAGCAGGAGGGTCAAGCTTCGTAAACTTCTCCAAAGCACTAGTCGGATTGGTGGCTCCTACTTGATGTTGCACTATATTGGTTAAGCCCCCAATGGCATCAATAATAGCCTGGAGATTAGTGGTTCCCCCAACATTCGGTTGACTGTTCCCTGGGTTCCTCCTCGGTGGAGCCATCTCTCTAAACAATACAACAAGATATCATAAGTAAAGATTCCAAATATTCCTGAGGGTCAGAATCAAGCACATAGATAGTACAACAATCATTCCTACACACTCTAGAATAATAGAATAAAATAAAACACAATATGAAATCACTATGAAAGGTCAAATAATTCTAACACTAAAATTCCTTGTTATCACACTCTTGTTCCAAACTAGTCATAAGATTAAACCTATAAGTCTACAGAATCATAAACCTATGCTCTGATACCATAACTGTAACACCCCAAACCCATACCAAGGATTTGGATACATAACCTGTCCTAGAAATAATCAACAATAATATAATGGAACAGAGCGTAATAATTATCTTCAAATAAACATCTATCCATCACATCTATCCATCATCATATTTCCTTATAAATTCGTAAAACACAAAATCCTCCACAATAAAGTCTATAAATACAATCTCAAAATAGTTCCACAATGTTAAACTCATTGTCCTGAAGAAATTTTATTAAAACAATTCACCAACTAACATTGCTCCAAACGAAGTCATCAATCTAAGGCTCCACTGATCTACCACCAAAAGACACTCCATATCTCTAATCTGAAAGGGTGGAAAAAAGGGGTGAGCTAGTGGCTCAATAAGAGACAACGTAACATGAGGATGTCTTCCAAAACAAAACATTAGTATCATTGACAAAATATAGTCTTCACGATACATTTACAGATAGCTTAAATGGTAATATAATATATTCTATAAAACTATTAAAATAAAATGTTTCACTATAACGCTGTAATCATTAATAAAATAATAACCACTTCAATATGCCAATATACACTAAATAGGTAGAAACAATTTATTATAAAAATAAATAAACAATTTTTCACTTACAAAGATCTGTAACAATAAAATAGTAGTTCGATATGGATAATATTAGTCAAACCCAGACAAAAGCTGCTAAACACTCGGTGGGTGATTCCCATGGGAACAATAACACTAACCTCAAAGAGGCAACACTAGCTCCAAAGAGCAACAGTAACACTGCACCACACCACACTAACACTACATCGGCCGAAGACCAACACTTAACCCTGTGTTGGCAAAGGTTGCAGACTGTCTAGTTGACCATTTGAAACAATTCTTGACAAATACAATTTCATAATAACATACAATAGATAATAAAATTCGAGTATGTGCAAAGCACTAACAATGGTATAAGTTTTTGGAACTTCACTTTTTGCAACTATATATATATAGATAAATATATTTTTACCACAAGTATATATATATATATACATATTTATTTATTTATTTATATATATATATATATATATGTCCTGAGAGACGTCATGTGCTGTAGTCTACTTACCTCTAGTTGCTAACCCAAGCTTCACTTTAATCACACAAAACGACGTCAACTAGAACCTAAATAAAAATTAAATAACTCAATGAGGGCAGATTTTGAATAATCACAAAGTCCTTTGATAAAACAAATCCTCAGCCACTAAGAAGATTGGCAAAAATAAAATTTAACATCTCCTTCTAATAAACCCCCACCTATTCTAGATTATAAATGCAAAGTAAACCCTAAACTAACACCTAATATACCTATATATATAAATAACCACACGTAGACCATCTGATATACCTATATCTTTCTATTGCATGAGATGCTACTCCACGAATATCAATGAAGTTCAAATTCAAGATTAAATAGTGCATGTATAACATAATGCTTCCATGATAACTTTATTCCTATGCAACGGTTAATATAATAACTCTAAAAATTGAACCATCAAGAACACCTAATATACCTATATATATAAATATCCACACGTAGACCATCTGAGTGCCACCCTACATATAAATCGATTGTATCTACATATAAAAAAAAATTGGTTATACCATCAGAATGCCACCCTACATATAAATCGATTACAAGAGTTTAATCTATAAGAATGAGATGAACACCACGTGCAATGAAGATCTGATTCAGAAAAATTTGAATAAAAAAATTAATGCATGACCAATTAACTTCCATGAAATTCCACTCCTATGCAACTATTATTAAAACTCTAAAATTTGGACTAGCAAGAGACAAAAGTCTCCCTTAAACACAAACTGTCCTGCGGAAAAAAACAATGGCTTGCAAAATTAAAGTTTACCTCACATGCAATAAGAATTTGTTAGCTGCTAAGTGTCCAACGGAACCAAAGGCTTGCACAAATCAACGTTTACCCCAAACTGAAAATAAGGTTTGCTGGCTACCCCCCCCTGTAGCGCACAGTCCCTAGTCCTTTTTGCTGTAGTTTTTTTTTTTTTTTTTTTTTTGTCTAGCATCTTTCTCTCTACCTATCCCTAGGAAGCCCTAATTCTGCCATATTAAAGCTGTTTTCACTTGGGCTGAAAATTTAGAAGCCCACTAAAAACTAAAATAAGCTTCCAAGACCTACCTTTCCACTAAACTCATTATAAGGTTGTTTACATAGGCTAGGAGGCTATAAATTAATTTTGAATAAACCACAAAATAATTATTCACGTTACCCCTCTTTTTTTTTTTTTTTTTTTTTATTGTAGAAATCACAATATAAAATAATATCTCCTCCAAAACAAATTAAGCAATTTATCAAATCCACTCTCTAGAAGCAATTAAATTAATTTTAAGTGAGACGGGTGTTACATTAACCTAGCTATCCTCAAGATAAAATAGATCAATTATGAAAGAATTGAAGTTTGTACAACAAGACTTAGACCACTAACATCCTATTGTTATTTCGAATAGAAAACTTACTACCACGACCACATGAAAGTTCCAAGTTCACAGACTATTTCTTTCTTTGATCCACTGTAATCACAAGTTCTCCTACTTATGACTTTGGGACTTCACTCAAAGGTTTTAGATCTTCTTTAAGTTCTTTATGCAGCAATTGAAGCAATCACCAAGTTCTTGACATGAATCTTGATCTAGATAACCCTAAGTGTGTATGAAGGTAAACACCTCTAGATCTCACAAGAGATTCAACACAGCACATCAAAGACTTCTAAAATGTAGCTATGGTTTTTCCCTTTATACTTGGAGTAAAGCATAAAACCCAACAACATCGACTTTGGATTAATTGGAAGTTTCGCAGAAAAATAAATTTGCATGAGATTCGATCAATCAAGTCTAATGTTGTGATTAATACAAGTTGTTTAACCTAGTTATTTAACCAAGTGATTACTTAGAAAAATTATTCAGATCTAGGTTAATACAAGAAAATCATATCATGTAAATAATGTAGAAATATAAAGAACATAGGATATGATTGTTAGGATTAGTGCCGTTAAATTCTATTGTATAATGCTATATATGTTATTATGTATGACTTAATGTTATGATTAATAAAGTTGTTTTATTATTTTTTAAAATAATAGTAACATGAATATTCAGACATTATCATATAGTCTATGAGATGCATAATATGTGATTTATGTGAAAAGTCATAGAAGATATAAATTACAAGTTCTTTGTAAACTCAGAATTTTGGTTCGTAGTCGGTGATGAAACTGGGCGTTTCATCTGCGAATACTATAACATATCAACTAAGATGATTTGTCTTAATCGTGGAAGTAGAGACTTCTAGTTGATATGTTTAAGAGTTAAGACATATTGAACTGGACTGCTGTGAAATTTATTATTCTCCTAACGACTGTCATATGAATAATAAATCTCACGACTTCTATTTACATGAATTCTTAATACTAAGAGAATAATGGACCTGATCATAAAAAGTAGGTTGCTTTGATAAATCAGGAGTGAGATTTTAAGTAATGGTCAAAACCTCAGTATGTTGGACAGCCACATTTAGTGTTGATGGAACATATATTCTCAAGATGGAATTCATAGTCTCTTAACGGAGATATAAAATATTTTCTTGAGATAAGTTTAATGGGTTCAGTTATTCAGAGAGTTAGGCCTAACTACATTAGTAAGACAAAAGTATATATTTATGAAATTAGATTTCATAAATATGTGATGAATAACTTTAAAAGGATTAAATCGGGTACTCAAGGATTAAGATGTAATAATTCACAAAGTGGCAGTCTACATTCATGACTTTATATTACTACGAATATTTTATGAAGGGGTTGCATGTGCAATAAACTCTTAGGAAATAATTTATTGATGAGGCCTAGAGTACAATTATATTTATATAGTGGTATTAAATATAATTAATGGTAACTTTGGACTTGTCAAGAGTTGACAGAAAAGCCCAAGGCCCATTGGAGCTAGTGTCTTATTTGTTCCCTTTTGGTCCCACTCCAAGCCACATACTAAAGCCCAATTGGAAAAGCCCAAAAGGCGAGCCCAATTAGATAATCAGTTATTTAGGGAGAAACATACAGAATTTAATAAGAGAGACTTCTTCATGAAATGGTTATGTATGTGAGTGTTGGACACTTTCTCATTCTCCCTAGAACAAACACATATAACTGATTGAGAGACCACACATCTTGGGTATCAAGTGGAATTGGAGTAAAGATTAAAAGATTTCCCCAGTGCTTTTCTTCTTCGGTTTTGAAATTCACCATACCAAGGTACACTTTCTTGATTTTATATTCTAAAACTTACATAGTGCATGTTATCAATTGCGAATGAAGTAGATCCGTTAATTTTTCGCTGCGTATGTTTTGTATGCAATACAAACATGTTTTTTTCTTCAAGAAGATCAAAGGAAAGTGTTTCTATTGTGGAGAGAAAGGACATTGGAAGAAGAATTGTCCAAAATTCAGGGCTGCCAATAATAAGGGTATGAAAAGTTCATTCCTCCTTGAAATATGTTTAGTACGAAATCCCACAGATTCTTGGTGTGTGGATTTAGGTTGTACTTATCATATTTACAATTCTTTGTAGGAGTTCCAGGAGACCAGAAAGCTTAATGAAGGGAAATTTTTTCTTACTTTGGTTGATAGGAGCAGGATTCCGGTTGTAACTTTTGGAGTTTTTAATTTATGTTTTGAGTCTAGAGTTTTAATATTGGGCCTAATGTTCGTAGGAATTTAATTTTTGCAACTTATTTAGGTAAATTGCGATATTGTGTTATCCTTAAAGACAATGTTGTAATAAAGTAGGGTAAAGTGATTATCTATTCTGGCAATATTGTTGATAGTCTTTATATTTTAACTCCTGATAAGCATGAATTATATAATTCTGAATTAAATAACGACTCTCATGTAAAATCATTAAAGAGAAAGTTTCCTTTTACTAATGAAACTTATCTTTGACACTTGTGTTTAGGTCATATTAATCCAAACAGCGTTCAAAGACTGATCAAAGATGGACTCTTAGAGTCATTGGACTTTGATGAATTTCCAGTTTGTGAATCTTGTTTGGAAGGTAAAATGACCAAATGACCTTTTAATGTAAAAGGTAGAAGAGCCCAAGAGTTGCTAAAACTAGTACATTTAGATGTATGTGGTTCTATGTCAATCCAAGCAAAAGGTGGCTATGAGTATTTCATTACTTTCACTGATGATTACTCTAGATTTAGTTATGTGTACCTAATGAAACGGAAGTCCGAAGCCTTTGAAAAGTTCAAAGAGTTTAGGGCTGAAGTTGAGAATCAATTGGGTAAACGCATAAAGGTCATTCAATCTGATCGTGGTGGCGAATACCTTCTTAGGGATTTCAAGGATTACTTAACTGAAAATGGGATTATATCCCAATTGACTGCACCTAGAACTCCCCAACAAAATGGTGTAGCAGAAAGAAGGAATAGGACTCTTTTAAAAATGGTTAGGTCCATGATGAGTTACTCAACTTTACCGATTTCTTTTTGGGTTATTCCTCAAATACTGCAATACATCTTTTGAATTTAGTTTCATCAAAATTTGTTCCCAAAACACCCATAGAATTGTGGAGTAGGTGTAAGTTTAGTATGAAATATCTCCACATTTGGGGTTGTCCAACACATGTACTAAAAGGGAAGCCTGATAAATTGGAACCAAAATTGTTAGTGTGTTTGCTTGTGGGTTATCCGAAAGAAACTAGAGGTTATTTATTCTATAGTCGTAAAGATAACACAGTTTTTGTTAGTACGAATGCTAAATTCTTGGAAAAAGACTATATGAATAATTTTACTCCTTGAAGTAGAGTTGTCTTAGCTGAAATGAATGAACTTGTAATTGAACAACCAATGGATGAAACTAGGAATGATGTGGTTGTATTGGATACACCACAAGATACTACTCATGAGATGTCTAGTACACAGGTGCCTCGTCATAGTGAGAGAATTGTTCGGCCTCCTATAAGATTTATAGGTTTGGGAGAAACTTATGAAGCAATCTTAGAAGAGTCTGAATCGGATCCCTACACTTATGAAGAGGTAATGAATGATATAGATGCACATCATTAGGTCAAAGTTATGAAATCTGAATTAGATTCCATGTATTCCAATGAAGTTTGGGATCTTGTAAAGGCGCCTAACGGCATTAAACCTATTGGTTGCAAATGGGTTTACAAGAGGAAGAGAAGGATAGATGGAAAGGTTGAAACCTTTAAAGCAAGGCTGTTGGCGAAAGGTTATACATAAAAAGAAGGTATTGATTATGAAGAAACCTTTTCACCAGCAGCAATGCTTAAATCTATTAGAATTCTCTTATCCATTGCTGCTCATTATGATTATGAGATTTGGCAAATGGATGTCAAGACTGCATTTCTCAATGGCAATCTTGAAGAGGAAATCTATATGATGCGACCGGAAGATTTCATAGCAAAGAACCAAGAGCATATGGTATGCAAGTTGAAAAGGTCCATTTATGGACTTAAACAAGCATCTAGGTCATGGAACATCAGATATGATCAAGCAAACAAGTCATTTGGTTTTGAACAAAATCTTGATGAACCATGTGTATACAAAAGACATTAAGGTAAAGTAGTAATGTTCCTAATGCTTTATGTTAATGATATTCTACTCATTGGAAACGATGTAGGGGTAATGTCATTAGTAAAGGTTTGCTCGTTAAGCCAATTTGATATGAAGGACTTGGCTGAGGATAACTTTATTCTAGGGATCAAGCTTTGGCGAGATCGCAAGAATAAGATGTTAGGCTTATCACAAGCTGGGTATATAAATAAGGTTCTTAAATGATTTAGCATGCAAAACTCCAAGAAAGGATTACTTCCTTCTAGACATGGAGTTCCTCTTTCTAATGACTAAAGGCCTAAGACTCAAGAGGAAGAAGATATGATAAGACAAGTTCCCAATGTTTCAGCAGTGGGAAGTCTCATGTATGCCGTGCTTTGTACTAGACCATATATCTGTTATTCAGTTGGCATGGTCAGTCGGTATCAATCAAATCTAGGACCAAAACATTGGCAAGCTGTAAAGCATATTCTTAAGTATCTATGGAGAACGAGAGATTCTATGCTTGTTTATAGGTGTGAGGATTTGATTCCTATTGGCTATAACAAATTCAGATTTTCAATCAAATTTAGATTTCAGAAAAACCACTTCAGGTTGTGTGTTCAACTTGGGAGGTGGAGCCATAAGTTGGAGGAGTGTTAAACAATCTTGTATTGCAGACTCCACCATGGAAGCTGAATATGTTGCTGCTTGTGAGGCGGTAAAAGAAGCTGTTTGGCTCAAGAAATTCCTTTCTGATCTTGGTGTTATGATAACAGAACAAGTTCCTATTATATTGTTTTGCGACAATAGTAGAGCGGTTGCATAATCTAAAGATTCAAGGAATCATAAGAAAAGAAAGCACATTGAGAGAAAGTACCACATTATTTGAGACATTGTTGCTCGTGGAGATGTAGTAGTAGCAAAAATAGATAGTGCAAATAATCTAGCGGATCCCTTTACCAAAGCCTTGCCTCAAAGGATTTTCGAGTCACATTTGGAGGGAATGAGAGTTAGATTAGTACACAATAGTCTTTAGGGCAAGTGGGTGATTGTTAGGATTAGTGCCCTTAAATCCAATTGTTCGATAATATTGTAACGACCCCACCCCAAATGCGTAGATATTGTCCGCTTTGGGGCCCATGCCCCTCACGGTTTTGTTCTTCCCCAGGTTGCGCTGAGGAAAAGGCCTCTACACATTAAAGGGAGGTCATTCTTTATAAACACATTTCCATGTGCTTTCCTAGGCGGTGTGGGATTCCATGGAATGCAAGACCCCCCTTTTGGGTCACTACAATCCACCCCCCTTATGGGCACACGCGTCCTCGCGTGTGGGGCCCACACTTTTGGCTAGGGCATGGCTCTGATACCATCTCTGTAACACCCCAAACCCTTAAGAAGGATTTAGATGCATAACCTGTCTTATAAAAAAAATTGTGATGCCCCAATTTGATTGATTGATTGTGTGATGTGTGTGGGTGTGTGATGAGTCCCACATCGGGTATTTACTGGGTAGATCTGGTCTTTATTAACAACTACAAGGAGCTTCAATTGTGACTAGTCCTTTTGAGGTATAGCGCAGATGTGGCTAGCGCTTTTCCTTGGGTTATTACATATGGTATCAGAGCCGACTCGGTAACCCCGTGTGGGCTCAGAGACACTACCCCACAAAGTGGACCCTAACGAGGACGTTAGGGATTTAAGTGGGGGAGATTGTGATGCCCCAATTTGATTGATTGATTGTGTGATGTGTGTGGGTGTGTGATGAGTCCCACATCGGGTATTTACTGGGTAGATCTGGTCTTTATTAACAACTACAAGGAGCTTCAATTGTGACTAGTCCTTTTGAGGTATAGCGCAGATGTGGCTAGCGCTTTTCCTTGGGTTATTACAAATATGTATGTTATTATGTATGTCATTATGTATGATTTAATGTTGTGATTAATAAAATTGTTTTATTATTATCTAAAATAATAGTAACATGAATATTCGGACATTATCATATAATCCATGAAATGCATACTATGTGATTTATGTGAAAAGTCACAGAAGATGTAACACCCGTCTCACTTAAAATTTGATTTAACTGCTTCTAGAGTGAATTTGATGAATTGCTTAATTTTATTTGGAGGAGATATTATTTTTTTCTACTACAACAACAACAACAACAATAATAATAATAATAATAATAATAATAATAATAAGGGGTAACGTGAATAATTATTTTGTGGTTTATTTAAATTTAACTTTTGGTCTCCTTATCAGTTAAGGAAAAGGATGAGAGATTAAAACCTAGTTGGATTAGGAGTTTAAGTGTTATTGGAATTCTTTAGAGTCCTAGCCTATGTATATAACCTTATTATGAATTTAATTTCCAGCCTATGTAGGGAACAATTTTAATGTGTAAAGCTGAAAGTTAGGGTTTCCTACGTGAAAGGCAGAGAGTGAAACAAAAAAAAAAAAAAAAAAAAAAAAGTAGCAGTGATTAGCGTATAAAGAGTAAGAATAGAGTTAGGGTTTCTCATATTAAAAGGGGTGAAGACCGTGCACTTCAAGGAGGCAGCCAGCACACGTTATATTGATATTGAAGTAAACTTTGATTTATGCAAGCCTATCTAATTTCGTTGGAATCTAGCAGCCAGCAAACATTACGTTGATTTTTGAGGTAATCATCAATCTAGGCTGCCTTATTATTTTCGCTGGACATTCCTTGATTAAAGGGAAGCTTTGGTCTCTTGCTAGTCCAAATTTTAGAGTTTTAATAATAGTTGCATAGGAGTGGAATTTCATGGAAGTTAATTGGTCATGCATTAATTTTTTTATTCAATTTTTTTTGAATCAGATCTTCATTTGCACGTGGTGTTCATCTCATCCTTATAGATTAAACTCTTGTAATCGATTTATATGTAGGGTGGCATTCTGATGGTATAATCGATTTTGTTATATGTAGATATAATCGATTTATATGTAGGGTGGCATTCTGATGGTCTTCGTGTATATATATATAGGTATATTAGGTGTTAGTTTAGGGTATACTTTGCATTTATAATCTAGAATAGGTGGGGGTTTATTAGAAGGAGATGTTAAATTTTAATTTTGCCAATCTTCTTAGTGGCTGAGGATTTGTTTTATCAAAGGACTTTGTGATTATTCAAAATCTGCCCTCATTGAGTTATTTAATTTTTATTTAGGTTCTAGTTGACGTCGTTTCGTGCGATTAAAGTGAAGCTTGGGTTAACAACTAGAGGTAAGTAGACTACAGCACATGACGTCTCTCAAGACGTATATATATATATATATATATATATATATATAACATATATATACAATTGTGGTAAAAATATATTTATATATATATACATAATTGCAAAAGTGAAGTTCAAAAACTTATACCATTGTTAGTGCTTTATACATACTCAAATTTTATTATTTATTGTATATTATTATGAATCTATATATGTCAAGAATGTTTCAAACGGTCAACTAGACAGTCTGCAACCTTTGCCAACACAGGGTTAAGTGTTGGTCTTCGGCCGAAGTAGTGTTAGTGTGGTGTGGTGCAGTGTTATTGTTGCTCTTTGGAGCTAGTGTTGCCTCTTTGAGGTTAGTGTTATTGTTCCCATGGGAATCACCCACCGAGTGTTTAGCAGCTTTCGTCTGTGTTTGACTAATATTTTCCATATTGAACCACTGTTTTGTTGCTACTGATCTGTGTAAGTGGAAAATTGTTTATTTTTCATAATAAATTGTTTCCACCTATTTGGTGCATATTGGCATATTAACGTGGTTATTATTTTATTAATGATTACAGCGTTATGGTGAAATGTTTTATTTTAACAGTTTTATAGAATATATTATATTACTGTTTAAACTATCTGTAAATGTATCGTGAAGACTATATTTTGTCAATGATACTAATGTTTTGTTTTGGAAGACATCCTCATGTTATGTAATCTCTTATTGAGCCACTAGCTCACCCTTTTTTTTTCCACCCTTTCAGATTAGAGATATGGAGTGTCTTTTGGTGGTAGATCAGTGGAGCCTTAGATTGATGACTTCGTTTGGAGCTATGGTAGTTGGTGAATTGTTTTAATAAAATTTCTTCAGGACAATGAGTTTAACATTGTGGAACTATTTTGAGATTGTATTTATAGACTTTATTGTGGAGGATTTTGTGTTTTACGAATTTATAAGGAAATATGGTGATGGATAGATGTTTATTTGAGGATAATTATTACACTCTGTTCCATTATATTATTATTGATTATTTCTAAGACAGGTTATACATCCAAATCCTTGGTATGGGTTTGGGGTGTTACAGAAGATATAAATCACAAGTTCTTTGTAAACTCAGAATTTTAGTTCGTAGTCAGTGATGAAATTGGGCGTTTCATCTGTGAAGACTATAACATATCAACTAAGATGATTTGTCTTGATCATGAAAGTGGAGACTTCTAGTTGATATGTTGATATGTTTTAAGAGTTAAGACATATTGAACTGGATCGTTGTGAGATTTATTATTCTCCTAACGACTGTCAAATGAATAATAAATCTCATGACTTCTATTTACATGAACTTTTAATCCTAAGAGAATAATGGACCTGATCATGAAGTGTAGATTGCTTTGATATATCAAGAATGAGATCTTAAGTAAAGATCAAAACCTCAGTATGTTAGGCAGCCGCATTTAGTGTTGATGAAACATATATTTTCAAGATGGAATTCATAATCTCTTAACGGAGATATAAAATATTCCCTTAAGATAAGTTTAATAGGTTCGATTATTAAGAGAGTTAGGCCTAACCACTTTAGTAAGAAATTACTAAAGTATATATTTATGAAATTGGATTTCATAAATATATGATGAATAACTTAGAGGATTAAACCGGATACTCAAGGATTAAAATTTAGTAATCTATAAAGTGGCAGCCTATATTAATGACTTTATATTACTATGAATATTTTATGAAGGGGTTGTATGTATATTAAAGTTTTAGGATATAATTTATTAATAAGGCCTAGAATGCAATTATATTTATATAGTGGTATTAAATATAATTAATGGTAACTTTGGATTTGTCAAGAGTTGACAGAAAAGGCCAAGGCCCATTGGAGCTAGTGTCTTATTTGTTCCATTTTGGTCCCACTCCAAGCCACATACTAGAGCCCAATTGGAAAAGCCCAAAAGGCTAGTACCATTAGATAATCAGATATAAGGAGAGAAAAATACAGAATTTTGGTAAGAACATGAAATGGTTTGTATATGTGTTGGACACTTTCCAATTCTCTCTTGAACAAACACATATAACTGATCGAGAGACCACCCTTCATGGGTGTTAGTGGAATTTGAGTGAAGAGTAAAAGTATTCCTACGTACTTCTAATCTTTGTTTTGAAATTCACCATACCAAGGTACACTCTCTTGTTCTTATATTTTATAACTTATATAGTACATGTTATCAATTGCGAATGAAGTAGATCCGTTAATTTTCCACTGCGTATGTTTTGTATACGATACAAACATGTATTTTTTCAACAATGATAACCTAGGAAGGATATAACCTATCTATCATCAAGGTAAAACAGATCCAATATGAAAGAATTGAAGTTTGTACAATAAGACTTAGACCACTAATATCCTATTGCTATCTCGAATAGAAAACTTACTACCACAACCACATGATCGCTCCGAGTCCACAGACTACTTCTTTCTTTGATTCACTACAACCACAAGTTCTCCTACTTGTGATTTTGAGACTTCACTCAAAGGTTTCAAATCTTCTTTAAGTTCTTTATGCAGCAACTGAAGCGATCACCAAGTTCATGACATGAATCTTGATCTTGATAACCCTAAGTGTGTATGAAGGTAAACACCTCTAGATCTCATAAGAGATTCTACACACAGCACATCAAAGACTTCTAAAACATATCTAGGATTTTTCCTTTTATACTTGGAGTAAAACATAAAACCCTACATGCCACATGGGTTTGGGCTTAACTGGAAATTCTGCAGAAAAATAAATCTGCACGAGATTCGATCGATCGAGTTTAATTTTTGATCGATCAAGCCTTACAGATTTAGTCCAATAAATTCTTGCAATCGCTCGATTCCAATTTTACAAATAAAAACACTTTGAGTAGCTTAAATCCAAACTCTAAGTTTTGATCATAGTTTGCCAACACATTACAAATTGAATTCCTAAAGTCTTAAAACCTAACAGTTCCCAAGCCCAAAAGGTAAAAGGATCTAGGCCGAAAGAGCCCAATACAATGAATTTGTAGAGAGTGGGTTAGAAAACTAGGCTCTAATGAATCAGATAATAATTATAGTGAGTCTAGATGACAAGAAAACAAAGATAAAATGATTTTGTCCAAAGAAAATCATCCTCAGCACAATCCGAGGAGATTAATTCTTGTATATATTTCTTTTGAATTGGATTACAAGTCCAGTTCTTATTGCTACAGTGTTTCTCTATCAATTCTTCGATCCTCTCAACAATGGGATTTTCCTTATTTATATTGCCCTTCTTTGCTCCATCTTAGCCATCCACGTGTTGATTAGTTGGCTTCCCTTTATCCTTGTCCCATCAGCACCCTCTTGAAGTTTTCAGAGATAGCTGTAAGGTTGAATATCACTGTTTAAGTATCACCTCCACATTAATGCGGCCAAAGAGATACAATGGTAGCAACTTTCCCTTAGATATTTCTTACTTTCTTGTTGCTTTATCCCTTCCTAATGATTATCCTTGCCAGTTGAATTGCCCAGAACACTACTCTTGATGGCAGGCCAGCCCTTCTGACCTCCACTCTGACAAGTCGAGGTGTCATTTGACCTCGAACCTCCAACCTGAACCCTCATGATTAGACCTCTGTCTTTATTCACTAATATGGACTTTTGCAATGACATCTATCTGTCTTCGGACTATTAGATGTCCTCAGGTATGGCCCATGGCCTAATATACACTACTGGGCCTATCATCCCTACAAGAAAGAAACTTTACATGGCTTTGGTCCTAATTACAATCTAAGTAAAAAATTACAAACCTCTTTTTCCTAGTTACAATCTACCAACAATAAAGACTACTCTACGAACCTAAGATCTAAGGTTCGGGGGCTAGGTTATAGGATGGGAAGGTGTTAGGCACCCATCCTACCCGGACAAAATACGGTCTTCTAGACACTAATGACCATTTAAGTACCCATTAACATAAAGTAACGAGATGCAACATGTGTTTAAATGATAAATTTAAAGGATTAAACAGTGTACTCAAGGATTAAGATGTAGTTATCTACAAAGTGATAGTCTACATTTATGACTTTGTGTTACTATGAATATTTTATAAAGGGGTTGCATGTACAATAAAGTCTTAGAATATAATTTATTAATAAGGCTTAGAGTACAATTATATTTATAAAGTGGTACTAAATATAATTAATGGTAACTTTGGACTTGTCAAGAGTTAATAGAAAATCCCAAGGCCCATTGGAGCTAGAGTCTTATTTGTTCCCTTTTGGTCCCACTCCAAGCCACATACTAAAGCCCAATTTGGAAAGGCTCAAAAGACTAGCCCAATTAGATAATCAGTTATAGGGAGAGAAACATACAGAACTTAGTAAGTTACATGAAATGGTTTTGTATGTGAGTGTTGGACATTCTCTCATTCTCCCTGAAACAAATACATAGAAACTGATTGAGAGACCACACTTCTTGGGCGTTAGTGGTATTGGCATGAAGATTAAAAGTGTTCCCAAGTGCTTCTAATCTTTTTTTTTTTAAATTCACCATACCAAGGCACACTCTCTTTTTCTTGAATTCTGAAATTTACATAGTATATGTTGATAGCGTATCAAAATCAACCCAACTCCACACTCATCCGTGTGGCTCGTCCAAGTAAGTAATAGAGGATGACTTAGCTCGAAAAACTCGTCCGTATTAGGGTCGTCCATCCATGGAGACCCTTAGACGGCCTACGAGGACTCCAGGCGTTGTTACAGTATGCAATCTCTGGACGAGGTCCATATCCTTGTTTTAGAATGCAAGTACGAAATTGAAGGTAATTACCATGAAACCACCTCCAATGATAGTTATGGAATGTATGACCAAATAATATAACTTCCATAGCAGTTATGGAAGTTAACTCCGAACTTTTTGACTTTCTCTAACATAGGAGAAGTTATTGAGCAAGTAACTACTCATAGTATGCACTATATAAACAATCATTGCCAACAAAAAAAAAAAAAAGGGTATGGAGATCATTTTCCAAGTAATTTGGAATTCCAGAAGTTAAGAGATATACTAACTTTATCATCAGAAGATTTTTGGCCGGTCTTCCTCGGTCACCTTTGATAGTGTGTTCATCTCTTCAAGTTTTTCCAGATTATCTTCTCACCTTTGAAGCCCGAAGCATTCAGTCTATTGATTTACGTTGTATCATCTGTTGGCGCCGTCTGTGGGAACGAAAGTTATGTTTTCCAATTCATCTTCCTTCGACAAAAGGCTGTATGGTTAGGACAAGATCAAGGGCTACTAGCCCAGGCCACCAAGAAAGTAGGGATGCCTCTAGCAATCCCAACCGTGATCGACAATCCGCGTTTGTCGCTCAACCACCTTCCATCCAACATATATGGTCTATGGTAGCCGCTATGGCAAAATTAACCCGTCAAAATCAAGAGTTAACTAGAGAGATTAGCTTGCGGAGGTAGCGCCACGAAAGGTTCGAGGAAGGACAAGCCCAGAATCAAGAAGATAGAGGGAATGTTGAGCCCGAAAGCCAGTCAAGGGGTACTGCTTCACAAAGGGTGCCACACTTGGAAAGGGAAATGGACCAAATGCGAAAGGCTATGGACGAGATGAAGGAGAACATGAGAAGGATAAATCCCGTAGAGGATTTGGTTCATCGAGTAGACTCCCTTTTGATGGCTTCTATCAATAGTCATCCTCTGCCACCTAAGTTCAAAATGCCTTCCTTGGACTCATATGATGGGACGTGTGATCCGTGTGATCACATCGCAACCTTCAAAACTACAATGCACCTTCAAGGAGTTTCAGATGAGATTATGTGTAGAGCTTTCCCTACTACACTTAAAGGACCGGCACGGGTGTGGTTCAGCAAAATACCTCCAAACTCTATAAGTTCTTTTGAAGAATTAAGTAAATTGTTTGTTAACAATTTTATTGGAGGACAAAGACACAAGCGCTCCTCGTCTAGTTTGTTAACCATAGAGCAAGGGGAAAATGAGAGCTTGCGGTCCTTCATTACTCATTTCAATAAGGAAGCCCTAATGGTAGACGAGATGGATGATAAGCTACTGTTGGCAGCCTTTTATAATGGAGTTAATTCAGATCTCTTCATCCGTAAGCTCTACAAGCAAGAGCCTCAGACCATGGCTGAACTCGTCCATTTAGCCCAAAACTTCATGAACGCTGAAGATACAATTATAGCCATGAAAAGGAGGAAAGCCGAGCGAATAGAAGGAGACATCCCTCGTCACTCGGAGCAAGGCCCTCGTCCAAAGAAAGCTCGGACAGGGGAGAAAAAGGATCGAGACATTAGGAAGCCAGGTTCATCTTTAGGGAGAAGCCAGCACTACACGCCTTTGAATGTTCCATTCGACCAAGTGCTCATGCAAATCAAGGATGACCCATCCCTGAAATAGCCAGAAAAGATGAAAGGAGATCTCAACAAGCGCAATAAGAATAAATATTGTCGTTTTCATAGAGACCATGGGCATGACATAAACGAGTGCTTTGATTTGAAGCAGCAGATAGAAAATCTCATCAGGCAAGGAAAATTGAGAAATTTCCTTGGACGAGATCACAAAGATGAGAAGTTGAAGGGGAAGCTGGAAGAGACGCCACGACCCCCGCTGGGAGAAATAAGGGTGATCATAGGAGGAACCTTGGCAGGACAATCTTCCAAGTCACGGAAGACGTACCTAAAAATAGTGCAGAACGTCTAGCTCTCAGGACGATCCCCCAGGACGAGGAAAACTGAAGAACAGGCTATTACTTTCACCGATGAGGATGCTGATAGAATTCACTACCCTCATGACGACGCGATCGTCAACACTTTGCTTATCGCAGGTTATACAACTAGAAGAGTGTTAGTGGACAATCAGTTCGGCGGACATCTTGTATTACCTCGCTTACCAGCCAATGAAGCTTAGACGAGATCTACTTCGTCCAGTGAACTCACCTTTGATGGGGTTTAGGGGAATGGAGGTACAACTCGTGGGAATAGTTACGTTGTCTGTGGTGGTAAGGGCATATCCACAACAGATAACCAAAGAAGTAAAGTTCCTTGTGGTGGACTATTCGTCGTCGTATAATGCCATCAGTGAAAGACCAACTCTGAATAGCTAGAAGGCGGCAACGTCTACCTACCACCTGTCAGTCAAGTTCCCTACAGAGTACGGGGTAGGAGAAGTGCAAGGAGATCAGCTAGCAACAAGAGAATGTTATTTGGCTATGCTAGCCACGGATGAGCAAGTTCAGGAAATAAGTATTGAGGAAAGAAGAGTCATTGTGGAGCCCATTGAAATATTGGAAGACATTCCTTTGGACGAGAATGATCCCCAGGAAGACTGTTGATGTATTTGCATGGAGTCATGAAGACATGCCGGGGATCGACCCAAATATCATCACTCATCAGTTGAATGTATACTCGTCTTACATGCCTGTCCATTAGAAGAAAAGGTCTTTGCTCTAGAGCGGGACAAGGCTATTAGAGAAGAAGTCCAGAATTTGACAACAATACAGTTTATTCGAGAAGTCTACTACCCGGAATGGTTAACAAACGTGGTGATGGTCAGGAAGGTAAATTGCAAGTGGAGAATGTGTGTAGACTTCACTGATTATAATAAAGCTTGCCCCAATAGTAGCTACCCATTGCTGCGCATCGATCAGTTGGTGAATTCAACAGCGGGTCATCAGTTGTTAAGCTTCATGGACACCTTCTCAGGGGATAACTAGATAAAGATGGACGAGACAGATCAAGAAAAAACATCCTTCATCACTAGTCAAGGTTTATTTTGTTATAGGGTAATGCCCTTTGGTAGAGAACGCAGGGGCAACTTATCAAAGGTTGGTCAATCACATGTTCAATTCACAAATAGGACGAAATGTGGAGGTTTATGTGGACGATATGCTAGTGAAAAGCTTGGATGAGAAAAACCATTTGGACGACCTCTAGGAAACCTTCAACACGCTAAGGCAATATAACATGAATTTGAATCCTAACAAATGTGCTTTTGGAGTTTCGTCGGGAAAATTTCTTGGTTTCATGGTTTCGCATAGAGGAATTGAACCGAACCCCGACAAAATTCAAACAATCCTGGATATGAAGCCACCAGGGAATATAAAAGAAGTCCAATCCCTCACTGGACAAGTTGCCGCTCTAAACAGGTTAGTTTCTAAAGCAACTGATAAGTGTTTGCCATTTTTCAAGGTTCTTAAAAGGAATTCGAGTGGATGGACGAATGTCAGAAGGCTTTCCAAGATCTCAAGACCTACTTAACCACAGCTCCACTGCTAAGCCCATCCGTGCCTGGTGAAGAATTATATTTGTATTTGGTAGTGTCCCCACATGCAGTAAGCTCAGCCTTGATCAGGGAAGAAGAAAAGGTATAGAAGCCAGTCTACTACACAAGCCAAGCCCTGAGAGGGGCAGAAGGACGATATCCAATGATGAAGAAATTAGCCTTTGCTTTGATTACAGCTTCAAGGAAATTGAGGCATTATTTTCAAGCACACGTCATTATTGTCTTGACGGATCATCCATTAAAGAAGGTAATGAATAAGTTTGAGGTTGTAGGACGACTGGTTCAATGGGCTATAGAACTTAGTGAATTTGATGTCAGATACCAACCAAGGAGTGCGATAAAAGCACAAGTGTTGGCAAATTTTATTGCAGAGTTCACTCCAAGCTTGGAAGAGTCAGACGAGCTAGACAAACCTCGGAGATGGGTCATCTGTATAGACGGATCCTCTATACTACATACAGGGGAGATGGGAGTTATTTTGGAATCCCCGGAAGGAGATGAGTTGAAGTACAAAGTTCGTCTGCAGTATACACCGACCAATAATGAAGTGGAGTCTGACGCCCTTCTGAAAGGGCTGGAGTTGGCCAAGTCTTTGGGAGCAGAATCACTACTCGTCCATGGAGATTCTCAGCTAGTTATAGGCCAAGTGAATGGAACATACGAGGCAAAAGAGGAACGCATGAAGAAATACCTTAATAAGGTAAGACGCCTTGTGAAAAAAATTTAAGGAAACTAGTTTCATTCAGATACCAAGGGAGGAGAACGTGAAGGCAGACGCTTTAGCAAAAGAAGCCTCAACAACTAGACAAGTGGGTGAGTTTGATGAAGTCCAATATATGCCAAGGATAGATCTTCCTAAGATACAGCAGATAGAAGGTGAAGACAATTGGATGACCCCAATAGTGGCTAAGGATCAGGTCAGCTAGGTACATCCTTATTGACGAGGTTCTATACAAAAAAGTTTTTCCCAACCTTATCTAAGATGTTTAGCTCCAAATAAGGTGAATTACGTATTAAGAGAAGTTTATGAAGGAGCATGTGGAAACCACTCAAGAGCCAAATCACTCGTCCACAAGGTTGTCTGTGCAGGATATTATTGGCCTACCATCCAAGCTGATGCGAAGGCATATGTTAAGGTTTGTGATTAATGCCAACGATTCAGTAACATTCCTAGACAGCTGTCGGAGTATCTTACCCCAATGATGGCCCCCTGGCCTTTTGCATAATGGGGTTTGGATATATTAGGCCCCTTTCCAACTAGAACCAGACATATGAAGTTTTTGGTGGTGGGGATAGACTATTTCACTAAGTGGGTGGAAGCTGAACCTTTATCAAAAATTGCACAACAAAATGTCAAAAATTTTGTTTGGAAAAATACTGTATGTAGGTTTGGAGTACCAAGAGCACTAGTGTCCGACAACGGATGACAGTTCAACAACACACCCTTCAGTGAATTTTGTGAACAACTTGAAATCAAGAATCACTACTCCTCACCCTCCCACCCACAAGCTAACGGGCAAGAAAAAGTATCAAACCAATCCTAGTTGAAAATCATCAAGACTCGGCTTGAAGGGACAAAAGGAGTGTGGTTGGACAAATTACCAGGTGTTTTGTGTGCTTACAGAACAACAACAAGGACAACCACAGGGGAAACTCCTTTCAAACTAGCTTATGGGAGCGAAGCAGTCATACCTGCAGAAGTGCACATGGCTAGCCATAGAGTGATGAAGTATCAAGATGAAGACAACAGGGAACATCTTTGTCTTAACCTCAATCTGATTGACGAGGTAAGGAGGGACGCAGAGTCGAGAATAGCAAGGTATAAAAACCTTATGGCTAAGCAATATGATGTCATGGTAAAGCCCAGGCGCTTCAACATTGGGGATCTTGTCCTAAAAAGGGTTTCTTTGGCCACAAAAAACCCGGCCTATGGGAAGTTAGGACCAAATTGGGAAGGACCTTACATGGTTATCAACTGCAAAAGGCAAGGATCCTATTATTTGGAAGCCTTGGATGGACAAAAGCTAGAATACCCTTGGAATGTTGAACATTTGAGAAGATACTATCAATAAAGAACAACCATGGAGGAACCCTTTTAGATGATGGCATAAAGCATGTATAGATCTACATGTTTGTATGCATGTTCTATGCTCCTATGCCTATGTCCATGTCGGTCACATGCTTGTATGCTTGAGTTTGTGTTCTCCCATGCCTTTATGTTATATCTACATGCTTAGATGTATATCCATATGCTTACGTATGCATTTCCAAGCTTCAATGTGTAGATCAGTGTGTTTACATGCTTAGATTGACGTTATATACATGCTTTATGCCATCATCTATGTGCTTGCGTGCTTCACGCCATGTTTGTGTGCTTAGGCCTAGACTTTGTTTGTCATGCCATGTGCTATTGCAGCCATTTTGTTCCTTTATCACATTTTCTTGTGTTTTGGCCTAATGATTAGGACCTAATCTAGACCCGGTCTTTGTCATCGTCCATACACCAAGGCCCACATCAAAGGGTTTGGATCATTCCTATTTGCATATCTATGCTTGCTTGCTTCTATGCTTTATGCTTGTGTTAGCCTCTCTGTTCTAGGATTTGCCATGTTTGGCACCCTTTGCCGTAGGATTAACCTTGTGTGGTTCCATCTGATGCCCATGAGGCCTTGTTCAGATATAACCATTTGGGAGGTATCTTTGGATGCCGAGTGTAGACACTCGATTTTGTACTCATGATTTAATTAAGGAGAATGACTAGAATGACCATCCATGTATCCCAAAAAATCATGATTGCATTGCATTCATTAATTCATTCATTGCATATCATAAAAATGATCTTGAGATTCTAACGGTCGCAATGGTATGTCCAGTTTTCAAATTAGACTGTCAGAACGGAAGATATCACATGATCAAGTTTACATAGTCAGCATTCATTGTGTCTAGGTAGAGTCAACCACGCATGATTAATTTAAATTAATTTTGATTGGTTAAACAATCAAAATGAATTAGATAATTTTTTGATCGGTTAACAATTAGTGTTTAAAATAGGACTGCTTGCATAGGAATAAAAGGGATAATTAGATAACAATATAATTGTGGATAATCTGAATTTTATCAATATTTATTTTAGGGAATTTATCTACAAGATAATTGTTACTGAAGAGACCTGAATTATCTAGATTAGAGATAAAAATCTTAGAATACAGAATGAAAACATGTCTAAGTGCAAGGCCCGGCTCAAGAAAACCTAAAAAGGGAGTCCAAAACACACCGAACACGAAAGTACGTTTGGAGTCCAAAAGTACCATTCGGCACTTTTGGAGAGCCGATTGGCACTTTCAAAAGTGCCGAATGGCCCCCTTTTGGGCTTTGGCCCAACTCACTTTGGGTGCCAATAAGGCATTTACTTTTTTGCATAAAGACGTGTCCCGATTTGCATTCTAACCGTCGTTGCTTATCTTTTAAGCATTCTGGCTTCTATAAATAGAGACTGGATCTCAAAAATTGAGCACACTATTTGACGCTCTAGGAGAGACACCTTTTCATACCCTCAAATTTCTCACCCCCTTTCTGGAATTCTCTCTTAAACTAGGGTTTTTAGGTTTCAAAGATAATTGCATAAATTTCTTTGAACCCTAAAACATCCTCTTAAGAAGAAGAAGTGCTTCATGCAAGAGGTCGTTTCCGATTACCCTTTTCTTTTCTTTATGCTTCTCTTGTAGTGATGATGCATGTTTGTATACCTTTTTTTTTAGTTTGGTTGTTTCAAGTATCCATAACATGAATTGTTAATTTATATTGTTAAAGCATGTTCTTGATTCCTTTTATTATTGTTGTGATCTCTTTCTTAATTTCAAAGATCTGCAAAATAAAAATGGATCTGCATCTTCCTTAGATGTAGATATAAATTTTTCTTAAAATAAAAACAGATCTGCATCTTCCTCAGATGTAGATCTGAATTTTTCTTAAAATAAAAACGGATCTACATCTTCCTTAGATGTAGATTTGAATTTTTCTTAAATCAAAAGCTAGTATGCATCTTCATTAGATGCAGATCTGAATTTTTCTTAAATTAAAAATTGATTTGTATCTTCCTTAGATACATATCTGATTTTTTTTAGCAGATTTTGAAATAAAGAAAAAGATCAAAAATGGTTGTATTTGTTTTATTCAATACATGTAGCATAAATTCATTTCATGAATGAAATCCTCTTCTCAAGCAATCTTTTTTATTTTATTTTTTGAACAAATAAAACAGATCTAATTTTTCTGTCATAATAAAAATCATTTTTTTTAAGTTCTTAAAAGCAGATCTAATATTTTACAAATCAAAAACCATTTTTTTTAAACTCTTAAAAACAGATCTGATCTTTTACAAATCAAAAACCATTTTTTCTAAGTTATAAAAACAAATCTAATATTTTTTTTTCAAATTAAAAGATGTTGTTTTAATTAATAAAAACAGATCTGAATTTTCTCTCTAAAAACCACTTTTTTTACCAAACAAAAACAAATTTGATTTTTTTTAAACCAAGTTTAATTTTTTTATTCACAACAACAGATCTGAATTTTTTAAAAAACACAAAGAAGATGATACATTCATAAAGAAATTTGTGATTTAGTTTATTTCACATGTGCAACATATCATTCATAGCATGCATAAAGGGTACATTACAAGAGTCTAGAAGACCAGATTCTCTCTGGGTGGAATGGGTGCCTAACACCTTCCCATTTTGTAACCTAGCCTCTGAATTTAGTGTCTTTGGATAGGTAGACTTAGGTCTTATCTTTGCTTTATTTTGGGTAGTTTGTAACTAGGATCCAAAGCCATGTAATTTTCAGTTTTTTCAAACATGTATTTTCTTTTATTCAACCAATGAAATGAAACAATTCAGCCATGTAAAGTTTTATTTAGTTTTTCTTATATTTTTGTATAAAAAATAAATGGCGACTCCACATCACTTACCCAAAAAGAGAGATGCCCAAAAAGGAACTAAAATCTCTTTTTTAAGAGCACCAAATGGGAATTTTCCTTTGTCTCTCACAGTATTGACTCCGCTGGGGATGTCGAGGGCTAAGCTTTGTATTAGACTTAAGTGACCAAATATGTACCCTAGTTTTGCATGTTCTTGCATGATATTGTTGCTTGTTTATTTATTTATATTTGTTGAGATATTCTATGATACTTTGTTGTATGATATTTTTTTGTGTGTGTTGTTTGTTAAAAGCTTTCCCTAACTATCATAGTGTGTGTCATCAAAACAATATGTATGCACCTCTTTCAACAACTTGTGGTAGTAGTAAGCATGGATCACCGGTCTTCATTAGATTTGGGTACCAAGTGGTGAACTCACCAACTCATAGCCTAAAGTCACTGGATCACTTCCTATTGATTGTAAAGGACAAACCATGCCGTTTGGACCAATGCAATGTTCATTACATTAAAAGTTGGGAGGTGTAATGTCCTAGCTACTGGAAACAATGAAACAATGATTATTTAATTGGGCTAGCCTTTTGGGCTTTTCCAATTGGGCTTCAGTATGTGGCTTGGAGTGAGACCAAAAGGGAACAAATAAGATGTTAGCTCCAATGGGCCTTGGGCTTTTCTGTCAACTCTTGACAAGTCCAAAGTTACCATTAATTATATTTAATACCACTATATAAATATAATTACACTCTAGGCCTTATTAATAAATTATATCCCAAGACTTTATTGTACATGTAACCCCTTCATAAAATATTTGTAGTAACACAAAGTCATAAATGTAGACTGTCACTTTATAGATTACTACATCTTAATCTTTGAGTACCCGATTTAATCCTTAAAGTTATTCATCATATATTTATGAAATCCAATTTCATAAATATATACTTTAGTAACTAATTACTAAAATAGTTAGGCCTAACATTCTGAATAACAAACCCATTAAACTTATCTCAAGGGAATATTTTGTATCTCTGTAAAGAGACTACGAATTCCATCTGGAGAATATATGTTCCATCAACACTAAATGTGGCTGCCCAACATACTGAGATTTTTACCGTTACTTTAGATCTCACTCCTGATATATCAAAGCAACCTACATTTCATGATCAGTCCCATTATTCTCTCAGGATTAAGAGTTCATGCTAAATAGAAGTCGTGAGATTTATTATTCATTTGACAGTCGTTAAGAGAATAATAAATCTCACAGCGGTCCAGTTCAATATGTCTTAACTCTTAAGACATATCAACGTACCAACTAGAAGTCTCCACTTCCATAATCAAGACAAATCATCTTAGTTGATATGTTATAGTCTTCACAGATGAAATGCCCAATTTCATCATCGACTACGAACTAAAATTCTGAGTTTACAAAGAACTTGTGATTTATATCTTCTATGGCTTTTCACATAAATCACATACTATGCATCTCATGGACTATATGAAAATGTCTAAATGTTCATGTTACCATTATTTTAGATAATAATAAAACAACTTTAATAATTTCAATATCAAGTCATACATAATGTCATACTTAATATCATATAAGGCATCTTACAATAGGATTTAAGGGCACTAATCCTAACAAATAAAGTCTTAGGATATAATTTATTAATAAGACCTAGAGTGCAATTATATTTATATAGTGGTATAAAATATAATTAATGGTAACTTTGGGCTTGTCAAGAGTTGATAGAAAAGCCCAAGGCCCATTGGAGCTAGTGTCTTATTGGTCCCTTTTGGTCTCAATCCAAGCCACACACTAAAGCCCAATTGGAAAGGCCCAATAGGCCAGCCCAATTAGATAATCAATTAGTTATAAAGGAAAAATCATACAAAATTTTTCATTAGAAAAAAAGTCACATCATTGTGAAGTGGTGTGTATGTGTGAGTGAAGTCACTCAATTATTCTCCCTTAGAAACAGAGTGAGAGACCACACGTCTTGGGCATAAAGTGAAATTGGAGTGAAGATTAAAAGTGTTTCCAAGTACTTCTGATCTTTTGTTTTGAATTTCACCGTCCCAAGGTACGCTATCTCGTTCTTAAATTTTGAAATTTACATAGTGCATGTTATCAATCATAAATGAGATAGATCCATTTTTGTTGCTTTTGCTGTGTGTTTTGTATGAGATACAAAACCAGATTTTTCAACAGCAGCAACATCACAACCCTATCTTTTGTTAGGATTAGTGCCTTTAAATCCTATTGTATGATGCTATGTATGACATTATGTATGACTTAATGTTGTAATTAATAAAGTTATTTTATTATTATCTAAAATAATGGTAACATGAATATTTGGACATTATCATTTAGTCCATGAGATGCATAGTATGTGATTTAGTTACAAAAGATATAAATCACAAGTTCCTTGTAAAACTCAAAATTTTAGTTCGTAGTCGGTGATGAAATTCAGCATTTCATCTGCGAAGACTATAACATATCAACTAAGATAATTTGTCTTAATCATGGAAGTGGAGACTTCTAGTTGGTATGTTGATATGTTTTAAGAGTTAAGACATATTGAACTAGACCGCTATGAGATTTGTTATTCTCTTCATAACTGTCAAATGAATAACAAATCTCAAGAATTCTATTTACATGAACTCTTAATCTTGAGAGAATAATGGACCTGATCATGAAGTGCAGGTTGCTTTGATATATCAAGAGATCTAAAGTTACAGTCAAAACCTCAGTATGTTGGGCAGCCACATTTAGTGTTGATGGAACATATATTCTCAAGATGGAATTTATAATCTCTTAACGAAGATATAAAATGTTCCCTTGAGATAAGCTTAATGGGTTCGGTTATTCAATGTGTTAGGCCTAACCACTTTAGTAAGGATTTACTAAAGTATATATATTTATGAAATTGGATTTCATAAATATATGATGAATAACTTAAAGGATTAAACCGGGTACTCAAAGATTAAGAAGTAGTAATCTTCAAAGTGGGAATCTATATTTATGAAGAGGTTGCTTGTACAATAAAGTTTTAAGGATATAATTTATTAATAAGACCTAGAGTGTAATTATATTTATATAGTGGTATTAAATATAATTAATGGTAACTTTGGACTTGTCAAGAGTTGACAGAAAAGCCCAAAGCCCATTGTAACTAATGTCTTATTTGTTCCCTTTTGGTCCCACTCCAAGCCACATACTAAAGCCCAATTGAAATGGCCCAAGAGGTTAGCCCAATTAGATAATCAGTTATTAAGAGAGAAACATACAGAATTTTGTAAGTCAATGAAATGGTTTGTATGTGAGTGATAGACACTCTATTATTCTCCCTTGAACACGTTCATATAAATTGATTAAGAGACCACACTTCTTGGGCGTTAGTGGAATTAGAGTGAAGATTAAAAGTGTTCCCAAGTACTTCTAATCTTTGTTTTGAGATTAACCATGCCAAGGTACACTCTCTTATTCTTATATTTTGAAAATTACATAGTACATGTTATTAATTGCAAATGAAGTAGATCTGCTAATTTTTTGCTGCGTATGTTTTGTAACAAACATGTATTTTTCCAACATCTTCGACTTACAAGACAGTTCAAGCCACAAGAAGTATGAAGCTTCTAGCACTATGGCAGAAGAGGGAGAGAACCAAAACATCAAGGAACCCATGAACACTCAAGAGCTATATAACACCATGGTAGTTAGTCAGATCTAGCTGAGGGAGTACATGAACTGTATGGTGCAACAGTTTCAAAACCTGAAGAGTAATCAAGAGGAGAACAAGGATGATAATGATCCACCAGCCATGGAGAATGAGAAGAAGATCAACGAGAGAATGAATAAAATGGAGTAGATGATTAGAAGAGCTCGTAAGATGGAGGACTTTTTGGACTACAATTCCCTAATGTGAGATTGCCCCCCAAGTTCAAGATGCCAACCTTGGACATGTTTGATGTTTGATGGGATTGGTTGCCCAAAGTCCCATCTGAAGATGTATATGCAGCCCTTAGGTGTGACTGAAGAGGTATTTACACAAATGTTCCAAAACACTCTGACCAGAGCCGCTTTTAGGTGGTTCCTCAACTTGGATGATGTTAGAGCAAGAAGTTGGGAGGACATCTACCGAGAGTTTCACAAGCAATATAAGTACAATATAGAAGTGGACATAATAAGGAAAGATCTTGAGACCACTAAGCAAGAGCCTAAAGAATCCTTCTCTACTTTCATTACGAAGTTGAGAGCCAAGGCATCATAGATGATGAATAGGCCAAGTGAAGAAGAACAGTTAGCTATGGATGTAAAAAATTTATTACCTGTATACCATAAGTACTTGTTTGCCCAATACTTTCCTAATTTTAAAGCTTTGATTACTGTTGGAACCTAAATTGAGGATGTAATAAACAATAGAACTATAATGAATGATAACCTACCAAGGTTTGAAAAGTATTTAGGATCTAATTCTAAGGTTGCAGAAATTTCTAATATCCGTAAAATGATCATTATCAACTAATTGCACCCATTGCACCTATGCAAGTATCACAAGGACCTAGACCCAAGAGGGAGTTTCATGAGTTGTATATGCCTATAAGCCAAGTGTTTAATAAGCTAAAAGCCAAAGAGTTACTAAAACCCTTAAACCTAAAACCAATTCCAACCCCTTGCCCTCAAAGTTTGATGTGAATAAGAGATACGCTTACCACCAAGGCCCTGGCCATTATACTGACAATTGTTTTGGCCTTCATCATGCAATTCAGGACCTAATAGACAACAAGGTGATTGCACCACCTACAAGACCTAGCATCACTAATTATCCCTTACCAAATCACAATTTTGGGAAAGGACCAAGGACCAATGTTCTAACCATTAATTGCCTAATTTACCTAAATTATAGATCAGGTTAGATGGGTCTTCCCATGTCATCATAATTTACCTAAATGTTTTATGATGACATGGGAAGAATTAATGGTTAGAACATCAACCACCACCACAGGATATGATATATGGAATGAAGAAGTACCAGAACCCAAGAATTACTAAACATTCACAATTGAGGGGAGACACTTCAAAACCCAATCAAGCTATCTAACACCCACAAATGGGGGGAGACACTTCAAACCCCAACCTCAAGTAAATAACCAAATACCCACAAATGGGGGGAGACATTTCCAACCCCAATCTAGCTATCCAACACCCAAAAACGAGAAGTGACACTTCAAACCCCAAGATATCGACCTTAACAACCTAACAAAAATTGCCCACATCACAAAAGGAGGAGACACTTCAAACCCCCACATTTGGAGATAGACAACCCAATGGAAGCTTTGAATAGATAAACCAACAAAACATCTGCCGAAGAAGATGAAGTCCTCATGCAACTACAGAAGACACAAGCCAACATATCCCCATGGGGTTTACTTATGGCCTCATACAAACACCGTTAAAACCCAGTAGACCTTCTCAACCAAATCCAAGTCCCTACAACCACAACTTCCCAAGATTTGAATGCTATGACTGGGTCTATAAATAGGGAACTCACCATTTCCTATTTTGATAAGGATTTAACCAAGAAGGGGAAGCACCACAACGACCCATTGCATATCATTGTAGATGCCAAAGGGAAAAGGATACTGATGGTTTTGATAGATGATGGAAGTGCTTTGAACGTGTGTCCTTTAAAGACTGCAAGTTGCTTGGGTCTAAACTTTGAAGACTTTGTGCCTACCGATTAGCATGTGAGGGCATATGACAACAATAGAAGAGAGGTTTTGGGAACTATAACATTAGAGCTTACCATAGAACCGATGGTTAAGAAGGTGGAGTTTCAAGTCCTTAAGATAGCCTCATGCTTCGATATGCTCCTTGGGCAACTCTGGATCCATGACACAAAGGCCGTACCTTCCTCTTTATACCAAAAGGTTCGGTTTCCACATGAAGGAGCTATTATGACCATATATGATGATACTTTGGCGGTGCGTAAGCGTATTTTCGGTATTGATTTTGAGAAAGAGCCATTGACCTTGCATGTCTTTGAGATCGAGAGGTCTGGCTTTGTAGAAAAAGATAATTTATACAATAAATCTAGCTAAAACTTGTTTCCAAACCTTGCCTTAGAGTGACTGTGAATTACTCTAAAGGGAGATAAGTGTCGGATATATGGTAAATTGTCTTTGAGGGCAAGTGGGAGGTTGTTGGGGTTTATGCCCTAAAATCCAATTTATTGGAATGTCATAAATGATTAAATTTTTTAATTATATGAGACTAATTATTAATGAACTAATGAGACTATATCTTAGTCCATGAGATGCATAGTATGTGATTTAGTCACAGAAGATATAAATCACAAATTCTTTGTAAACTCAGAATTTTAGTTCGTAGTCAGTGATGAAATTGGGTATTTCATCTGCGAAGACTAAAACATATCAGCTAAAATGACTTGTCTTGATCATGGAAGTGAAAACTTCTAATTGGTATGTTGATATGTTTTAAGAGTTAAGACATATTGAACTAGACCGCTGTGAGATTTATTATTCTCCTAACGACTGTTAAATGAATAATAAAACTCACGACTTCGATTTACATCAACTCTAAATCCTGAGAGAATAATGGACCTGATCATGAGGTGTAGGTTGCTTTGATATATCAGGAGTGAGATCTATAAGTCACGATCAAAACCTCAGTATGTTGGGCAGCCGCATTTAGTGTTGATGGAACATATATTCTCAAGATGGAATTCATAATCTCTTAACGGAGGTATAAAATATTCCTTTGAGATAAGTTTAATAGGTTTGGTTATTTAGAGTGTTGGGCCCAACCACTTTAGTAAGGAGTTACTAAAGTATATGATGGTGTCCTAGAGATTCTCTATGCTCGTCCGTGGAGGTCGTCCAAAGGAATGCTTGACACCCTGGCCCAGGAAGCTCGTCCATGGACTTGGTCGTCCGTCCAGGAAGACCCTTGGATGGCCTACTACAAACATCATCACTGCATACCGTCCCTGGACGAGGCTTAAACACTTGGAACATATACAAAACCAAGGACATTGCCACGAAACCACCTCCTATGACCGCGTTGCAAAATGCACGACCTATTAAAATAACCTCCATAGCAGTTATGGAGGTTACTTCCGAACCTTCCGACATCCTACAATATAGGAGCAGTTACTACATCGATAAACCGTTCCCAGCCTGCATTATATAAGAAGAAAAATCGACAAACAAAGGAGGTACGAAAATACTTTTCCAAGTATTTGGGATTTCCAAAGTTTAGAGAAAACACTGACTTTGTCATCGGAGGGTTTCTGGCCGGTCCACCCCGGTCGCCTCTGACTGTTTTGATTCGTCTATCCAGGTTTTCAGTTATATTATCATTGCCGCCATCGAAATCCGAAGCATCCAGTCTACTGATTTTGTCGTGCATCATCAGTATATATTTATGAAATTGGATTTCATAAATATATGATGAATAACATAAAGGATTACCTGGGTACTCAATGATTAGGATGTAGTGATTTTCAAAGTGGCAGTCAACTTTCATGACTTTGTATTACTACGAATATTTTAATAAAGGAGTTGCATGTATAATAAAGTCTTAGGATATAATTTATTAATAAGGCCTAGAGTGCAATTATATTCTTATAGTGGTATTGAATATAATTAATGGTAACTTTGGACTTGTCAAGAGTTTACAGAAAAGCCCAAGGCCCATTGGAGCTAGAGTCTTATTTGTTCCCTTTAGTCCCATCTCAAGCCACAAACTGAAGGCCAATTGGGTAGGCCCAAAAAGGCTAACCCAATTAGATAATCAGTTTTTATTTAATAAGATTTATTAAATAAGTAACTACCAAGGGTAGTTAGTATGTACGTATGATGAAAAGAAAAGAAAACAGTTTTTCTCCATAAGGAGAAGAAGAAAGATTTTCTTTTAGAATCAACGTACAAAAAGACTGATTGTGAGACCACACTTATTGCGCACCTTGTGGAATTGAGATGAAGATTAAAGGTATTCTCAGGTCTTGGTTTTGAATTTCACTGCATCAAGGTACGCTTTCTATTCTTTGTTCTAGAATTCAAGGTTACATGCTATCTCTCATGAATGAAATAGATCCATATTTGTGTTAGGAAATCATCATGTTTGCATCGCATACAAAACATACGCAGCGGAAAATAAACGGATCTACTTTATTCGCAATTGATAACATGCACTTTGTAGGTTTCAGAATATTAGAACAAGAGAGTGTACCTTGATGTGGTGAAATTCAAAACCAAATGAAGAAGTACTCGGGAACACTTTCAATCTTCACTCCAATTCCACTTGATGCCCAAGATGTGTGGTCTCTCAATCAGTTCTATGTTTTCTGGAGAGAATATGAAAAAGTATCTCTCTCCCTTGTATTGTCATATTATCTTAAACATACAAACCATTTTATTCTATATAAAATTCTGTATGTTTCTCTCCACATAACTGATTATCTAATTGGGCTAGCCTTTTGGGCCTTCCCAATTGGGCTTTAGTGTGTGGCTTGGAGTGGGACCAAAAGGAAACAAATAAGGCACTAGCTCCAATGGGCCTTGGGCTTTTCTGTCAACTCTTGACAAGTCCAAAGTTACCATTAATTATAGTTAATACCACTATATAAATATAATTGCACTCTACGCCTCATTAATAAATTATATCCCAAGACTTTATTATACATGCAACCCCTTCATAAAATATTCGTAGTAATACAAAGTCATGAATATAGACTGCCACTTTGTAAATTACTACATCTTAATTCTTGAGTACCCGGTTTAATCCTTTTGAGTTATTCACCATATATTTATAAAATCCAATTTCATAAATATATACTTTAGTCTTACTAAAGTGGTTAGGCCTAACTCTCTGAATAACTGTACCCATTAAACTTATCTCAAGGGAATATTTTATATCTCCGTTAAGAGACTATGAATTCCATCTTGAGAATATATGTTCTATCAACACTAAATGTGGCTGCCCAACATACTGAGGTTTTGACCGTTACTTTAGATCTCACTCCTGATATATCAAAGTAACCTACATTTCATGATCAAGTCTATTATTCTCTTAGGATTAAGAGTTCATGTGAATACAAGTCGTGAGATTTATTATTCAATTGACAGTCGTTAGGAGAATAATAAATCCCACAGCGGTCCAGTTCAATATGTCTTAACTCTTAAAACATATCAACATATTAACTAGAAGTCATCACTTCCATGATCAAGACAAATCATCGTAGTTAATATGTTATAGTCTTCGCAAATGAAATGCCCAATTTCATCACCGACTACGAACCAAAATTCTGAGTTTACAAAGAACTTGTGATCTATATCTTCTGTGACTAAATCACATAAATCACATACTATGCATCTCATGGACTATTTGATAATGTCCGAATATTCATGTTACCATTATTTTAGATAAGAATAAAACAACTTTATTAAACACAATATTAAGTCATACATCATTTCTCACATAATATCATACATAGCATCATACAATAGGATTTAAGGGCACATATCCTAACAATTTGTTGCTTCCACTGTGTATTTTGTATGAGATGCAAAACCAGATTTTTCAACAAGTTCTTCCCGCGAAAATGGGCTAAGGCAAAACATGAAAAGACAAAATTCAGAGAAAGACTTCCTACGAAAAGTTTTGTGCTTCAGATGCATTTGTAGCAAGTAACTTCGCGAGTATGTAACCCGCGAAAAACACGTGTCTTCAATTATAAAGGGCTAATGTGACAGATTTTCAAACACATCTTTGTTTCCCACTTTTGTCTTCCTTGTGCCTCTCTCAAACCCAAATTGATTTTCACTTAAAATTCCACCACAATTCAAGTAAAATCTTTGCAAAATCATCTCTAAGGTATGTTTTTAACAATCTTATCTTCTTTTTCTTAGAATATGCAGAAATGTTTCTAGGTTTACTTGATTTGGGATTTTTTGAAAAAAGGGTTGGGAACATTGATTTTGGTCAAAATTTTTTCAAATTCTTGATTGGCCCCATGTGGAAATGTTCCATTTAGCTTGTTTGTGACTGTGTTGGCCGCATGTGGAAATTTTAACATGTATTTAGGCAAATTTACTCATGTTCATGCATTGCCCACATGTTATGTATAGTGTCGCATTTCAAGTGTTTGATAAAATGCTTAAGTGGCATTTTTCTGTTGTTTTGGACTCCAATGAGTTCCATATTTTGGGATTTACCTTGATTGAAATTGTTTATCATGTCTTGATTATGCGTTGTGTGTTTTACAAACTTTGAACCCACTATTGTTGGCCATTCCTTGCACATGCATCACAATGCACACCACATGCACACTTGATGCATGCACACACAAGCACAATTGTCATTTTTTTTTCTTTTGCAAACTAATGATGATTACCTGTTTTTAGCACTTATACCATGTTCATTTGACATTGTTCTTGTTTTTTTAAGAGTTTTGTAAAGTTGTGATTTACAACTATTTTGTGTTGGCTTTAATTTCATGCCAAATTTGCTTGTAATTTTGTTCAATCTTATGTACCCTGTATTTTATGTGGAATTTCTCTGTAAGGGTTGTGTGTGTGAGAGAGAGTGTGAAGACTCAAGGCAGAATTGAAGAGCAAAGAAGTTCTCGCGGATAGCTCATGGGTAGACTTCCCACGAAGTGAAGCATGTGATTAGCATATGACTGGAATGCAACACGTTATGACAGATGGTTTTTGTGAGTGTCTCGCAGGTAAGGCCTTCCCGCGAGATACCTGTGAAACATGTTGTTTTGCTATTTTGTCCTATCTGCTTCGCTACATCCTCACCCACACTATATATATAATCATCACCCACATATTGAGAGGAGTGCTTTTTCAGAGAGAAAACCCTAGCCATAAAACCTTTGAGAGTTAGAGATTGTCATACCCACAATTCTCTACACAATCCATTGTGATTTTCCTCAACTTCTACCTCTCCATTTACAAATCCTTGAGAAGTTGAAAGCCCAAACACTTACCACATCCATCCTGGGTGTAAAGTGAGGTTTTGGTGTTGCTGGGAAGTATTGGAAGAAGCCATTTGTTTGGTAGATGCAATCGAACTGAATTGCGTGATCTAGAGAGCTAGAGAAGACAAGGCTTAGCGAAGTCAGTTTGTAGTAGGAGCTTTGAGGGCTCGAGTACATGAGGTAGACTAGGCTTGGAGGATCTTTTGTTATTCTTGTACTCTAACTTATTCTCTAGTGGATCGATTTACTGCTTAGAGGGTGGTGGAGAGGTTTTTCGCCGAGTTATTCGATTTCCTCTTCGATAACATATCAGCGTGTTATCTCGTGTTTGCATTATTCTTCCCTACTCTTTTAGCTTTCATTTTACCACTATGATTTGATGAATATGGATTAGAGTAGTTTATTGTTTGTTCGCTCGCTTTTACTCTATTCCGCACTTAGTTTAAGTTAGAGTAAAATCAATCGAGCCATAAGTTTTAATTTGGGGGTCTAAATAGCCCTTGTGTTTTCACACATTTTCAAGCTTTCAAGTTTATGCTTATGTTTATGGACTAACTTGACACTAATCAAGTTTGTGTTCGTGTTTTGTTGTTTGCACTTGTCTTTCTCTGTTTTATGTTTATATGTGCAGATGTCTCCCACCAAACACTCTGCTTCCAAGAAATCTTCCAAGCGTCCACACATGAACTCCGACAACTTTAGGTCCATTGAGGTAGACATGGCATATAATGATTGGTACAAATGAGCAACAACCATTATGGAAAGGGTTTTTCGATTGGAGATGCTTGAGAACACTTCCATACCTGAAGTGTTCAATGAGAGAACTTGGACGAAGCTGCTGAATCCAAGTGGCAATGTTTATGAGGAGATCATATGCGAATTCTTTTCCAATGCCACTATGGATGGAGACCACATTAACTGCTGGGAGTGACACAAGGAATTTGTGATCACAAGGGATTCCAACCAAGAATTCTTAGAAGTCCGTCCACCTTCTCAGCCAATCTCCATACAGTATGATGACAAATTGGAATCTCCTAAACCAATGGCGGAGCTCTTTGGTGGCTCTCTCAACAAGAAGTCAATGAACACTATCCCTTTCAACGCAGAGATGAGGACATTAGCGTATGTAATGATCCACAATCTATATCCGGTGACGAACTTGACCTCCTTAGCCGTTCCAAGGACAATTTTCCTATATGATCTCTATACACATAAAGAGATTGACATATGTGGGCACATATACCATCTCCTCACAAAAGGCATCACCAAAAGAAATTCCAGAACAATCTTGCCCTTTCCACTCTTATTATGGGTCTCATTGCAAAGACAAGACTGAAGATTCCAAGCGGCCTTACCATCGTGCCAAAGGACTATCCCATCGGTGCTAACACAGTGACTAGAAGCAGAGCCCACAACACCAGATCCAAAACCGGCATTTCTTAAATACTAAGGGATAATGTTGAGGAAAAGGGTGGAGATACTGAGGAAGAGATTGACAGGTTCACCTCAGCACCAGAGAGTTCTGCACAACCATTCTCCCAAACACAAGCACGGGGACTCGATCGTCTTGATCGCTTCATTGCAAGGGTAAAGCAAATGTATGGCTTGCTCGATTCTCATGTGCAGCACACCTTCGATTAGTTTGCTTACATCCAAGGATAAATTACTGCATTATCCTCACAAATTGAGGACATGTCGATGGAGCATGGATCCGATTCAGAGTCTAACTAGTTCTAGCCTCTTTGGCCATTTCGGTTAAAAAGGGGGAGAAAATTTTAGGGGGGGGGGGGGACTACACAGTTTGAGGGGGAGCAGAACACATCATAGAGTTTGGTTTATTTTTGGTGGTTTAGAGGTTTATGTTTTTTTTTTTTTTTTTTAAATCTCTCTTTATATTTACATAGCTTTCTTTTAAAGCTTTAAGTACTTTGGTTTAAAACTTTCAGCTTATATTCAGTACTTTGTTTATATCATTGCTTTGTAGCATTTTTTTGTACTTTTAGATTATGTTGCATTATCTTGAGTTCTACACACTTGTACCCTTGTTGGATCTTGTATCCTTGATGCAGATACCTTTTGTGTTCTGCATTGGTTGGGTGTTGGAACACACTTCTACCCATGTTGGATCTTGTATCCTTGATGCAAATACCTCGTGTATTTTGCATTGGTTGTGTGTTGGACATGCAATTGATCTTTGTGTTGGTCTTAATTGCATTGCGTGTCCAGATGATCATTTACTAGCTAAATGACCATTGTAGTCATTCTTTAATGACTAACCTTGTTTGATCAAGATATGCTTTATTGTTTATGTAATGTTTATTACCATGATCGCACTTTACTTGCTTATATACGTACCATGTATTCAACTTGTCATAAGCTTGACGAAAGTTTTGTTTGTGTGCGAGTGTTTCAGGTTACATGTGCATACGTGCAAGTGCTTCACAACTTCTAAATTAGATGTGAGTGAGTTTCACCACCGTTCCCAAACTCACGTTTAAATCTAGAGTCTGTTTTAGGGGTTTTGTCACAAAATAGCCAAAGGGGTGATTGTAAAGTTGTGATTTACAACTATTTTGTGTTGGCTTTAATTCTATGCCAAATTTGATTGTAATTTTGTTCAATCTTATTTACCCTATATTTTATGTGGGATTTCTTTGTAAGGGTTGTGTGAGAGAGAGAGTGAGAAGACTCAAGGCAAAGTGAAGAGGAAAGAAGTTCTCACGGGTAGCTCGCGATAAGCCTTCCTACGAAGTGAAGTATGCGCTCAGCACATGATTGGAATGTGAAGAGTCATAACAAATGGTGACAGCTAGTTTTCATGAGTGTCTCGTGGGTAAGGCCTTCCTGCGAGATAACCATGAAATAGTTTTTTTTTTGTGCTAATCTGTCATATCTAAAACACCAGGTTTCTACACACACTATATATACCCACATTACCCACATATTGAGAGGAGTGCTTTTCAAAGAGAAAACCCTAGTTTCAACCCTTGAGAGTTAGAGATTGTTATACCTATAATCCTCTACACAATCCATTGTGGTTTTCCTTAACTCCTACCTCTCCATTTCTAGTTCTTTGAGAGGTTGATAGCCTAAACACGTACCACACCCATCCTGAGTGTATAGTGAGGTTTTGGTGCTGCTGGGAAGCATTGGAAGAAGCCAATTGTTTGGTGGATGCAATCAGGCTGAATTGTGTGATCCGGAGAGCTAGAGAAGACAAGGTTTGGTGAAGTCATTTGGTAGCAAGAGCTTGGAGGGCCCGAGTACGTGGGGTAGACTAGGCTTGGAGGGTCTTTTGTTATTTGTGTACTCCAACTTATTCTCTAGTGGATCGATTTATCACTTGGAGGGCGGCGGAGAGGTTTTTCACCAAGGTCTTCGGTTTCCTCTTCGATAACACATCGGCATGTTATCTTGTGTTTGCATTCTTCTTCCTTACTCTTTTAGCATTCATTTTACTACTGTGGTTTATTGAAAATGGCTTAGAGTAGTTGTTGTGGAAAAATGTGGTTTGGAATGACCCCTAAACAATGTGGGATTCATTCTAAACCTTAGCCATTATTGTAGAAAACTTGCCTTTTCCATGTCTTTGGAACCCTATCTACATATACAGGATTGTGCCTGCATACGCATGCTTTGGCCAATGTACGCAGGCCGTTGCCCATGTACATGGGCCGATGACCATTTTGGTCTTTTATTCCCAAAAATAGGTTTTTGCTCATTTAAAAGGTTATATTTTCCATTTTATCACTTCTTAAGTTTATTTGATATCTGATTGGGCTCTAAACTGGCCTTAGGCTTATAGTTTGAGCATCATTGGGGAACGGGGGCTCGAGTTGTAAGGGGTACAAAATGCGATGTCTACAGTTGCCCCTCTTTCGATTTGTGAGCTTCGCTAATGAAATAAAAAGAATAAGAGATAAAACATTTTGTTTCAACGTACGGCTCAGGCCCAACCTACGCACACAACACACATCAAGCATACATGGGGCGGGGTGCAACTCTGAAGAGTTGTGTGGGATTCGTATGTCCGAAGTCCCACCTTTGTTGCTCAGGAAACAAGCAATGATAGGTTCACTATCCCAGAACCTATTTTTCCACTGGTAAGCAAATGGCGAGTGACTTACTATCTTAGGGTCATTTAAAAAGAAAGAAAGAAAACAAGCAAGGGTGCTCGTACAAGCTAACCCAACAAACAACAAAAGAATATAGTCTCTGTGGTGTCCATCTGGGGCTCTTTCCTCAAACTACTCTGGGTGACTTGTTCCTCTTGGCTTCTTCGCTTCTTTCTCTATCTTTTCTAGTGAGGCTCTTGCCTCTGGTCGACGTTGATCTCTTTCTCTATCACTATCTCTACCCTTTTCTACCGTGCTTGCATGTTCAATTCCTTGAGGATATGTGCACAAGTAGTCTTGTTGTGAAATGGGTTTAGATGAAAACATGACATCTTAGGACGGGTAGGAACATGTTTAAGATTGATCTTTAGGCCTAAAAATTTTTGGGTTTGAGGTTTAAAGAGAGAGAAATGAGTTTGAGTAGGTGAAGAGACAGCATCTGTTGAGAGAGATCGGGGAGAAATGAGAAAAATGGCGTGCTAACCCTATATATAGAAGTCCCAGTTTCTCGATGGATCAAGAGGTGTCAAAGCTATCGAGAATTAAAAAGGCCAGAAGGATCTATTGAGAAGCTATCAAGCATCTATCGAGCATACAGAAACTTTATCGATAAATCGAGCATCTATCGAGAATTTGTCGAGAAGAAATCTCAAAACCCTCGATGGATCGAAATTGCGATAACAGCTATCGAGAAAAGAAGCTCAAGAGACTTGACAGATAGCCTAGCTGTCGAGAGGTATCGAGAAGTTGTCGAGATTGCTCAAAAATAGTTTTTCAAGAAAGAGAAAAACTCAGACATGGATACAATCAAACATGCTACTCAACCAAAGATCTAAACAACATTTTAAGCTCTCAAAACATCTCTCAACAAGAAAAATGTCAAGCGTTTAGATTCCCCACACACACACTCACTAAACAAGTCTAACCAATTTTATATTTCAAAAACAAGTTAAGACAGTTTAGTGAGCATACATTAACACATGTATTCTTTATGATGGCTAAATCACATTGTATCTGTACATGTATCAAGAGCAGCAAAGAATATTGCGTGTTGTGTGTGGAAAACATCACAAGATTGCATGAGTGTCAACATGTTATGACAATTTGAGATATGAGAAAATTACTTTAACTCACACACAATCATAACTGTTTGATAGGGACTATCACCTTCAAGGTATATCCTATAACTCCCACATCTCCCAAAGACACTCTTGCAATCATATATAAAGCATTTTTATTCTTTTTGTTTTTATTTTTCTTTGCATGTTTTCTTTTGTTAAGCATATCATGCATGGGCATATAAGAGAAAGAAAAGAAATACCAAATTATGTTAAGCTATCGACATTGAACTTTTGCTATGCCGAAGCATACAGATGTCATTTCGTGATTGGCGGGCAACAGTGGTGAGATGGTTATTTATACCTTTCTCTTAGGATTTTCTAGTCCTTCCCGTCAAAAAGAGTGATACAAGTGTTAAGTACAAAAGATTACTTAATCTTACTCATCACAAACATGAGCCACAAATCTCACTTGCTTAGTTGTGCATAGAGATGTTCATCTAAACTACAAAAGATACAAAGTTTAGAAAACTTTGTTTCAATGGCCATCCAAGGTACACAAGTACAAATGTACACAAACACACACTATTTTTGTATTTTTCTAATTTTTCAATTTTTTTTATGAAAAAACAAAATAAAGCAAAACTAAAAACAAACAAACAAAAACATGTTAAATAATGCAAAGCATGAAACTAAATTGACTCAAAACATGAAAGAAAAACACACAAGTAATGCATATCTAAAAACAAGAAAAGGGGAGAGAGAGAGAGAGAGAGAGAGAGAGAGAGAGAGAGAGAGAGAAAATTGACTAAATCACTTGGAGCCTTTTTCCTTCCATACCTTTGAAGAACCTTTCCATTTAGACTTTCCCTTTTGTCATTTGTAGACACTCGATTTTGTACCCATGATTTAATCAACGAGAATGACTTGAATGATCACTCATGTACCCCAAAAATCATGATTACATTACATGCATTGATTTGTTCTTACATTACACACATCAATTTGTTCTTGCATTACATACATCAATTCATTCATTTCATATCATAAAAATGATCTTGAGATTCTAACGGTCACGATGGTATGTTTAGTTTCCAAATCGGACCATCAGATCGAAAGATATCGCATAATCAAGTTTGCACGGTCAGCATGCATTGTGTCTAGGTAGAGTTGACCACACACTATTAATTTAAATTAATTCTGATTGGTTAAACAATTAAAATTAATTAAATAATTTTATGATTGGTTGATAATTAGTGTTTAAAATAGGATGGCATGCATAGGAATAAAAGGGATAATTGGATAACAATAAAATTGTGGATAATCTGAACTTTATCAAGATTTATTTTAGAGTATTTATCTGCAAGATAATTATTCCTAAAAAAGCTTGAATTATTCAGAAAAGAGATAAAAATTATAGACTAAGGCTGAAAACACATCTAGCTACAAGGATCGGATCAAAAAACCCTAAAAAAAGAGTCCAAAACGCACTTGAGCACGGAAGAATGTTTGGCATCCATGAGCACCATTCGGCACTTTTGGAGTGTCGAACGACTCTTTCAAAGGGCCGAATGGTCCCCTTTTGGGCTTTGGCCCAACTCCCTTCAGGTGACGATAAGGCACACCCTTTTTGACCTTTTCGCGGAAGGATGCGTACAGAGTCACATCCTAATCGTCCGCGCCTATTTTTTAGAGTTTTCCCACCTCTATAAATAGAGACTAGATCTCATAATTCAGGGGACCTTTTTTACGTTCTAAGAGGCATACGTTTTTAGGCTCTCAAATTGCTCATATTTGCTGATCCTCTCTCTGATATTTGCTGCTAAAATTATGGATTTTAGGTTTCAAAGATAATTGAATAAATTTCTTTGAGCCCTAAAATATCTTCTCAAAACAAGAAGTGCTCCATGCAAGAGGTTGTTTTCAATCACCCTATTCTTTTTTCTTCATGCTTCTTGTTTATGATGATGCATTCTTTTTGTTATTCATAACATCATTTGTTAATTGTTGTTTGGTTTAAGGCATGATCCTGATTTTTTTTTATAAAATTGGTGTGATCTCTTTCTTAATTTCAATAATCTACATATAACCAATACTTTTCTTCAAACAAAAACGGATCAGCATCTTTCTTGGATGTAGATCTGAACTTTTCTTTAAATAAAAACGGATCTGCATCTTTCTTGGATGTAGATTTGAATTTTTCTTTAAATAAAAACAGATCTACATCTTTCTTGGATGTAGATCTGAATTTTTCTTAAACAAAAACGGATCTACATATTTGTTAGATGTAGATCTGAATTTTTCTTAATCAAAAAATGGATCTACATCTTTCTTAGATATAAATCTGAATTTTTCTTCAAAATAAATGGATCTACATCTTCCATAGATGCAGATTTGAATTTTTCTCAAATCAAAAACTAATTTGTATCTTTCTTAAATAGAAATTTGATTTTTTTTAAACATATGCAGATTTTGAAACAAAGAAAAAGATTATGCATGATTGTGTTTATGATTGTTTGTTTTGTTTTGTTCATGTAGCATAAATTTATGTTATGAGTGAAATTCTCTTCAAAAAATCTTTTCCATATTTTTTGAACATTTAAAAAACAGATTTGATTTTTCTGTTATTAAAAACCATTTTTTTTATTATCACAAAACAGATCTTAAAACCATTTTTTTTTTTTTACTTCTTAAAAACAGATTTGAAATTTTTAACAAACCAAAAGACTTTGTTTTACTAAATTTAAATAGATTTGAATTTTCTCTCCAAAAACCACTTTTTTACACTTACAAAATTGATCTAATTTGTTTATATAAACCAAACTCAATTTTTTTAACAAAAAAGAGAATGAATTCATAAATAAATTAATGTGATTTAATTTTTGTTTCACATGTTCAACATATCATTCATGACATGCATAAAAAGGGTACATAGGTCACAAGAGTCTAGAAGACCAGACTCTATCTGGGTGGAATAGGTGCCTAACACCTTCCCATTCCGTAACCTAGCCTCTAAATCCAGTTCTTTTGGATAGGTAGATCTAGGCCTTGTCTTTGTTTTTATTTTTACTTTTGGTAGATTGTAACTAGGACCCAAAGCCATGAAATTTTCAATTAATCACATTTATTTTATTTTATTCAATCAATGAGATGAAATGATTCAGCTATCTAAAGTTTTATTTAGTTTTTCTTATTTTTTTGTATAAAAAATAAGTGGCGACTCCACACCACTTACCCAAGAAGAGAGGTGCCTTAAAAAGCACTCCAAAAATCTCTCTTTTTTTAGAGTAATCAAGAGGAGGACAAGACTGATCATGATCCACCATTCGTAGAGAGTAAGAAAAAGATCAATGAGAGGATGAATAAAATGGAGGAGATGATTAGAAGAGCCTGTAAGATAAAGGACCTTATAGATTATGATTCCCTCTCACTCTTCCCTAATGCGAGGCTGCCTCCCAAGTTCAAGATGCCAACCTTGGACAAATTTGACTGGACCAGCTGCCTAAAGTCCTTTTTGGAGATGTATATGAGGGCGATGCAGCCCTTAGGCACGATCGAAGAAGTACTTGCTCAGATATTTAAAAACATACTGACCGGAGTTGCTCTTAGGTGGTTCCTCAATCTGGATGATGAAGGGCAAGAAATTAGGAGGACATCTACCGAGTGTTTCACAAGCATTACAAGTATAATATAGAAGTGGACATCACAAGGAGAAACCTCGAGACTAAAAGGCTAAAAACGTATTGACCCCTTGTGATGAATTAACCAATTAATTAACCAAGTGAATTAATTAGGTTCAATTACATGCAATGAGCGTGGTAGCACAAACAAATCACCAATTAAACTAAGTATGCAGCGGAAATTAAATTGACATGGTAATTTGTTTAAAAATGGGGAAAACCTACACGGTAAAAACCCCACCGGGTGATTTTAAGGTCACCACTCCCGAAATTCTATTATTATCACAACAAGGGCAAAACTAGGTTTCCGGTTACACTTGAGGAATTATGCTCTTGGGCAATTGTGCTCTTTGTTGTGCAACCTACTACGGCCCTTAAAACAATCCTTTTATATGTCTAAGGTTATGAGAAAAGAAGGCCCAAAGACACATTCACGGATCCTAAGAAAACTGAACAGAAAATCTATTTTTCTTAAACCTTGACAGATAGCATTTGTCGAGAAGCAGTCGAGCAACTGCCGAGCCATGGGGCTGGAATAGCTTCTTAAGCTCGATAGATGCTAGCTGTCGATGTAACACCCCAAACCCTTAATAAGGATTTAGATGCATAACCTGTCTTAGAAATAATCAACAATGACATAATGGAACAGAGCGTAATATTTATCCTCAAATAAACTTCTTGAATATCATCAGATTTCCTTAACAATCCATAAAAACAAAACAACAATAATATTCTTTTTGAATGTAAAATCTCCAAATAACATCTCAAAATAGTTCCAAAATAATAATCTCATTGTCCTGAAACAATTTTACTAAAACAATTCTGCAACTATCAAGCTCCAAATGAAGTCGTCCATCTAAGGCTCCACTGATCTACCACCAAAAGACACTCCATAACTCTAATCTGAAAGGATGGAAAAAGGAGTGAGCTAAAGGCTCAATAAGAGACTACAAACATGAGGATGTCTTCCAAAACAAAACGATAATATCATTGACAAAATATAGTCATCACGATACAATTAAAATTAGTTTAAACTGTAATATAATATATTCTATAAAGCTGTTAAAATAAAACACTTCACTATAACACTGTAAACATTAATAAAATAACGACCACATTTATATGCCAATATGCACCAAATAGGTAGAAACAATTTTATTTTGAAAATAAGCAATTTTCCACCTAAAAGAACAGTAGTAAATAAACAGTAATTCAATATGAAAAATATTAGTCAAACACAGACAAAAGCTGCTAAACACTCGGTGGGTGATTTCCCATGGGAACAATAACACTAACCTCAAAGAGGCAACACTAGCTCCGAAGAGCAACAATAACACTGCACCACACCACACTAACACTACTTCGGCCGAAGACCAACACTTAACCCTGTGTTGGCAAAGGTTGCAGACTGTCTAGTTGACCATTTGAAACACTCTTGACATATACAGTTTCACAATAATATACAATAAATAATAGAGTTTGAGTATGTATAAAGCACTAACAATGGTATAAGTCTTTGAAACTTCACTTTTGCAATTATGTGTATGTATATATATATAAATATATTTTTACCACAATTATATATATATATATATATATATATAAAAATATATACGTCTTGAGAGACGTCATGTGTTGAAGTCTACTTACCTCTAGTGGCTAAACCAAGCTTCACTTCAATTGCTCGAAACGACGTCAACTAGAACCTAAATAATAATTAGATAACTCAATAAGGGCAGGTTCTTTAATAACCACAAAGTCCTCTTGATAAAACAATTCCTCAACCACTATGAAGATTTGGCAAGATAAAATTTAACGTGTCTTTCTAATATAACTCCAAACCTATTCTAGATTAAAATAATAGTATAGCATTCCCTAACCTAACATCTAATATTTATATAAGAACACGTTACCATAAGCAACCCTATAACCTATGTGCCTATATACATATATATGAACCCAAAATTACAATTTTCCATTTCGTCCAAACAACGTGAATATGAAAGTAAAAAAAAAAAAAAAACACAATTCGGCACCCAAGAAATTGGTTCCATGACATTATCATCAATAATAAAAACATTTGCAATATCGATGCCATAGCCAAACACCACGGTGGCAAAAGGACCATTTACTATACTAACAATGATATAATGTAATATATATATATATATATATACTTATATAAAAACCTAATAGCACCAATCTCCACTTTCGGCCAACCATGTGAACTAATCATTGTAATATATATATATATATATATATATATTCGGCAATCCAATTGAATCCAATGGATGAACTATTGATGTAATATATATATATATATATATATTCGGCAATCCAATTTATACATTATTATCATTGAAATTCCAGCAACCATCATTGAATTTCCAGCAAACACAATTGAAATTCCAGCAAACTTAATACTAACCCTAACACTAACATGTCAATGATGAAATCCCAGCAAAAAAAAAGAAAAAAAAAGGCTTTCCTAGAATGATGCTTACCTCAAAACCAAGATGAAGTTGCTGGCTGCCCTGAAGTGCACAGCCTCCTCTTCTTTTGTTTTTGAGAAACCCTAATTTTCTTTCATATAAAGCTGTTGCACTTGGGCTGAAAATTCAGAAGCCTATTTCAGGTTAAGGCTAATTTCACTTGGGCTGAAAATTTAGAAGCCCACTACAACTAAAATAAACTTCCAAGACCCACCTATATTCCCACTAAACTCATTATAAGGTTGTTAACATAGGCTAGGACTTCTAAAGAATTCCAAAGACACTAAAACTCCTAATCCAAAAAGGTTCAAATCCTTTTAACCTTTTCCTTAACTGATAAGAGGCTAATAGTTAATTTTTGAATAGACCACAAAATAGTTATTCACGTTACCCCTTAATATTAACATTGATATTATTATTATTATCATTGTAAAAATCACAATATAAATTAATTATTTCCTCCAAAATAAATAAGCAATTTATCAAATTTACTCTCTAGAAGTGATTAAATTAAATTTAAATGAGACGGGTGTTACAGTCGAGCTTTAATGACAGGCACTTTCTTGGCTTGAATCTTGGACAGACTTGCATAGCTTTAACACTTGATCTTGAAACAAGGTTTCTTGAAGTATTAAACACATCCTAGATCTACCCAATTACAAGTAAAGTGCGTTTTGTCAAAGGATTAGCCAATTACATAAAGTAGTGATATATGTTCCAAACAAGTGAAACACATATGTCCTAACAGAGACCACTAAGCAAGAACTGAAACAATTCTTCTCAACTTTCATTACCGAGTGGAAAGCCAAGGCAGCATAAATGATGAGTAGGCCGAGTGAGGAGGAACAGTTAGCTATGGTTGTAAAAAATTTATTTCCTGTATACCATAAATATTTGTTTGCACAATACTTTCCTAACTTTAAAGCTTTGATTACTGCTGGAACCCAAATTGAGGATGCAATAAACAATGGAACTATAAAGACTGATGACCCACCAAGGTTTAAAAAGAACATAGGATCAAATTTTAAGGCTGCTGAAATTTCCAACATCCATAAAAATGATCCTTATCAATTGATTGCACCTATTGCACCTATGCAAGTACCACAAGTACCCAGACCTAAGAGGGAATTTCATGAGTTGTACATGCCCATGAGCCAAGTGTTTGACAAGCTAAAAGTAAAAGGGTTACTGAAACCCTTAGTCCCAAGACCAATTCCAAACCCTTTGCCCTTAAGGTCTGATTTGAATAAGAGGTGTGCATACCACCAAGGCCCTGGTCACGATACTAACTGTTGTTTTATCCTTCGTCATGCGATTCAGGACCTAATAGATAACAAGGTGATTGAACCGCCTACAAGGCCTAGCATCACTAATAATCCATTGCCCAATCACAATTTTGGGAAAGGACCAAGGATTAATTGCTTGATGGCTGAAGAAGAAAACAAGGAAGACCTATCTGGCTTGATCTATGACCTACCAAAATGCTTTATGATGACATAGGAAGAATTAACGGATAGGACATTTACTACCACCATACGATATGACATACGGAATGAAATACCAAAACCCGAGAATTATCAAACATCCATAAATGGGGGGAGACACTTCAAACCCCAAGTAAACAATTAAACATCCACAAATGGGGGGAGACACTTTGAACCCCAATCCAACTCAATACCCATAAATGGGGGGGGGGGGGACACTTCAAACCCCAAATAAATAGCCAAACACATATAGGTGGTGGAAGACACTTCAAACCCCAAGACACCAATCCCAATGATCCAACCAAAATTGCCCACATCACAAGCAGGGGAGATACTTCAAACCCCCATATTTAGAGACCGAAAACCTAATGGAAGCTTTGAACAGATCCACCTAACAAACACCTGCCGAAGAGGACGAAGTCCTTAAGCAATTACAAAAGACACAAGCCAACATATCCTTATGGGGTTTACTCATGGCCTCATACAAACACCGACAAAATCTAGTAGACCTTTTCAACCAAATTCAAGTCCCTACAACCACAACCTCTTAGGATCTGAATGCTATGATTGGGTCAATAAATAGGGAACTCACCATTTCTTATTCTGACAAGGATCTAACCAAGAAGGGTAAGCACCACAACGACCCATTGCATGTCATTGTAGATTCCATGGGGAAGAGGATACCAATGGTTTTGATAGATGACTGAAGTGCTTTAAATGTGTGTCATTTGAAGACTACTAGCTGCATAGGCCTCAATATTGAAGACTTTGTGCCTACTAATCAACATGTAAGGACATACAACAACAGTAGAAGAGAAGTCTTAGGAACCGTGACATTAGAGCTCATTATAGGACCGATGGTCAAGAAGGTGGACTTTCAAGTCCTCAATATAGCTTCATGCTTCAATATACTCCTTGGGTGACCGTGGATCCATGACACAGAGGGCGTACCTTCTTCTTTATATCAAAAGGTTCGGTTTTAGCATGAACGGGGCTATTTTGACCATATATGGGGACACTTTAATCGTGCCTAGGCCTATTTATGGTATTGATTCTGAGAAAGAGCCATTGACCTTGAATGGCTTTGAGATTGAGAGAGATGACTTCGAAAGGAGAGAACAAGAAGTGGAAAAGATCCTGATGAACTTTGCTCCTTATGGTAACAACAATGTGGTAGCAATGATGAAGAGAATGAACTACCTTCTAAGGAAGAATTTGGGGAGAACTATGAAGAAACCTACTATTCAGGTCCCGATGATTCCTACTGCCACACCACCTTTTGGGCTAGGCTATAAGCCTACTGATGATGATTTGTTAAAGATGGAAGTGAGAAAGATGGCCCAAGCTAAAGCCAAAGCAAAAGGACTCCCTTGTCCTCCAGAACCTCTAAAGCCCTATACTCCTACATTGAATAGAAAGTTTGTCAAAGCTAGAGAAAGTCAACGTTATTAGGGATTCCCTGAACTGAGATTTGATCTTGTGACAAAAACAATGGTGCCTAGGTTCAAAATACTGCTTGATTGCAATAATAAGGTTCTAGAACGGAAGAAAGAAGATACAACCTGGGTTCCTACTGATTAAGCTGATTACATGGATCCTAATGCCATGACTACATTCCTTGGAGATCCTATTTGCAACCTAGAAGAAGAAGAATACTAGGAGGCTTGCCAACATGCATTGAAAAGCCCGTATGATCTAAGAGCCAATGATGAAGATGAGGAAAGCGGAGCAGCCCCTAGTGATGATGAGGGTGGAAGTAAAGACAAGAGTGATAGTAGTGGTGACAACAATAGCAGTGATAGTGGACATGATGATGATGACAATAGCACCAATAATGGCGACAACAGCAGAAGTTATGATAGCCCGTACAATGGTGATGATTGGGGTGAACCCCCTAGTGATAGAGAAGATGAAGATGTAGACCTATTCTATGAGGAATATGATAGTGATGTGGACTATTATGATGAAGACATAGAAGATGATGTCGAAGACAACAGGTTGAGTGACACTGATAGTGATCAATACAGGCTGATAAATGTGTTAGAGAATGCAAAACCCAATCAAATGTATCATGGTGAATATCCCTATGGGCATCTTTCAGATTGAAGTGATATCACTAATGTTAGTTCAAGGTTTGGCCCTAGGTATGACGAGCATGGAAGAGAGGTTCCAGAATTGGGGTCATATTATGATCCAAAACCAAGTTCACCAACTCCACATACTGATGAGGAGGATGATATAAATGCTAGGTTGGTCGCTTTAGACCAAAAGTTGATGGTCCACAGTCTCAGAATCATGACACTTGAGAATGTTAAACGTAATGATGAGAGGATGGAAGATAGTGAGTCAGAGCATCTCCCTCAACCTACCTACTGTTGGGAAATTTGGTTTTGAATCTCATACAAAACACAAAGTGGAAGCAACAAACATGGATCTATTGCATTCATGAGAGATAATATGTAACCTTGAATTCTAGAACAAAGAATAGAAAGCGTATCTTAGTGCGGTGAATTTCAAAACAAAATATTAGAAGCATTTGGGAACACTTTTAATCTTCACTCCAATTCCACTTAGTGCCCAAGAAGTGTTGTCTCTCAATCAATTTCCAAGGAGAGAATAAGAGAGTGTCCAACACTCACATACAAACCATTTCATTTCTTGTGTAATCTTAATGAAAAACACTTATGAAAGGACTTACGAAATTTTGTATATTTCTCTTCTTATATATAACCAATTATCTAATTGGGCTAGCCATCTGGGCCATTCCAATTGGACTCTAGTGTGTGGCTTGGAGTTGGACCAAAAGGGAACAAATGAGACTCTAGCTCCAATAGATGTTGGGCTTTTCTGCCAACTCTTGACAAGTCCAAAGTTACCATTAATTATATTCAACACCACTATAAGAACATAATTGCACTTTAGGCCTTATTAATAAATTATATCTCAAGACTTTATTACTAGCTTCTGAGCACGCGCTCACGGGCGTGCTCAGATGCTTTTTTATTTTTTGGGTAAAGACTAATAATTTGTATTTATTATAATTTGAAATTTTTATTTTTTTTAATCACGAAAAAAAAAAACTTGGGTGAGTTTTGTAGATTAGAGGAGTTTTAAAACTAACAAAAGAGTGATCCTATTTTGTAGGGAGTTAGTGAGTAGAAGTAGAAATCTAAATCAAACGTAAAGGTAGGAGTTTATTAGAAGCATAGAGGCATTTCAACGTAGAAGTATGAATTTATTATTTTTGTCAATTTACTATTTTAATCTCATTTTTAAGTTTTAGGTAGGGGTATTTTTGACAGTAAAAAAAACAATAACTAACTTTTTTTTGCTAATTTACTATTTTAACCCCATTTTTAAGTTGTTGGTTAATTAATTTAGGGGTATTTTTGACAGGAAAAAAATCAATAACTAACTTTCTGAATCCTCTTAATATATGCAGATACATATAACCCCTTCATTAAAATATTCGTAGTAATACAAAGTCATAAAGATAGACTGCTACTTTGAAGATTACTACATCTTAATCCTTGAGTACCCGGTTTAATCCTTTATGTTATTCATAATACATTTATGAAATCCAATTCCATAAATGTATACTTTAGTAACTCCTTGTTTGGAAAAAATACATGTTTGTATCACATACAAAACATACGCAGCGGAAAATTAACGGATCTACTTCATTCGCAATTGATAACATAAACTATGTAAGTTTCAGAATTTAAGAAGAAGAAAGTGTACCTTGGTGCGGTGAAATTCAAAACCAAACATAAGAAGTTCTTGGGAAGACTTTTAATCTTCACTCCAATTCCACTTAATGCCCAACAAGTGCGGTCTCTCAATCAGTTTCTAAGGAGAGAATAAACGAGTGTCCAACACTCACATATAAACCATTTCATTCCTTGTGTAATCTTAATGAAAAACACTTATAGAAAGACTTATGAAATTATGTATGTTTCTCTCCTTAAATATAACTAATTCTCTAATTGGGCTAACCTTTTGGGTCATTCCAACTGGGCTATAATGTGTGGCTTGAAGTGGGACCAAAAGGGAACAAATAAGACTCTAGCTCCAATGGGCCTTGGGCTTTTCTGTCAACTATTGACAAGTCCAAAGTTACCATTAATTATATTCAACACCGCTATATGAATATAATTGCACTCTAGGCCTTATTAATAAATTATATCCCAAGACTTTATTATACATGCAACTCCTTCATTAAAATATTCGTAGTAATACAAAGTTATGAATATAGATTGCCACTTTGTAGATTACTACATCTTAATCCTTGAGTACCCGGTTTAATCCTTTACATTATTCATCATATATTTATGAAATCCAATTCCATAAATATATACTTTAGTAACTCCTTACTAAAGTGGTTGGGCCCAACACTCTGAATAACCAAACCCATTAAACTTATCTCAAGGAAATATTTTATATCTCCAGGGAATCTTTTATATCTCCGTTAAGAAATTATGAATTCCATCTTGAGAATATATGTTCCAACAACACTAAATGCGGCTACCCAACATACTGAGGTTTTGACGGTAACTTATAGATCTCACTCCTGATATATCAAAGTAACCTACATCTCATGATTAGGTCCATTATTCTCTCAAAGTTTGGAGTTGATGTAAACAGAAGTCGTGAGATTTAATTATTCATTTGATAGTCGTTGGGAGAATAATAAATCTCACAGCGGTCCAGTTAAATATGTCTTAACTCTTAAAACATATCAACATATCAACTAGAAGTCTCAACTTCCATGATCAAGACAAATCATTTTAGTTGATATGTTATAGTCTTCGTAGATGAAATGCCCAATTTCATCACCTACTACGAACTACATTCTGAGTTTACAAAGAACTTGTAATTTATATCTTCTGTGACTTTTCACATAAATCGCATACTATGCATCTCATGGACTAAAATAATGTCCCATTAGTTCATTTATAAATAGTCTCATATAATTAAACAATTTAATTATTTATGACATGCCAATAAATTGGATTTTAGGGCATAAACCCCAACATTCCTTACTAAAGTGGTTGGGCCCAACACTCTGAATAACCAAACCCATTAAACTTATCTCAAGGGAATATTTTATATCTACAGGGAATATTTTATATCTCCGTTAAGAGATTATGAATTCCATCTTGAGAATATATGTTCCATTAACACTAAATGCGGCTGCCCAACATACTGATGTTTTGATCGTAACTTATAGATCCCACTCCTGATATATCAAAGCAACCTACATCTCATGATCAGGTCCATTATTCTCTCACGATTTAAAGTTGATGTAAATAAAAGTCGTGAGATTTATTATTCATTTGACAGTCGTTAGAAGAATAATAAAACTCACAGCGGTCCGGTTCAATATGTCTTTACTCTTAAAACAAATTAACATATCAACTAGAAGTCTCCACTTCCAAGATCAAGACAAATCATCTTAGTTGATATGTTATAGTCTTCACAGATGAAATGCCCAATTTCATCACCGACTACGAACTAAAATTCTGAGTTTATAAAGAACTTGTGATTTATATCTTCACATACTATGCATCTAATGAACTAAGATAATGTCCCATTAGTTCATTTATAAATAGTCTCAAATAATTAAACAATTTAATTATTTATGACATGCCAATAAATTGGATTTTAGGGCATAAACCCTAACAATCTCCCACTTGCCCTCAAAGACAATTTACCATATATCCGACACTTATCTCCCATTTAGAGTAATTCATAGTCACTCTAAGGCATGGTTTGGAAACAAGTTTCAGTCAAATTTAGTGCAAAAATTATCTTTTCTACTACTACTCAAGTACTCATATCTCTCTAATGAGATATTACATACACTTAATGTGTATTTTCACCACCTAGGATGAACATATATCATGAAGTCCAACTTCATGAATCATAATCAAACTACAAGTCAATATTTGTACATCCAATATCAATCAAAACCTCACTTTTGTGGATAAGCATATAATCACTCATTCTTATAAGACATTTGAGTATATGCTTTACTCCCACTAAATTAAGTGATCTTTTATTCAATTGATATTTGCTTACCATGCCCTCCGCAAAATAGATATTTAGCCTTGTATATAGCATAGCATAGAGACTTCCTATTGATATGATATTAGGAACCATCTTAATATGTTTTTCCTTTTATATGTCTTAGGACCATAGTCTTTTATAAAAGAACTTCAAACTTAAAAGGAAAAAATCCTTTCTTGAAGTATTACATGCTATACTCGTCTAGAATCTAATTTATTTAAGCAATTTGAGATAGACTCAACATCCTAATATCTGAATTTTAACCAAAGTTTAATTCTTAGGATGTGACCAGTCTTTCCCAAGTACATTGCATCAAACTAGACTAGACAACCAAAACTTCATTGATGACAATAACTCTACATCATTCTAAATGATTAGAATGTCATCAACATACATTAAGAAATTTAATATTCTATATAACTTTACACACATTAGGCCTTTCAATACTTGATCAAAATCAAAAAATTTGATTTCTTGATCAAAGATGATATTCTTTGACCTAGATGCTTGCATTAGTCCATAAATGGACTTTAAGCAACTTGCATACTAATCACTACCGTTTCTTTGCTATGTACAAGTCTAGTTACATCATATAGATGTCTTCGTCAAGATTGCTACTAAAAGAAGCTTTCTTGATATCAATTGCCATAGTTCATCCAAATAAAATATAATGGATAAGAGAATCTATGTTGATATCCATTGTCATATTTCATCCAAATGAAATATAATGGATAAGAGAATCTAGATAGAGTCAAACTTGACTATTGGTGAAAAAATCTTTTCATAGTCAAATGATTTCTTTCTAAATAAATTTTTTCGCACTAGTCTTGACTTTGAAGGTTTGCACCTTCAAATCTATCAATCTCATTTTTCTTATGGACCTATTTGAGAACAATAGGCTTAATGCCATTAGGCACCTCTACAAGTTTTAGACTTTAAATAAAATCTAATTCTATTTACATAACTTTGATCTAGTAATCCATATTCATATCATATATTGCCTCTACGTGGGACCAAGGATCAAATTCATATCTTTATGGAATGACTTCAAAAGTTTATTCCAAAAGTATGAATTTATTTAATAATCCTCCCACTACGATATTGTATCAGTGTAATAGTTATCTACAAAATAGTGTCTTGTGGTATATCTAATACAACCATCTCATTTCTAAATGTATTTTATAGTTGTCTTTCAACAAATTCTGACATTCTTCTTCTAGAACAATCTACCTTTAAAAAGAGCCATATTCCTCCTTTATGTATGCACTAACTTAAAAAAGTCATTGGAACTACATCCTTTACAAAAAGGAGCCCTAGATCATATTATCCTCTAAATAGAATTTATAGACTGAGAATATAGTAAAATAATGGTTATAAAAGCCCATCTTTTACCAATCTTGAACATCATTTAGATTAATAAGATCTAGACATAAGTGCCAAAACATACAATTACAAAGGATAGAAACTTTCTTTTTAAAAAGTAAAATATGTAAATTTCCATCTAGAAGACAATCATGGGCAATGCTTAGCTTTACCAAAACAGAAACACTTTCCTTTTGGTTATACTTTTAAGTCTAATTTCCTTTTGGCAACTACTAAGGCATCTAGTCTGTCCAAATGTTTGATATTATAGTTCCTCTTCTTACCACCCTTACCTTTCAGTTCAGGCTATGAATTTGAATTGAATCGTCTTGATCCTAGCCTTAGCTTTTAGGATATCCTCCATTGCATAGAACTCACTCATTAATTCAAATAATATAAAAAGAATTTATTTTCAAAATAATCTGAATTGATCAAATGATTCTAACAAGGATTTGTGGATCATATCCATATGAGATTAACATTTAATCTCTACATCCAAGAATTCCAATTCATTTTAAAAATAAAATATTTTCATAAAATGACATAGAACTGGAACTGTTTAAGCTTTTGTTAGCACTCAACATGATTCATACTAAACATCTTACTTAGACTTAATATAAAGTCTAAATCTTGTACTAACTCTTGCATCTCATGCGGTAGCACAATTTAGATAGAAACAAATGTAACATTTTAGCATTTCAATGAAGACTATGATCATATCATAAGCTATCTTCCATCAATGCATCATGCATAGGAAATTATGACAATGCTAAATTGAAACATAAATATGTACTTCATCTCCTTAAGCATCATGTCCAATATTATTTCTTCGTTAATGTGATTTACTTAAAATAGTAGCTAGAGAACAAAATTATGACAACTTTATTTTGAGACTATGAACATAATTACAGAGACATTATATTTTGCATCCATAACCATATAGTATGAAACCCAAAAAATACTATACTAGGTGCAACGACAACCTAATCCCGCAATTAATATTCCTCAACATAGAGTGAATATCAAGCACTATGATCAAGCGAGAATTATTCTCATTATTAATGCTATCATGGTAACTCTTACTAAACAAAAATAATTTGCCGCTCTTCCTTTGGCCTCTAAGTAATAATAGCAAGAACTCAGCATATAGAATACTATTAAACTTAGTCTAGTGTACACCATTGTCAAGAATCATGTGTAGCCACATTTCATCCCGTTAATAGGCTTATTTTGTCGTACCATGATAAAAACACCCTCCGCATGGAATGTAAAGCTCGAAACTAAGACAAGGGGTTTATGTTGGGAAAATACATGTTTGTATCACATACAAAATATACGCAGCGGAAAATTAAAGGATCTACTTCATTCGCAATTGATAACATGCATTATGAAAGTTTCAGAATTTGAGAACAAGAAAGCGTTCCTTGGTGCGGTAAAATTCAAAACCAAAGATCAGAAGTTCTTGGGAAGACTTTTAATCTTCACTCCAATTCCACTTAATGCCCAAGATGTGTGGTCTCTCAATCAGTTTTCAAGGAGAGAACAAGGGAGTGTCCAACACTCACATACAAACCATTTCATTCCTTGTGTAATTTTGATGAAAAACACTTATGAAAAGACACATGAAAGGACTTATGAAATTCTGTATGTTTATCTCCTTATATACAACTGATTATTTAATTGGGTTAGCCTTTTGGGCTATTCCAATTGGGCTCTAGTGTGTGGCTTGGAGTGGGACCAAAATGGAACAAATAAGACTCTAGCTCCAATGAGCCTTGGGCTTTTCTGTCAACTCTTGATAAGTCCAAAGTTACCATTAATTATATTCAATACCACTATATGAATATAATTGCACTCTAGGCCCTATTAATAAATTATATCCCAAGACTTTATTAAACATGCAACCCCTTCATTAAAATATTCGTAGTAATACAAAGTCATGAATATAGACTGCCACTTTGAAGATAACTACATCTTAATCCTTGAGTACCCGGTTTAATCCTTTACAGTATTCATCATATATTTATGAAATCCAATTCCATAAATATATACTTTAGTAACTCCTTACAAAAGTGGTTGGGCCTAACACTCTGAATAACTAAACCCATTAAACTTATCTCAAGGGAATATTTTATATCTCCGTTAAGAGATTATGAATTCCATCTTGAGAATATATGTTCCATCAACACTAAATGTGCCTACCCAACATACTGAGGTTTTGACCGTAACTTATAGATCTCACTCCTGATATATCAAAACAACCTACATCTCATGATCAAGTCCATTATTCTCTCAGGATTTAGAGTTGATGTAAATAGAAGTCGTGAGATTTATTATTCATTTGACAGTCGTTAGGAGAATAATAAATCTCTCACAACGGTCCAGTTCAATATGTCTTAACTCTTAAAACATATCAACACACCAACTAGAAATCTCTATTTCCATGATCAAGACAAATCATCTTAGTTGATATGTTATAGTCTTCGCAGATGAAACGCCCAATTTCATCACCGACTACAAACTAAACTTCTGAGTTTATTAAAGAACTTGTGATTTATATCTTCTGTGACTAAATCATATAAATCACATACGATGCATCACATGGACTAAGATAATGTCTCATTAGTTCATTTATAGATAGTCTCATACAATTAAACAATTTAATTGTTTATGACATGCCAATAAATTGGATTTTAGGGCATAAACCCCAACAGTTTGATCAAACCACTATAAACCAGGAAATTCAATCTTGTAGTACCATGAAATAAACATCCTCCGCATGGAACGCAAGGCTCGAGGCCAAGACGAGATGTTTATCCCACACCACTATGAACCGAAAATGGAAGCCGTGAGATCCAACCCTTGTATCTCTCTCCCAGTAGAAATTTTAAAACAAGTAGATTGTCATGAAATCATTGTGATCTAATCACAATTTTAACCCTACACATCAAATGTGTTTAATTGTTTAAATTCAATGTGATGTTACTAAGTCACGTCACAATGGCGTAACGAACATTCGCGCAATCACAAAGAAGTTTAACCTTGTAATCCGTGAAGTAAATACCCTCCGCATGGAATGCAAGACTTGAAGTCAAGAAAAGGTATCTATTCACATTACAATAAACTTAACAAAAGGGTTATTTCACCACTCCCACTCGTTGTTTGGGTTTTTCTTAAATAATTGTGATCCTATCACAACTAATATCCTTGCACATGTTGAAGACTCTAATCTAATTAGAATCACTAACTAAAATGGAAGTCCTAAACTATTTAGGATTCCTTAAACACTAATGAATCAAAAATTAGTTATATAAAACTCTATCCTTAATTTACTAAATAAAATATTCTAATCTCATTAGAAACTATATACCTTTTAATTAGAATTTTAATCTCATTAAAAAACCTCTAATTAAAATAAATTAAGAACTTTTAATCATAAAACAATTTAAGACTAAGAGTTCTATTTAACTAACATATTTGATCTCATTAGGTCTTTTAGTTAGATAATGATTAATAAATTTCCTTAACTTTTAAGAACTATAAATTAATCACATAACCTTACTTTTATACATGTGAAAAAAACTTAAAGAAAATTCTAAATTCCCAGTCCTCGATCGATCGAGCCTCTGAATTTTCGGTCTCGATCGATTGTGAAAAGTTCTGGATGCTCGATCAATCGAGCTTCGTAAATTTTGAATTTCCAGAATTTTTCTAAGGCAATTTTTAATGGCTTTTCAAGATCATTATCAAGAACCCTAATAATGCTAGAAACCTTGAAAACCTAATCCTAATCTCATTAGGAATAAATTTCATAATCCTAGCATTAATTTCAAAAGGAACATCATGTGAAAATCTATAATTTAGACTTATATACTCACATGAATTCACATATATATCCATGTATCTCCATATAAATTGCAACATATGAAACACACTTTAATATACGGATCCATGATAACCAAGGCATATAACACAAGCTAGAAACATTGTATCACTACCTTATATCAATAATCCGAATGCTTATGAATCCATATATATCTATCTATCTATCTATATATATATATATATATATATATATATATATATATTTATTGGATGAATCCTTTATAAACAATTTGCACATGCAAGATGGCCATCAAGGCAATTACATTAAATTGTCTTATAATAGTCAAGCGGTGCAAAACATCCAAGCAGTGCAATAAAGGAACTTATACACATAATAGTTATTCCACTTACATTCAATAACTATATCCTTGGCAATTACTATTAAGACACGGCACTATTCAATAAGTAAACATCATGTGAACGAATATCATCATCAACTATGAATCCACATCATAGATCATGGTAAATAGCAAGTTTCCCACACACTACTGAAAACCAAAAAGCAGTTAACTCTTGGATTCGGACACCGAAACAAAGACAAACAATTTGGCTTTCTCATTCTTTAATCAAGAATGAACATGGGGGCCTAGTGCAGAAAGCAAAAACGATTTCATACTGTTCCCTTCTCGCTATCTCTTATCAAAACATATAGAAACATGTTCAATTATTAATCTAACAATAAATTAATAACACCCAAACATGTATCTATATCAGACCACACGTGCAACAATTATGCAAAAACTTTTACTGCAGAAAACCAGAACACCAAGAAAACAGTTTTTCTTTAATTCTAAAACTCAATCACATGTTATACAAACATGATGTTGAAGATCACTCTGATACCATTTGTTGGGAAGTTTGATTTTGCATCTCATACAAAACACACAATGGAAGCAACAAACACGGATCTACTTCATTCATGAGAAATAACATGTAACCTTGAATTCTAGAACAAAGAATAGAAAGCGTATCTTGGTGCAGTGAATTTCAAAACAAAAGATTAGAAGCACTTGGGAACACATTTAATCTTCACTCCAAGTCCACTTAATGCCCAAGAAGTGTGGTTTCTCAATCAGTTTCCAAGGAGAGAATAGGAGAGTGTCCAACACTCACATACAAACCATTTCATTTCTTGTGTAATTTTAATGAAAAAAACTTATGAAAGGACTTATGAAATTCTCTATGTTTCTCTCCTTATATATAACCAATTATCTAATTGGGCTAGCCTTTTGGGCCATTCCAATTGGGCTCTAGTTTGTGGCTTGGAGTGGGACCAAAAAGGGAACAAATAAGACTTTAGCTCCAATGGGCCTTGGGCTTTTCTGTCAACTCTTGATAAGTCCAAAGTTACCATTAATTATATTCAATACCACTATAAAAATATAATTGAACTCTAGGCCTTAATAATAAATTATATTCCAAGACTTTATTATACATACAACCCCTTCATTAAAATATTCTTAGTAATACAAAGTCATAAAGATAGACTGCCACTTTGAAGATTACTACATCTTAATCCTTGAGTACCCGGTTTAATTGTTTATGTTATTCATAATATATTTATGAAATCCAATTCCAAAAATATATACTTTAGTAACTCCTTACTAAAGTGGTTGGGTCCAACACTCTGAATAACCAAACCTATTAACCTTATCTCAAGGGAATATTTTATATCTCCATTAAGAGATTATGAATTCCATCTTGAGAATATATGTTCCATCAACACTAAATGCGGCTGCCCAACATACTGAGGTTTTGATCGTGACTTATAGATTTCACTTTTGATATATCAAAGCAACCTATATCTCATAATTAGGTCCATTATTCTCTCACGATTTAGAGTTGATGTAAATAGTAGTTGTGAGATTTATTATTCATTTGACAGTTGTTAGAAGAATAATAAATCTCATAGCGGTCCAATTCAATATATCTTAACTCTTAAAACATGTCAACATATCGACTAGAAGTCTCCACTTCCATGATCAAGACAAATCATCTTAGTTGATATGTTATAGTCTTCGCAGAAGAAATGCCCAATTTCATCACCGACTACGAACTAAAATTCTAAGTTTACAAAGAACTTATGATTTATATCTTCTGTGACTTTTCACATAAATCACATACGATGCATTTCATGGACTAAGATAATGTCCCATTAATTCATTTATAAATAGTCTCATATAATTAAAAAATTTAATTATTTATGACATGCCAATAAATTGGATTTTAGGGCATAAACCCTAACACCTACTTGGGCAATAGAGGCAAGCACGAACTATTCGATGAATGGATGGGTAGCAAAGAGCGCCTGGATGCTTTTATGACTGACATGCCTACAGACATGGAGATTGAAGATGAAACTATAGATTATATGGATGTAGATCCCCCAGTACTGATGCTGAAGGAAGAAGGAGCTTACTAAGAGCCACCTACCATTGTGGAAGCCACGATTGAGTTGATGAACTGGGCATAGGAGGGAGTCACCCACCCCATGGAGGACTCTGTAAGGAAGATCAAGACCGTCAAGCTAGTCACTTTTTCCAAGATGATCAAGACTACCAAGCCAGTCACTCCTGCTAAGAACATTGTTTCCGTTCCTATTGAGTCTATTTCTGCTGATGTTTCTATTCCTGTTAAATATGTTTGTGATAGTTTTCCAGTTGATTTTGTGGAGTTTGTAAAGTCTATTAAAAACTCTTTCCCTTTTAATATGATTTCTTATTCAGCTTATTTGCTGGCTTTGAATATTTTTATTTCTGAAATTGGTAAAGAAACTCTTAATAATAAGGAATTAAAACATAGATACCTAGAACCTATAAAAGAAGAAACCCAACCCATTAACCTAGGAATTGATGATGAGCCCCAAATGATCCAAGTGGGCAATACCCTAACCACTTTAGAGAAAGATGCATTGTGGCACTCCTGACAGAATTCAAAGAGGTCTGTGCCTGGTCATATGAAGACATGCCTGGGACTGATACAGATATAGTACAACACTGCATTCTAATAGATCCAACCATGAAGCCAGTCAAGTAGAAGTTGAGAAGAATGAAGCCGGAGTGGACTCTCAAGATCAAGGATAAAGTAGAGAAACAGTACAATGTGAGATTCCTAAGAGTGGTCAACAATCCAGAGTGGGTAGCTAATGTGGTTCCAGTACTAAGAAAAGATGGGAAGGTTAGAATGTGTGTAGATTTTCGAGATTTGAATAAGACCATCCCGAAAGATGACTTTCCATTGCCTCACATTGACATCCTGGTTGACAACACAGCAGGTCATGCTTTATTATCACTTATGGATGGATTTTCATGATTCAATCAAATTAAGATGGCTCCAAAAGATATGGAGAAAACTTCCTTTATCACTCCAAGGGGGACATACTACTATAAGTTTATACCATTTGGCATAAAAATGCTGGTGCAACATACCAACATGCAACCACTACTTTGCTGCATGATTTGATCCACAAAGAAGTAGAGGTTTATGTTGATGATATGATAGTGAAGTCCAAAGACTGTGAAGGGCACATACCGGCTTTGAGGAAGTTCTTTGAAAGAATCCAGTTTTACAAGCTACGGTTGAATCCAAAAAAGTGTACTTTCTGAGTCACATCCAGAAAATTGCTAGGGTTTATGGTAAGCCAAAGGGGAATAGAAGTTGATCTTGAGAAAATCAAGGCAATTGTAGAGATGAAGCCTCTATGAACTAAAAAAGAGATCCAAGGATTTCTAGGGAGGATACAGTACATCAGCAGGTTCGTAGCCCAACTCACTATGACATGTGAACTAATTTTCGACTACTTAAGAAGGAAGTTCCTATAGTATGGAATGAACAATGCCAAGAAGCCTTTGAAAAGATCAAGAACTATTTGATGAAGCCACCAATACTTGTCCCACCAGTACCCGAAATGCCATTATTGTTGTATCTTACCACTACGGATACAGCAATGAGGGCTCTACTTGCTTAATACCTAGAGGAGACTAGAAAAGAGAATGCAATCTACTACATCAGCAAGAAGATGTTGCCCTATGGAGAGAAGTATTCACCATTAGAGAAGACGTGTAGCATTTGTATGGACAACCCGTAAACTCAGACATTATATGCTTGCTTACAGGTTTTGTTGACTACAAGAATGGATCCTTTGAAGTACTTAATGGAAAAAACTCGTGCAAGATGGAGAGACTGCTAAATGGGTTTTTCTTCTGTCATAATTTGATATTAAGTATATGACTTAGAAATCTGTGAAGGAGAGAGCAATTGCCAATCACCTAGCCCATTGTTCACTAGAAGACGCTGAAGAGATCCAAGGAGACTTTTCGGATGAAGACATTATACGGATTGAAGTAGAATCGTGTAAGATGTACTTTGATGGAGCAAAAAATCAAAATAGAAGTGGAATTGGAGTTCTCTTAATTTCTCCAAAAGGGACACATATTCCATTTTCTGGCAGACTCAATTTCCCTGCCACTAACAATGCCACTGAATATGAAGCTTGTATCATGGGCCTACAAGCAGCCCTAGGCCTTGAAGTAAAAGAATTGGAGGTATACAGGGGCTCAGCATTAATAATCTCTCAAATACAGAATAAGTGGAAGATCAAAGAAGAAAGGATGATGCCTTATCATCAATGTCTTCAAAAGTGGGCATAAAAATTCAGCAAGATTCAATATCAGTATATGCCAAGGATGCAGAATCAAATTGCAGATGCTTTAGCAACCATGGCATCCATGATGGATGGCCAATGGAAGATGAAGTTAGACCGATAGTGTTGGAACAAAAAGAAGAACCAGCCTACTGCATGACAATAGAAGAAGATGAAAGAAAGAATGAGAAAGGTGAATGGTATTCAAACTTAGGATAGGACATACCCTAAGTTTGCAGACAAGAACGACCAATTAACCATCCGGAGGTTGTCTATTAATTACATTATTTGTGATGAAAGGCTTTACAGAAGATCATATGATGGAATTCATCTCCTTTGCGTAACTGCCAAGGAAGCATAGCAAATAATTGAAGAGGTTCACGAGTCAAGCTATGGGCCACATATGAAGGAACACATGCTGTCAAGGAATATAATAAGACAAGGTTACTACTAGACTACTATGGAAGTTGATTGTGCAGCTTGTTAGGATATGTGCTCTTAAACCCTATTGTATGATGCTATATATGACATTATGTATGACTTAATGTTATGATTAATAAAGTTGTTTTATTATTATTTAAAATAATGGTAACATGAATATTTGGACATTATCGTATAGTCCATGAGATGCATAGTATGTGATTTATGTGATTTAATCACGGAAGATATAGATCATAAGTTCTTTGTAAACTCAGAATTATAGTTCGTAGTTGGTGATGAAATTGAGCATTTCATCTGCGAAGACTATAACACATCAACTAAGATGATTTGTCTTGATCATGAAAGTGGAGACTTCTAGTTGATACGTTGATATGTTTTAAGAGTTAAGATATATTGAACTGGACCACTGTAAGATTTATTATTCTCCTAACGACTGTCAAATGAATGATAAATCTCATGACTCCTATTTGCATGAACTCTTAATCCTAAGAGAATATTGGACTTGATCATGAAGTGTAGGTTGCTTTGATATATCAGGAGTGAGATCTAAAGTCACGATCAAAACCTCAGTATGTTGGGCAGCCACATTTAGTGTTGATAGAACATATATTCTCAAGATGGAATTCATAATCTCTTAACGGAGATATAAAATATTCCATTGAGATAAGTTTAATGGGTTTGGTTATTCAGAGTGTTAGGCCTAACCACTTTAATAAGGATATACTAAAGTATATATTTATGGAATTGGATTTCATAAATATATGATGAATAACTTAAAAAGATTAAACCAGGTACTCAAGGATTAAGATGTAGTAATTAATAAAGTGGCAGTCTACGTTCATGACTTTGTATTGCTACGAATATTTAATGAAGGGGTTGCATGTATAATAAAGTCTTGGGATATAATTTATTAATAAGGCCTAGAGTGCAATTATATTTATATAGTGGTATTAAATATAATTAATGGTAGCTTTCGGCTTGTCAAGAGTTGATAGAAAAGCCCAAAGTCCATTGGAGCTTGTGTCTTATTGGTCCCTTTTGGTCCCACTCCAAGCCACACAAGCCCAATTGGAAAGGCCCAATAAGCCAGCCCAATTAGATATTAGTTAGTTATAAAGGGAGAAACATACATAATTTTTTATAAGAGAAAAAGATACATCATTGTGAAGTGGTGTGTATGTGTGAGTGAAGCCACTTAATTATTCTCCCTTGGAAACTAATTGAGAGACCACACTTCTTGGGCATAAAGTGGAATTGGAGTGAAGATTAAAAGTGTTCCTAAGTACTTCTAATCTTTTGTTTTGAATTTCACCGCACCAAGGTCCGCTATCTCGTTCTTAAATTCTGAAATTTACATAGTGCATGTTATTAATCATGAATGAAATAGATCCATATTTGTTGCTTCCACTGTGTGTTTTGTATGTGATACAAAACTAAATTTTCCAACAATTGGTATCAGAGCCAAATTTTCGTCTCATGCTTGTATAACATGTGAAGAGAATTTCTATTAATATGGAATTTCATCTTCAAAAGAATTATATTGATCGAAAACATCAAGATAATGTTGTTTTGTAACCAACATGATAAAAGAGTAATACTTAACCGTATGGATTGAAAGACACTGTTTCGGAATTGAAAGGCATTTTTTCATTGCCCACGTACAGTTGCATTTTGTTATCCAAGAATTGTTATATAAGAAGACTTAAATGTGGCTTTATATGCAAATCCTTTATGGCCAAGGATATGGTTATTGTAATATAACAAGGATCGGTCTTAAATAGATTGAACAGTTTGCTTTCTATCTTATTAGCATGCATTGAATGTACACTTCTAGATGATTTATATGGCTTGCCGCATATATATAGACGATTCATCATTGAATGTAACTGTTATATAACCGTCCTGTGCATGTGTTTGTTGATTGCACCTTTTTGGATTGTTGTTGCATTGCTTGGCAAAATAAGCACTGCTTGAAGAATCCGTGTAATATATTAAGGCTTATATGACTTGGCACATATATATAAGGCTTGGATGTGTTGAATGCTTCATATACAATTTGCATTGAATCCGTATATTATTTGATATATATATATGGGTTTATATTATATTATATTATATTATATTATATTATATATAATATACGGATTGATCATATATAACATGGGTTTATATTATAACTCAATCACATATTATGCAAATTTTTATTATAAAGGATTTATCATATTGTTGCTTGCCTTGGTTTATATATTTATATATATTAACGCTAGGATTATAGTATTCGCTTAATGAAATTTTATTCCAAATGAGATTAGGATTATGTTTCCAAGTTTTCTAGTATTATTATAGTTCTTGATCTTAAAAACCTTTAATTTAAAATATCTAGTGGGAGAGAGATACAAGGATTGGATCTCACAGCCTCCATTATCAGTTCATAGTAGTGTGGGTAAACACCTCATCTTGGCGTATATGTCTTGCGATCCCAAAGGAGGGTGTTTACTTCATAATACTACAAGATTGAACTTACCCGTTTAAAGTAATGTGGACAAACACCTCATCTTGGCATATATGCCTCGTGATCCCAAAGGAGGGTGTTTTTGTTCCATGGTACTACAAATTTAAACATTATAAGGGAGATGAAATATGGCTACACATGATTCTAGATAATGGTGTACACTAGATTAAGTGTAGTGTTAACCTCCCAAAGGAGCTATGTCATTATTACTTAAAGGCTAAAGACAAAAATGGCATATTATTAATGTTTGATAAGAGTTATCATGATAGTATTGATAATGAGAATAGTTCTCAACCACTTAATTGTTGGGGTTTATGCCCTAAAATCCAATTTATTGGTGTGTCATAAATAATTAAATTGTTTAATTATATGAGACTATCTATAAATGAACTAATGGGACATTATCTTAGTCCATGAGATGCATAGTATGTGATTTAGTCACAGAAGATATAAATTGCAAGTTCTTTGTAAACTCAGAATCTAGTTCGTAGTTGGTGATGAAATTGGGCATTTCATCTGTGAAGACTATAACATATCAACTAAGATGATTTGTCTTAATCATGGAAATGGAGATTTCTAGTTAGTATGTTGATATGTTTTAAGAGTTAAGATATACTGAACTGGACTGCAGTGAGATTTATTATTCTCCTAATGACTGTCAAATGAATAATAAATCTCACGACTTCTATTTACATTAACTCTAAATCCTAAGAGAATAATGGACCTGATCATGAGATGTAGGTTGCTTTGATATATCAGGAGTGAGATCTATAAGTTATGGTCAAAACTTCAGTATGTTGGGCAGCCACATTTAATGTTGATGGAACATATATTCTCAAGATGGAATTCATAATCTCTTAACGGAGATATAAAATATTCCCTTGAGATAAGTTTAATGGGTTTGGTTATTCAGAGAGTTGGGCCCAACCACTTTAGTAAGGAGTTACTAATGTATATATTTATGGAATTGGATTTCATAAATATATTATGAATAACATAAAGGATTAAACCGGGTACTCAAGAATTAAGATGTAGTAATCTTCAAAGTGGCAGTCTACATTTATGACTTTGTATTATTACGAATATTTTAATGAAGGGGTTGCATGTATAATAAAGTCTTGGGATATAATTTATTAATAAGGCCTAGAGTGCAATTATATTCATATAGTAGTATTGAATATAATTAATGGTAACTTTGGACTTATCAAGAGTTGACAGAAAAGCCCAAGGCCCATTAGAGCTAGAGTCTTATTTGTTCCCTTTTGGTCCCACTCCAAGCCACACATTAGAGCCCAATTGGAATGGCCCAAAAGGCTAGCCCAATTAGATAATCAGTTGTATATAAGGAGAGAAGCATACAGAATTTCAGATGTTCTAAAAGAGAGTCTTTTCATAAGTGTTTTTCATTATGATCACATGAAAATGAAATGGTTTGTATGTGAGTGTTGGACACTCCCTTGTTCTCTTCTTGTAAACTGATTGAGAGACCACACATCTTGGGCAATAAGTGGAATTGGAGTGAAGATTAAAAGTCTTCCCAAGAACTTCTGATATTTGGTTTTGAATTTCACCGCACCAAGGTAAGTTTTCTTGTTCTTAAATTCTGAAATTTACATAGTTCATGTTATCAATTGCAAATGAAGTAGATCCGTTAATTTTCTGCTGCCTATGTTTTGTATGTGTTACAAACATGTATTTTCCCAACATTAATGTGTTTATAATAAACTTGCTACCAAGGAATTATAGACATGGATTGGGTTGTCGTTGTATATATTATTTTATGGTTTTATTAAGGTTCCATATTATATGCTTATATGCTAAATTGATAATGTCCATTTATTTATTATTTTCAGATTTAAATCATGGCATCATTTAGCCCACTTGTTACTATTCTTAATCAAAACAAACTGACTGGATCCAACTATATTGACTGGAAAAGAAATTTGGACATTGTTCTTACTACGGAAGAGCATAAATATGTGCTTACTCAACCATGTCCTAGCTTTCCATTATTAGATGCTCCTCTTGAGGAAAAATAGCGATATGATCGTTGGCAGAAATCTAACGAGATGGCCTAATGCTATATCCTAGCATCTATTTCAAATGTTCTACAGCATCAAATACAGGATGTAGAACTAGCTTCGGACATTATGCTAAGTCTGAAGGAGATGTTTGGTGAGCAAGGCCGTTTTGCAAGGCAGGAAACTATGAGGCAAATTTATAATACCAAAATGGCTGAAGGTACTTTAGTGAGGGAGCATTGTCTTAGGATGATCTCTAATATGAATACTTTGGAAGTTTTAGGTGCCAATATTGATGGAGAATCCCAAGTGGATATGATACTCCAGTCACTACCAAAATCATTTAAGGAATTCAGGGTTAACTATATTATGAAAAAAAAAGGTTTATACATTGTCTGAATTGATGAATGAGTTGGTAGCAGCGGAAGGCATCCTTGGTACTTCTAGTGTTGATGCTAATATGGCTGAAGCTTCTACTTCTTAACCTAAGTCGAAAGGCAAAGGTAAAAAGAAGAAGAAGAAGAAGGACTTCACCAAGAGAGATGGTAAACAAGTTGCCTTATGAATTGCCAACAAAGGAAAGAAAACCGAAAAAAAGTGTTTCCATTGTGGTGAGAAAGGACATTGGAAAGTACATTCCTTCTTGAAACATGTTTAGTACAAAGTCCCACGGATTCTTAGTGTGTGGATTCAGGTTGTACTAATCATATCTGCAATACTTTGCAAAGGTTCCAGGAGACCAGAAAGCTGAATGAAGGGGAATTGTTTCTTATTTTGGCTGATGGGAGCAGAATACCAGTTGTAGTTGTTGGAGTGTTTAATTTATGTTTTGAGTTTAGGGTTTTAATATTGGAAGACTGTTTGTATGTACCTAATGTTCGTAGGAATTTAATTTCTGCAACTTATTTAGGTAAACATGGATATTATGTTATCCTCAAAGACAATGTTGTAATAAAGAAGGATAAAGTGTTTATCTGTTCTGGCAATATTGTGGATGGTCTTTATATTTTAACTCCTGACAAGCATGAATTATACAATTCTGAATTAGATAGTAGCTCTTATGTAAAATCATTAAAGAGAAAGTTTCCTTCTACTAGTGATGCATATCTATGGCACTTGCGTTTAGGTCATATTAATTCAAATAGGATTCAAAGACTAATCAAAGATGGACTTTTACAGCCCATGGACTTTGATGGATTTCCAGTTTGTGAATTTTGTTTGGAAGGTAAAATGATCAAACGACCTTTTAATGCAAAAGGTAGAAGAGCCCAACAGTTGCTTGAATTAGTTCTTACAGATGTATGTGGTCCTATGTCAACCCAAGCAAAAGGAGGTTTTGAGTACTTCATTACTTTTACGGATGATTACTCAAGATATGGTCATGTGTTCCTAATGAGACGGAAGTCCGAAGCCTTTGGAAAGTTCAAAGAGTTTAGGGCTGAAGTTGAAAATCAATTAGGTAAATGCATAAAGACTATTCAATCTGATCGAGGTGGCGAATACCTTTTTGGGGATTTCAAGGATTATCTAATTCAAAATGGGATTATCTCCCAATTGACTGCACCTGGATCTCCCCAACAAAATGGTGTAGCAGAAAGAAGGAATAGGACTCATTTGGAAATGGTTAGATCCATGATGAGTTATTCAACTTTACCAATTTCCTTTTGGGGATATGCACTAAAAATTGCTATCCATATTTTGAATTTAGTTCCATCAAAGTCTGTTCCTAACACACCTAAGGAATTGTGGAGTGGGCATAAGCCTAGTATGAAATATCTCCACATTTGGGGATGTCCAGCACATGTGTTGAAAGGGAAGTCTGATAAGTTAGAAACTAAAACAGAAGTATGCATGTTTTTAGGGTATTCAAAGGAAACCAAGAGTTATTTATTCTATAATCATAAGGATAACATGCCAAATTTTTGGAAGATGATTATGTTAATAATTTTAATCCTAGAAGTAAAGTTGTATAAGCTGAATTAGATGAACCTTTAATTGAACAACCAATGGATGAAACTAGGAATGATGTGGCTGTATTGAATACACCACAAGACATTACTTATGAGATGACTAGTACACAGGTGCCTCGTCATAGTGGGAGAATTGTTCGGCCTTCTATAAGATTTATAGGTTTGGGAGAAACTTATGAAGCTATCCCAGAAGAGGCTGAATCGGATCCTTACACTTATGAGGAGGCAATGAATGATATAGATGCACATTATTGGGTCAAAGCTATGAAATCTGAATTGGATTCCATGTATTCCAATCAAGTATGGGATCTTGTAAAGGCGCCAAACGATATTAAACCTGTTGGTTGCAAATGAGTTTATAAGAGGAAAAGAGGGATAGATGGAAGGGTTGAAACTTTTAAAGCAAGACTAGTGGCGAAAGGGTATACACAAAAAGAAGGTATTGACTATGATGAAACTTTTTCGCCAGTAGCCATGCTTAAATCTATCAAAATTCTCTTATCCATTACTGCTCATTATGATTATGCGATTTGGAAAATGGATATCAAGACTGCATTTCTTAATGGCAATCTTGAAGAAGAAATCTATATGATGCAACCGGAAGGTTTCATGGCAAAGAACCAAGGGCATATGGAATGCAAGTTGAAATGGTCCATTTATGGACTTAAGCAAGCATCTAGGTCATGGAACATCACATTTGATCAAGCAATCAAATTATTTGGTTTTGAATAAAATCTTGATGAACCATGTGTGTACAAAAGACATCAAGATAAAGTAGTAATGTTCCTAGTGCTTTATGTTGATGATATTCTACTCATTGGAAATGATGTAGGTGTAATGTCATCGGTAAAGGTTTGGTTGTCAAGCCAATTTGAAATGAAGGACTTAGGTGAAGCTAACTTTATTCTAGGAATCAAGCTTTGACGAGATCGCAAGAATAAGATGTTAGGCTTATCACAAACTGGGTATATAGATAAGGTTCTAAAACGGTTTAGCATGCAAAACTCCAAGAAAGGATTACTTCCTTTTAGACATGGAGTTCCTCTGTCTAATGACCAAAGGCCTAAGATTCTTGAAGAAGAAAATATAATGAGACAAGTTCCTTATGCTTCTGCAGTGAGAAGTCTCATGTATGCCATGCTATGTACTAGACCAGATATCTATTATTCAGTTGGCATGATTAGCCGATATCAATCAAATCCAGGACTTAAACATTGGCAAGCTCTAAAGCATATTCTCAAGTATCTACGAAGAACAAGAGATTACATGCTTGTTTACCATAGTAAGGATTTGATTCCCATTGGTTATACAGATTCAGATTTTCAGTTAGATCTTGATTTCAGAAAGTCCATTTCAGGTTCTGTGTTCACCTTGGGGGGTGGAGCCATTAGTTGGAGGAGTGTTAAGTAATCTTGTATTGTAGACTCCACCATGGAAGCTAAATATGTTGCTGCTTGTGAGGCGGCAAAGGAAGCTGTTTGGCTCAAAAAATTCCTTACTCTTAGTGTTTTGAGAATGGAGCAAGTTCTCATCACATTGTTTTGTGACAATAGGGGAGCAGTTGCATAATCCAAGGATCCAAGGAATCACAAGAAAGGAAAGCACATAAAGAGAAAGCACATTAAGAGAAAGTACCACATTATTCGAGACTTTGTTGCTCGAGGAGATGTAGTAGTAGCAAAGATTGATAGTGCAAGTAATCTTGCGGATCCCTTTACCAAAACCTTGCTATAAAGGAATTTTGAGTCACATTTGGAGGGAATAGGAGTTAGATTAGTGCACAATAGTCTTTAGGGCAAGTGGGAGATTGTTAGGATATGTGTCCTTAAATCCTATTGTATGATGCTATGTATGACATTATGTATGACTTAATGTTATGATTAATAAAGTTGTTTTATTATTATCTAAAATAATAGTAACATGAATATTTGGATATTATCGTATAGTCCATGATATACATAGCATGTGATTTATGTGATTTACTCACAGAAGATATAGATCACAAGTTCTTTGTAAACTCAGAATTATAGTTCATAGTCGGTGATGAAATTGGGCATTTCATCTGCGAAGACTATAACACATCAACTAAGATAATTTGTCTTGATCATTGAAGTGGAGACTTTTAGTTGATATTTTGATATGTTTGAAGAGTTAAGACATATTGAATTGGACCACTGTGAGATTTATTATTCTACTAATGACTATTTAATGAATGATAAATCTCACGACTCCTATTTGCATGAACTCTTAATCCTGAGAGAATAATGGACTTGGTCATGAAATGTAGGTTGTTTTGATATATCAAGAGTGAGATCTAAAGTCATGATCAAAACCTTAGTATGTTGAGCAGCCACATTTAGTGTTGATGGAACATATATTCTCAAGATGGAATTTATAATCTCTTAACGGAGATATAAAATATTCCCTTGAGATAAGTTTAATGGGTTTAGTTATTCAGAGTGTTAGGCCTAACCACTTTAGTAAGGATATACTAAAGTATATATTTATGGAATTGGGTTTCATAAATAAATGATAAATAACTTAAAAGGATTACCAGGTACTCAAGGATTAAGATGTAATAATTAATAAAGTGGCAGTTTACGTTCATGACTTTGTATTACTACGAATATTTAATGAAGGGGTTGCATATATAATAATGTATTGAGATATAATTTATTAATAAGGCTTAGAGTGCAATTATATTTATATAGTAGTACTAAATATAATTAATGGTAATTTTGGGCTTGTCAAGAGTTGATAGAAAAGCCAAAGGCTAATTAAAGCTAGTGTCTTATTGATCCCACTCCAAGCCACACACTAAAGCCCAATTGGAAAGGCCCAATAGGCTAGCCCAATTAGATAATCAGTTAGTTATAAAGGGAGAAACAAACAGAATTTTTTATAAGAGAAAAAGATACATCATTGTGAAGTGGTGTGTATATGTGAATAAAGCCACTTAGTTATTCTCCCGTGGAAACTGATTAAGAGACCATACTTCTAGGGCGTAAAGTGGAATTGGAGTGAAGATTAAAAGTGTTCCTATGTACTTTTAATCTTTTGTTTTAAATTTCACCGCACCAAGGTATGCTATCTTGTTCTTAAATTCTAAAATTTACATAGTGCATGTTATCAATCATGAATGAAATAGATCCATATTTGTTGCCTCTGCTGTATGTTTTGTATGAGATATAAAACTATATTTTCCAACACGGCTCATATCGGAATATGCCATCAATGCTAAGTCCATGGAGATTTGAAGCACATGCCACCCATGCCACTAGATGCCATGGCGTCACCCTAGCCATTCTCTACGTAAGGGATAGACATTATTGGGAAAATTCACCCAATAGCATTAAATGGCCATGAATTCATACTTGTAGTCATTTACTTCACTAAATGGGTAGAAGCTACCTCATACAAGATTCTAAATTCAAAGAAAGGGACTCAATTCATCCAGACCAATATTATCTGTAGATACTGGGTACCACATGAAATTATCTTTAATAATGGGCAACACTTAAAGTAGAAACAGAGAAGCTACTATGACAGTTCAACATTCAACACCACAAGTCTTCACTGTTAGGACATATGTGATTTGATGTTTGGAACATATGTCAATATTTATGTAATTGGCTAATCTTATGACAAAACACACTTTACTTGTAATTGGGTAGATCTAAGATGTGTTTAATGCTTCAAGAAACAAGGTTTCAAGATCAAGTGTTAAAGCCATGCAAGTCTATCCAAGAATCAAGGAATGAAGTGCTGGATTTTAAAGCTTGACAGCTAGTATCTATCAAGGTTTAAAAGCTGTTGAAGCTCGTGGCTCGACAGCTAGCTCGATAGATAGGGTATCTATTGAGATTTATGAAGTTCAGTTTTTTAAGCTGATTTTCATCCAATCCGTGAATGTATGTTTGGGTTTTCTTTTCTTACAACCCTAGACATATATAAGGATTGTTTTAAAGGCCGTCATAGGTTACACACTTGCCCAAGTTCATGCAAATTGTGACCGGAGACAGAATTTGCCATAATTCATCTTTTTTTTTAAGAAGCTGCTGTGTTTATACACCATAGGGTTTTGTAACTAAGCAACTTCGTGATCTTCATTGTCTGGATGAACTGAAGAGCTTTGCAGCCAACATCCTTTTCTAGTTGGTGATCAAGTCACATACTGGGATCCGCACAATTGGTTAGTCACGTACTGGGAGCCGTGCATTGAAATGGAGAGATTGTCACTACAGAACAAGTCCAATTGGGTATTAGGGTTCAACTATAGGTTGGTATAAGGAACTGGGATTCCCTTACTTGTAACCACTTGTTTTGATAATAGTAGATTTTCGGGAGTGGTGACCTTAAAATCACCCGATGGGGTTTTTGCCGTATAGGTTTTCCCCATTCGTAAACAAATCACTGTGTCAATTTATTTTCCACTACATACTTTAGTTAATTGGTGATTTGTTTATGCTACCACGCGCTTTGCATGTTAGTTTGATTAATTAATAAACTTGGGTAAATAATCAATTAATTCATCACAAAGGGTTAATAGATTTTTGGCCTATCGAGTGGTATCAGAGCAGGCACTCTCTGATTAGGTTTTAATTTTTGTGTGTGATCCATTGACCCCTGTTTGTCATGGATAGAGGATAGTCTCATATCATACCTCCTTTATTTGATGGCATTAACTATGCATACTGAAAAGTACACATGAGAGCTTTCTTGCAATCTTTAGATGAGAAAGTGTGGTAAGTTGTGGAGATAGGCTATACCAAGCCTACAAAAGCGCCGGCTAACTGGGATGATGCTAAGATCAAGGCAGCAAACTTCAATAGCAAGGCATTGAATGCTCTATTCAGTGCAGTCACGAATGAGGATTTAAAAAAGATATCCTCCACTGAAACTGCTAAAGAAGCATGGACCATTTTCTAGACAACCTATAAGGGAACCAAGGCTGTCAAGGACTCAAAGCTTCAAAGGCTCATTACTAACCTTAAGGAGATCAAGATGGAGGAGGATGAGTCATTTGATGAGTTTTATGCCAAGCTTGAGGACATAGTGAACTTAGCTTTTAATCTTAGGGAAACAATTCTTGAACCTGAGATTGTGAGAAATGTGCTCAAATATCTACCCGAGAGATTCCATGCCAAGATTACTGAAATTAAGGAATCAAAGGATATTGACAAAATTCCTTTGACAGAGTTGATTGGAAATCTGTAGACTTATGAGTTGGGGTTGACAAGGATTGAGAAATCGAGCAAAAGCAAAAGCATGGCACTGAAGGCCAAAAGAAATGACACTGATGAGTCTTCTAATGATGAAGATTCTAAGATGAAGTCCTACATCACTAGGCAATTCAAGAAGTTCATGAAGAATTCCAATGCAAAGGGCTTCGACAAAGACCATAGACAGTCGAGTTCATCTCAATCTAAGAGCCAAGACAAAGGGAAGAAGGATGCTAGAGATGGTAGTCAGTACGCTATTCCCTCGGGACCAAAGTGCTTTGGGTGTCAAGGTTTCAGTCATATGAAACAAGAGTGCCCTACGTACCTCAAGTCCATTGGGAAAAGCAAGGCACTTGCTACTACGCTGAGAGACACTAAGCCTGAGGATGATTCTAATAATGAGCATGATGGAATCCTAAATGCCTTCAATGCCACTATAAATCCTACTAACGGGATTGTTGAAGATGTGGATGAAGAAGAGGAATTGGTGGAGTCTAAGTTTAAGAAGATGGATGAACAAGATGACATCCACACAGCTAATGCAAAGTTATACAAGGTCTTAGAAAAGCATGAGAAGTTGTATAGGTTGGCCACGAAGAAGCTTAGTGATGTGGAGCTTGAGCGAGAAGAGCTCTCAACAAAGTTTGATGAAGCCAATCAGACTATTGGAGTACTGAGGTACCAAAATGCTTGAATCAGAACTATTCCAAGTCAGAGCTCAGTTGGAAAGGACTTCAAGCACTAAGCTCGATGAGATGCTCAGTCTTTAGAAATCTACTTCCGATCGAACCGGTTTAAGGTATGATTTCTCTTCTCCTAGTATTTCTTCTACTAGTTCTACTATCTTTGTTTTTCCTGCTAATAATGTTGAAACTGAGAATAATGATGTTAAGAATGAATTAGCTAGTAAGAACGTAGATAAGGGTAAATTTATCTTTGGAGCACCCCTTAAGCTCGATAAGAAAGAAGTTGAGAACCCTAGGGCTAAGAAAGGTAATGCTCAAAAGCCTAAACAGAAGAAGCAGCATCTCTGTCATCACTGTGGGGCAGCTGGACATACTCGACCTAATTGCTATAAATGGTTAGCCACTCAACAGAGCAATAGCATGATCGCATTAGGAAACCAGAATTAGTTTCCATCCTCCTTTGTTCCTTTTGGAGATCTTCTCAAAGCAACTTCCCCCCCACTGCTGGTTCAAGGGTTTGCGCAAAGGAAAGGCTCCTCCAAGGTGTGGAAGGAAAAAGGTTTGAAGTGATTTAGTCACTTTTCTCTCTCCCTCTCTGTTTTTAATTGCATTACTTGTGTGTTTTGTTTTTGTGTTTTTTAGTCAGTCTAGTTTTATGCATTGCTTTGTTTTGTTTAGCATGTTTTTGGTTGTTTTCTTTTCAGTTTTGTTTTATTTTATTTTTCATATAAAAATTTTAAAAAAAAAATTGAAAAACACAAAAACAGTGTGTGTTTGTGTACATTGGTACTTGTGTACCTTGGATGGCCACTGAAACAAAGTTTTCTAAATTTTGTATCTTTTGTAGCTTAGATGAGCATCTTTATGCACAACTAAGCAAGTTAGCTTTGTGGCTAGTGTTTGTGATGAGTAAGATTAAGTAATCTCTTGTACTTAACACTCGTATCACTCTCTTTGATAGGAAGGACTAGAAAATCCTAAGAGAAAGGCATAAATAACCATCTCACCATTATTGCCCGCCAATCATGAAATGACATTCGTATGCTTCGGCATAGCAAAAGTGCAATGTCAAATGCTTAACATCATTGGGTATTTCTTTTCTCTCTCTTATATGCCCAAGCATGGTGTAACACCCCAAACCCATACCAAGGATTTGGATGCATAACCTGTCCTAGAAATAATCAAACAATAATATAATGGAACAGAGCGTAATAATTATCTTCAAATAAACATCTATCCATCATCATATTTCCTTATAAATTCGTAAAAAAAAACACAAAATCCTCCAATATAAGGTCTATAAATACAATCTCAAAATAGTTCCACAATGTTAAACTCATTGTCCTGAAGAAATTTTATTAAAACAATTCACCAACTAACATAGCTCCAAACGAAGTCATCAATCTAAGGCTCCACTGATCAACCACCAAAAGACACTCCACATCTCTAATCTGAAAGGGTGGAAAAAAGAGGTGAGCTAGTGGCTCAATAAGAGACTACATAACATGAGGATGTCTTCCAAAACAAAACATTAGTATCATTGTCAAAATATAGTCTTCACGATACATTTACAGATAGTTTAAATGGTAATATAATATATTCTATAAAACTATTAAAATAAAATATTTCACTATAACGCTGTAATCATTAATAAAATAATAACCACTTAATATGCCAATATGCACCAAATAGGTAGAAACAATTTATTATAAAAAAAATAAACAATTATCCCACTTACACAGATCAGTAGCAATAAAACAGTAGTTCGATATGGATAATATTGGTCAAACACAGACAAAAGCTGCTAAACACTCGGTGGGTGATTCCCATGGGAAACAATACACTAACCTCAAAGAGGTAACACTAGCTCCAAAGAGCAACAGTAACACTGCACCACACCACACTAACACTACTTCGGCCGAAGACCAACACTTAACCCTGTGTTAGCAAAGGTTGCAGACTGTCTAGTTGACCATTTGAAACAATTCTTGACAAATACAATTTCATAATAACATACAATAGATAATAAAATTCGAGTATGTGCAAAGCACTAACAATGGTATAAGTTTTTGGAACTTCACCTTTGCAATTATATACATATATAGATAAATATATTTTTACCACGTGTATATATATATACGTCCTGAGAGACGTCATGTGCTGAAGTCTACTTACCTCTAGTTGCTAACCCAAGCTTCACTTTAATCGCACGAAACGACGTCAACTAGAACCTAATAAAAATTAAATAACTCAATGAGGGCAGATTTTGAATAATCACAAAGTCCTTTGATAAAACAATTCCTCAGCCACTAAGAAGATTGGCAAAAAAATTTAAAAATTTAACATCTCCTTCTAATAAACCCCCACCTATTCTAGATTCTAAAAGCAAAGTATACCCTAAACTAACACTTGATATACCTATATATATCCAAGTAGTGCAAGCCTTATATACATTAGCCTTCACATATCCAATCCGCATAAGCAATTAACATTAAAATATCATAGTTTCATAAAGACAATTTATGCATATCCATTCTTGAATCTTTACTCTCTACATATATGTGTATATATATATTTATATATATATATATATATATCTAGATACCCATCATGCCACTGAAATAGGTTATAACGCAGAGACTTCTAGAATTATATACCATCAAAATTTTATAATATATACAATCTGCACCGCCTAGAGATATCATGCCCAAGAAACAATGTAATAAAAACTCTATTTTATGGAGATAGACAACATGTAACCTTAATCTATGATACCGCCTACATACTCATATGCCGCAACCCTAATCTATGATATTATAATTCTACAGTGCCGCATCCCTAATCTATGATATTATAATTCTACAGTAATATAATATAAACTCTATTCCTATGCAACAAGTATTAGATTTCCAAAAGTTTGAATCAGCAAAGAGACAAAAGTCTCCTTTAAACACCAACTGTCCAGCGAAAATACAATGGCTTGCAAATTAAAGTTTACCTCACATGCACTTAGAATTTGCTAGCTGCTAAGTGCCCAATAGAATCAAAGGCTTGCACAAATCAACGTTTACCCCCAAACTGAAAATAAGGTTTGCTGGCTGCCCCCCCCCCCTGTAGCGCACAGTCCCCAGTCCTTTTTGCTGTAGTTTTTTTTTTTTTTTTTTTTTTTTGTCTAGCGTCTTTCTCTCTACCTATCCCCAGGAAGCCCTAATTTTCTGTCATATCAAAGCTGTTTTTCACTTGGGCTGAAAATTTAGAAGCCCACTAAAAACTAAAATAAGCTTCCAAGACCTACCTTTCCACTAAACTCATTATAAGGTTGTTTACATAGGCTAGGAGGCTATAAATTAATTTTGAATAAACCACAAAGTAATTATTCACGTTACCCCTTATTATTATTATTATTATTATTATTATTATTATTATTATTATTATTATTATTATTATTGTAGAAATCATAATATAAAATAATTATCTCCTCCACAAAAAAATTAAGCGATTCATCAAATCCACTCTAGAAGCAGTTAAATTAAATTTTAGGTGAGACGGGTGTTACACATGGTTTGCTCAAAACAAAAATATGCAAAGAAAAATAAAAGCAAAAAGATCAAAATGCTTTATATATAATTGCAAACGTGTATTCTAGGAGATATGGGAGTTGTAGGATGTACCTGGAAGGTGATAGTCCCCATCAAACAGTTATGATTATGTGTGAATAAAAGTGATTTTCTCATATTTCAAATCATCATAACGTGTAGACACTTGTGCAATCTTGCATGTTTTTCACACACAACCCACAATATTCTTTACTACTTTTGATACATGTGCAGGTACAATGTGATTTGGCCATCACAAGGAATACGTGTGTTAATGACTCAATTGTCTTAACTTGTTTTTGATATATAAAATTAGTTAGACTTGTTTAGTGTGTGTGTGTGTGTGTGTGTGTGTGTGTGTGTGTGTGTGTGTGTGTGTGTGTGTGTGTGTGTGTTTGTTTGTTTTAGGATCTATGTGCTTACATTGTTTTCGATTGAGAGATTTTTTCAAGAGATTAAAATTTTTTTTGGATCCATGGTTGAGTTGCATGTTTGATTGCATTCATATCTGTGTTTTTCTCTTCTTGAAAAAGTGTTTTTGAGCAATCTCGAAAGCTCCTCGACACCTCTCGACACCTGGCTTATCTATCGAGCTTTTCAGCTTCTTTTTATCACAATCTCGACAGCTTTTTGATAGCTCCTCGATCAATCGAGCTTATTTTTGCTATGGACACCTCTAGACAGCTGCTCGATAGCTGTATCTCCTCATGCCTTTAAATCTCGACACCTCTCGATCTGTCAAGAATTATGAGTTTCCTACAAATACGCGCTTCACGATTCAGATCTCATTTTCCTCGATCTCTCTTGATATTTCTGTGTCTTCTCACCTCCCAAACACATTTTTCTCACTTTAAACTCCTTTCCCAAGAGATTTCCAGCCTCAAGATCATCTTATTTCCTTTGGTATGATCTTTTTCAATCATTTTATCATGCATTTCATGTTTTCTAACCTAACTTTTGGGATTTTTTAATAAACTTTAGGGTTTTTAAAAATTAATGGATTTTTTGTGAAATTTTTGGGATGGATTTTGTATATTTGATCTTAAAACATTATGCATTGCATCACATGTGCATTATAACATTGCTTCATGCATTTTAGATATGTGTTTGCATTGTTAAAATAATTGTGTGCTGGTAGGATTGGATTAGGCTGAGCCCATGATGTCTTTTCTATTGCATATCACATGCTTATGCATTTTCATGCATATGTACCTTACATTCTCTATATTCTTATATATTGATTGTGTTCGGTGCTTTTCTGCGTGTTTCTCTCTTCCTCTCTCTCTCTTATTTGCGTTAGTTGCGTCATGGCACCTAAATGTAAGTTTACTCAGTCCTGGAACCCTTTTCATTCCGGGGCATCCACTTCTTCTGATCCTACTCCCTTACTTGTTCGGTTCCGTGATGAGAAGGCCCATAAGGACTTCTCTAAGAACTTTTCTAAACGAGGCGTTCATTTTGTCAGAGTTCTCCGACACTAACCTACCCATTGTCATTATAGTAGGGGTTGGGAGTCACTGTGTGACGTCCCAGTCACTTGTCCATCTGTGCTTATCCAGGAGTTCTACTCTAACAAGCATGGATTTGATTTTTCAGTACCTCTCTTTGTTACTCACATTCGAGGTACACGCATCGTGGTCACTCCAGATATTGTATCCAACATGCTCTATATCCCGAGGGTAGAACATCCTAACTACCCCCATTATGAGCGCCTGAGGACTGTGTCCAAAGACAAGAAATTTTTATGAGCGTCCCTTTGATTCGAGTGATTGTTAGTTCACTCCTTGTTCAGCCTTTGCTGAAGGTCCTCATTTTCTTAACATGGTTGTGACTTTTTTTTTGCATCCTTTATCTCATTATAACTCTATTACCGAGCCTCGTGCTCGATTTCTGCTTTCTCTTCTAAAGCATCTCACTATAGATTTTCTCTCCCATTTTATTCTTTCCATCTTAGATGTATATAGGGATACGGCAACCCATGATAAGCTCATCTTCCCTTCAGTTATCACGAAGATTTTACACCATTTTTTAATTCCCTTTCCCATTTCCGACCACTTTCATGTTATGTGTGCCATAGACGCCGCTACCATTAAATGGAGCAAGGCGCAGCTACATTCGAGGCGGTCCAATACGGTAGCTCCTCCCACTTCTTCAGCTTCATCCACCTCCCTTCCCTCTTCTTCTACGGGTAGTGTGACTCTTGATGCGATCATGGTGCAACTTCAGTGGATGCTCGCCTTGACACTCTCACTGATGTGTTGTGTCAGGTGAACACCAGTGTCGGTCGTATTGCTAGATGGAAGGCTCGCCTTGGTGGCTTCATAGAGTCTCCCTCTCCTCTTCCAGAGGCATCCGATGATGATGATGATGAGGATGAGGATACTAGCTCACCCTGCGATGACGAGATGTCTACTTGATACTTACCCTTTGTCACTCATGACAAAAAGGGAGAGTAGATTTGGATAAGAGAGTAGTCTTACTCATAGGGGGAGGGTTAGCATATGAGATTTTTGTTAGGGGGAGTGTCCATAGTTTTTAAGGGATGTAGTGAGGATTCTATATATCTTTTTCTTTTCTCTCCATTTTAGATACATTATATCTTGTATATTGGTCTTGTGAACATTTTGACATACATTATACTTATATTTGGTTTATATATTGATGGATGTTCTTTCACCTATCTTTCCATGTGTTGTTTCTTTTCTTTCTTTACACACATGTTTCTTATTAATTGTATGCAATCTATTATTTTTGTTTCACACTATGATGCCTTGATGAGTTTTGTTTAAAGTGTTTCAGAAATACAGGTTGTCAAAGTCTACTTGCCATAAACTCTCTTCTTGCAAAGTTTTTCAAGAGTTTGCGTTAGGTTAGATTTTATTGTATTCAACAAGAGAATATGAGTTAAGTGATTTATGACTTCTCTCATATCTCATTTGTTTGTTGTGGTTTTGTCATGGATTGCCAAAGGGGGAGATTGTTAGGACATATGTAATTTGATGTTAGGAACATATGTCAATATTTTATGTAATTAGCTAATCCTTTGAAAAAACGCACTTTACTTGTAATTGGGTAGATCTAAGATGTGTTTAATGCTTCAAGAACAAGGTTTCAAGTTCAAGTGTTAAAGCCATGCAAGTCTGTCCAAGAATCAAGCAATGAAATGCTGGATTTTAAAGCTCGACAGCTAGTATCTATCGAGGTTTAAAAGCTGCTGAAGCCCATGACTCGACAGCTAGCTCGATAGATAGGGTATCTGTCGAGATTTATGAAGTTCAGTTTTTCAAGCTGATTTTCATCCAATCCGTGAATGTACATTTAGGCTTTCTTTTCTCACAACCCTAAACATATATAAGGATTGTTTTAAGGGCTGTCACAAGTTACACACTTGCCCAAGTTCATGCAAATTGTGACCGGAGACAGAATTTGCCCTAGTACATCTTTCTTCTAAAGAAGCTACTGTGTTTGTACACTGTAGGGTTTTGTGACGTGATCTCCATCGCTTGGATGGAGTGAAGAGCTTTGCAGCCAACATCCTTCTCTAGTTAGTCATCAAGTCGCGTACTGGGATCCGCACAATTGGTTAGTCACGTATTGGGAGCCGTCATTGAAAAAGAGAGATTGTCACTACAGAATAAGTCCAATTAGGTATTGGGGTAAAGGTTCAACTGTAGGTTGGTATAAGGTACTGGGATTCCTTTACTTGTAACCGCTTATTTTGATAATAGTGGATTCTCGGGAGTGGTGACCTTAAAATCACCCGGTGGGGTTTTTGCCCTGTAGGTTTTCCCCATCCATAAACAAATCACCATGTCAATTTATTTTCCGCTGCGTACATTAGTTAATTGGTGATTTGTTTATGCTACCATGTGCTTTGCATGTTAATTTGATTAATTAATAAACATGGGTAATTAATCAATTAATTCATCACAAGGGATCAATACATTTTTGGCCTATCATTCACCTTACCATCCTTAAACCAATGGAGCAGTTGAGGCTGATAATAAAAACATCGGGTGAATCTTGAAGAAGAACACAAAAAACTACAAGGATAGGAACCTACAGTTGCCTTATGCACTCTGGAGGTATAGAACATCAATTTGATCTTCCATAAGAGCCACTCCTTATTCATTGGTGTATGGGATGGAAGCAGTCCTTCCTATTGAGATGGGTGTCTGTTCACTAAGGACAGTACTAGAAAGTGAAATTCCTGAAGCAGGATGTCTGCAAAGCAGATACGATCAGTTGTATGCATGCTAGATGAGAAAAGACTCAATGCCTTGTATCATATTTAAGGTTACCAAAAAAGGCTTAAGAAAGCTTTTGACAAGAAAATGAGAACTAGAGATTTGAAGTTGGGGGATTTAATGTTGAAGAAAATTCAAGCCCCAGTTCAAGCTGCAAACGGGAAGTTCCAGGAAAATTGGGCAGGCCTATACATCATCAAGCAAATATACTCTAGGGGAGCAATAAGGCTGATGGACTTAGATGCAAACCCTTTCACTGAGACAACCAACATGTATCAACTGAAGAAATACCCTGTCTAAAGTGGTTGTAAATTGTGTTATTTCCCTTCCTAGGTTTGACTAAAAAAAAAAAAAAACTCGCTAGGCTGAAGACCCGAAAAGGCGGTCTAGGCAAAAATTAGAGCAACAAAAAAAAAACGAGGGGGGGGGGGAGGGGTAGGTAGGTTAAAAACCCGAAAGGGCAATCTACACAAAAGGAGAGAGAGGGAAAGGAAAAAAAAATGTGAGAGAGCCTGCTAGGTTGAAAACCCAAAAGGGCAGCTTAGGCAAAAGTTAAGGCAAATAAAAAAAATCAATGAACTACGTGATGACCTGATCCTTCTGCCAAGGGGCTACGTAGGCAACCATGTATTGGTTCGGTCACAATTTCCCAAAACCACCATTTGCTCATTAACCAAAATTTTTCATAAAATTCAACTATTCCATTAAACCATGACATTACAAAAAACCCTAAATCAAACCTGAAACCAAACCAAACCTTAAGAACCCAAACCCTAAACCAAACCATAAAAAATTCCAAACCCCAAAAAGCCTACACTTTAAACAAAATCCCTAACCTACAAATCCTAAATTATTCCTAAACATAAGAGTTTTAACATCAACTTTTAAATAAACATGTTCAAAGCCAAAAAAATAAGAAAGTCAATTTGTCTTCAGTCTTTTCTCTTTTTATTGATCACTAATTTCTCCTGTGATAGGTACTGTGTCATCATTGTCCCTTCTTTTGAATTCATAATTGTCTTCATTGGGTCTTTCCCAGTTGTCTTTGAGAAACTGTTCTCTCAAAGCAATCCTCTCAGGCTCTTTATCAACAATCTTGTCTATCAACTAGTTAGAGTATTTAGTGGTCATCCTATGAAAGTGAACCTTGACAAAAGATTGGTCCACTCGGTCAGTCATCTTCAATCCTAATAGCATGGTACAAAAGTAGGATTTGTGTCCACAGGAGTGAAGAATCTTCTTCTTTTGCCACCAAGCATTCCTTGCTCATATTTGAATTACCTCAAGAGTATATTGTTGGGATAAGTGCCCTTAAATCCTATTATATGATACTATGTACGATATTATGTATGAAATTATGTGAGAAATGATGTATGACTTAATATTGTATTTAATAAAGTTGCTTTATTCTTATCTAAAATAATAGTAACATGAATATTCGGACATTATCATATAGTCCATGAGATGCATAGTATGTGATTTATGTGAAAAGTCACAGAAGATATAAATCACAAGTTCTTTGTAAACTCAGAATTATAGTTCGTAGTCGGTGATGAAATTGGGCATTTCATCTTCGAAGACTATAACATATTAATTAAGATGATTTGTCTTGATCATGGAAGTGGAGAATTCTAGTTGATATGTTGATATATTTTAAAAGTTAAGACATACTGAACTGGACCGCTATGAGATTTATTATTCTCCTAATGACTGTCAATTGAATAATAAATCTCACGACTTCTATTCACATGAACTCTTAATCCAGAGAGAATAATAGACCTGATCAAGAAATGTAAGTTGCTTTGATATATCAGGAGTGAGATCTAAAGTAAAGGTCAAAACCTCAGTATGTTGGGCAGCCACATTTAGTGTTGATGAAACATTTATTCTCAAGATGGAATTCATAGTCTCTTGACGGAGATATAAAATGATTAAACCGGGTACTCAAGGATTAAGATGTAGTAATTTACAAAGTGGCAGTCTATATTGATGACTTTGTATTACTACGAATATTTTATGAAAGGGTTGCATGTATAATAAAGTCTTGGGATATAATTTATTAATAAGGTCTAGAGTGCAATTATATTTATATAGTTTTATTAAATATAATTAATGGTAACTTTGGACTTGTCAAGAGTTGACAGAAAAGCCCAAGGCCCATTGGAGCTAGTGTCTTATTTGTTCCCTTTTGGTCCCACTTCAAGCCACACACTAAAGCCCAATTGAGAAGGCCCAAAAGGCTAGCCCAATTAGATAATCAGTTATGTGGAGAGAAATATATAGAATTTTATATTAGAATGAAATGGTTTGTATGTTCATATATGCAAGAGAGAGACTCCTTCATATTCTCTCTAGAACAAACACATAGAACTGATTGAGAGACCACACATCTTGGGCATCAAGTGGAATTGGAGTGAAGATAAAAAGTGTTCCCGAGTACTTCTAATCTTTGTTTTGAAATTCACCATACCAAGGTACACTCTCTTGTTCTTATATTCTTAAATTTACATAGCATATGTTATCTATTGCGAATGAAGTAGATCCGTTAATTTTCCGCTGCGCATGTTTTGTATGCGATACCAACATGTCATTTTCCTTCATATATCTCCCTCATAGAATGTTGCCCCCCGTAACCCACCAAGGAAGATGTGGTCTGATCCTAAAGACCTCAGTAGAGGGGGTGGGCACTTCCACCAATAATAGTCCCATTGAATTGAGGTACCGTATTTCTTTTCTCAGAATTTCACCCAGTCACTCTTAGTTTGGCACTCAGTTTTGATTACAGCCCTGCAAAGAAAACTGCTAGGACCGTAATTACTGGTCGTGGGCTTGGTAATCATATTCAATCACTCCATCAGCCATATCTGCAAAGTCAAAGGACTCCTTGAGAAGTTCTGAGTTTCTCCACCATGAAATACAGCATCTAGTACTAGAAGAGTTTTTGCCAAGATCAAAGAAATAGGATGATCACCATCCTTAATTTGATTCACAACACTTATGGCTCCAGCATCCACAAAACCGCGTCTTCCAGAGTAAAGCAAAAGTTTTCCCACCATGCATAAACCCAAACCAAAGTTTTTTTGCATATTTTCGGTCACACCATAGGTGCGTTTGTCAATCAACCGAGAGATAATTGGACAAAGATTCACCATATGACCTTCAATCATACTATTAGTAATGGAAGTAGGAAGACCGAGAGCATCAGATAAAGATTCCTTATGCCTGGGATCACAAGAAACTTTTACAGATATTTTGCTTGGATCATAGCCTAGGATAGCAGAAAATTCTTCAATTTTCGAATAGAGTTCAGCGGTGTTAAACTAAAACATATGATCTTTGGGATCTCAGAATTTCACAACATCACGAAGGAAGTCCCACTTGAATTTGACATTCCTCAGAGCCTTGATTCTCTCTAGTTTGTAGGCTGTAAAATTGGTTTTGGTACTAAAATCAAAGCTACGAACCCATCTGTTGATATCATGAATTGTTGAATGAGAAAAATTATGATTGCTAGCCATGGATGACTTTTGCTTGTGATTATTGTGTTTTATTAACCTTGATGCAAAGATTTGTCATAGGAGAATCCATTTATATAAGCTACATCAATTCCTAATCAGGTTTGAAATAGGTTTCAGAGAGTTTGTAGCTGAGTAGGAGAGTGTTTCATATTCACAAACGAAGTAAAAAAAAATTCAAAAAATGTGAAAATGCAAAACACACATTAGAAAAGCATACGGAGTTGGCCCATCATGGTATGAGCATCGTGCCGTGGCCAGGTGCCATTCGAAACTCTCAAAGTGCTGAATGGCACTCCTTTCATGCCAAGTGGCACATAGCCCCTCCATTGAACATCCATGCTATTCCATGCAATTTTGCATTCTCAGACTCTTTTTTTTTTTTTAATCGATTAACATTTAAAAAGATTTTTTTGGGGGGTCAAACTAAGGCATTCTAACATGTCTAACTCACTTGTTTTCAAAAAATCATCACTTGCAACATTGTTTTCAAAAGTTGATCAAATCAAGTTTTTTTTTTTTTTTTTTAAGACTCATGAATTCATTTTCCAAACTAGGGGCATTCGCCTATGGCTCATTGATTTTCAAAAAAATCATCATCATCTGTTCAAAATATATATATATATATATATATATTTCATCATAACCAAGATTTCCAAAAATAATGCATTCATTTTAAACTAGGGGCATTCGCCTCCACCTCATTCAAGTAAATGCAGATTCCAGCAGAGCCAAACCAGATAAGTCTAAATTAGCATTACAAGACATCATCAGGTAAATTCTAAACTTGTCTTAGTTAAAGTTTCTACATAATCCAAGGTGACTCCAAGGACAAAGAGCTAAACATGGGAAATAATACAAGATTGTCTGAGAAACACTTCCTTTTCTTTTGTAGGAAAAATGAAATATACAAGTCATACATCCTTAGGACTTAGAGTCTGCTTGCGTGAGGATCTCCTTGATCCACCTCTAGAGGAGCCACCTTAAGTATTTCCTTCTTGACTTACGAAAAAACGAGGATTGTACAGACGATTTTCAAGTTTGAGGCTCTTGATCCTTCTAAAGTTCTTCTGGTAGTGTCAGTAGTTTCCATTCGATGTGCTTGAAGAATCAACAAAGTCAGGTGTTAATTCCACTATCAAGCACAGTTCAAGCCAAAGACACTCAGAAAGCAACATGGCATACCCAGCTCACATCATTGAGCACATATTGGGAAGACTTAGTGCGAGCCAATGACTGCAAGCCTCTAATCATGCGCATGCTTTCTTCCGCAAGATCCACATCAACTTGAAGCACAACCCTACCAGGTTAAGAGCCATTCATCAAGCCAAGAAGGAATAAGGACAAAGAAATAAAAATGCAAGAACATATTGGATTGAGCCAAGGAACGTTTAATGTGTGCTCTGGCATGACGGAAAATGGGGATAAGTCTCCGTGAAGAAACTAGAAAAGCCACCAGCATGGTGAGGAGAGGGAATCTCTTCCTCTTCCTCGTCCCCATCCTCTCCTTTAGAAGATGGAGGCAGAAAATACAACATGCAAGTGTTGTTACCAAGCAGAAATATGAAAAGGAATTTGCAAGATCAAAATTTTGACTTTAGAAAGGAAGAAAAGTACCGTTCTGCCAACCAAGCAACCTTGTAGATGAAGTCCGATGAATTCAAAATAATTCCCTTCTACTCCTGCAATAATATAGCCATTACGAGCCCGAGAAATCTCTTCATCAGCCAGAAAGTTAGCCAACCGAACAGTGTGACAAAGAGGAGTTGGAATTGTGGTAGGAGAATACTTATGTTCAACTTGGGACAACACCCAATCATCAATATACCAAACAACACTTGGCGACCATTCAATTCTAAAGCCCACTCACACTTTGCATACCCTTCACATCCAGCCCAAGGATTTAAATCCATCTGAAAAGTCACAAAGGAACTCAAAATGAGAAGAGATTGAACCATAGCCAAGTGCCAAAGATTCCAAGAGAAAGAGGAGGAAGAATTCACATCAGCAGTTAAATTATCAATCACCAAGCGCCAAATCTCCAAAGAACGCCTGGAAGGTGTAGACAAACGATGTTTGGGCAACCAACGGAGGAATCTAGGAAAAATGCCAGCAATTTCTTCCCAGATTTCGGAACCAACTCCAAAGTACTCGTACATCCAGACCTGAAAAATTCACAACACCATTACCACATAGCCAAAATAACTCACCAAAACCCATACATAGCCAAAATAACTTTCCAAAGACCATACATAGCCAAAATAATTTTCCAAAACCTACACATAGACAAAATAAATCCCTAACCTCACCTGCCATACAAATCGAGCCCCACCCAAGCTTGAAAGGCTCTGCCTAGAAAGTTGGGTTATGAAATGCATCAGAATAGCATAGGCCATACCGCCCCAATCATAATTCCAGATTTGTTCAATTTTTCTAAAGCTCCCCAAGTAGCGCAGATTCACAGTACTACCTAAATCTGGACACAAAAAAGTCTCAATCAAAAGAAGCATGAACATACAAGCACCCTTCGCCATAGTCTCACAATGGGGAATATTTTCACATAGCCAAGACAAAGGGATATTGTTACTCCTCATTCTAGAAGGCACTACACCTAGAAGTTTCTTGAGTTCAGTTGAAGTAAAGGAATCATTGACAAGAATTCTTTCAGCACCCAACCTCAAACCGATGATAACATAGAAGTAATAAGGTGTCAACATTACCTCCCCAATGCCTAGAAAATGGAAGGAACATGTTGTGTCTCGGAAGAGCTCTGCCAAGGCAAGAAAGTAACTGAAGATCTTTGTATTCATGTGTCTCTTGATTTAACAGAGCTTCAAAGAAAGTGCCAAAGCTTGCTTCATTAATGATGTTTTTGATGCTAGGAGACAATGCTGCCCATGCATTTTTCAATATTTGGAGACTGCCTTGACTCTTGAGGCCCTGCAACACAAAAGTTTAGCTCATCATTTTCCATGACCAAAAACTCACATGAAAAAAAATTCCTATGACCCAAAATCACGTCCAAAAATTTTCCATGACCAAAATCGCCTGTCCAAAAAAAATACCATAATCAAAACCCACATGACCAAAAAATTCTCACGACTAATGCCCCACCACAACAAAAAATCAATGGCCCACCAAAATTTCACCACAATCAAAATCTTCCACACATCCATACACAACTACCAAATTTTTCCATAACCATGCACAAAAAATTCCTACATGTCTAAGATAGCCATAAAAATTTCCCAAAAGTTCATGCCCATACACAAATAAATTTTAACATAGCCAAACTCATAACCACACAAATTTTCCATAAACCAACATCACATACCCAACAAAATTTTTCCATAGACAATTTCATGCCCATAAAATTTTTCCCATGTCCAAAAATTTTCCATACCCACAAAATTTTGCCATGCCCATAAAAAAAAAGTTTACACATGCCAACAAATTTTTCCACATGCATCATGAACATATTCATCTAAGCCTACGACATAAATTTTTCACAATGTCAATACTCCCAAAATCTAAACCAAAATTCATCCAACAAAATCACAATTTACCCACATTGTCAAAATTCCATGAGCTACCAACATTGTCAAAATTGCACCATGAAAAAAAAAAAAAAAAAAAAAAAAACCTACACTCCAAGAATGCTCCAAAACCAACTAATCACACAATGCCCCAAATTGCAACAACCAAATGACAATATCTCACCATGAAACTTTCAATGGAACATGAAACAACATTTTTCCAAGCAAAGAAACCAAAGAAAAACTCACCTTGGAGTCTACATGACAATATAGAGCATGGGTCCTAGGGTCTTGAAAAAGCCCATCCTCATCATGCCAATCAAATGTGGGATCATATTTCTTACCATGAAAACTAAGAAAAGAGGATCCCTTGGAGGAAGATGCTGTAGGAAAATCTGGTTTTGTATCTCATACAAAACACACAGCAGAAACAACAAACATGGATCTATTTCATTCAAGATTGATAACATGCACTATGTAAATTTCAGAATTTAAGAACGAGATAGTGTACCTTGGTGTGGTGAAATTCAAAAAAAAAATATTAGAAAAACTTGGGAACACTTTTAATCTTCACTCCAATTCCACTTTATGTCCAAGAAGTGTGGTCTCTCAATCAGTTTCTAAGGGAGAATAATCGAGTGGCTTCACTCGCACATACACACTACTTCACAAGGATGTATCTTTTTTTCTTATAAAAAAGTCTGTATGTTTCTCCCTTTTATAACTAACTGATTATCTAATTGGGCCGGCCTATTGGGCCTTTCCAATTGGGCTTTAGTGTGTGGCTTGGAGTGGGACCAAAAGGGACCAATAAAACACTAGCTCCAATGGGCCTTGGGCTTTTCTATCAACTCTTGACAAGTCCAAAGTTACCATTAATTATATTCAATACCACTATAAGAATATAATTGCACTCTAGACCTTATTAATAAATTATATCCCAAGACTTTATTATACACGCAACCCCTTCATTAAAATATTCGTAGTAATACAAAGTCAGGAATATAGACTGCCACTTTGAAGATTACTACATCTTAATCCTTGAGTAACCAGTTTAATCCTTTATGTTATTCATAATATATTTATGAAATCTAATTTCATAAATATATACTTTAGCAACTCTTTACTAAAGTGGTTGGGCTCAACACTCTGAATAGCCAAACCTATTAAACTTATCTCAAGGGAATATTTTATATCTCCATTAAGAGATTATGAATTCCATCTTGAGAATATATGTTCCATCAACACTAAATGTGGCTGCCCAACATACTGAGATTTTGACCGTAACTTATAGATCTCACTCCTGATATATCAAAGCAACCTACATCTCATAATCAGGTCCATTATTCTCTCAGGATTTAGAGTTGATGTAAATAGAAGTCGTGAGATTTATTATTCATTTGAAAGTCGTTAGAAGAATAATAAATCTCACAGCGGTCCACTTCAATATGTCTTAACTTTTAAAACATATCAACATATCAACTAGAAATCTCCATTTCCATGATCAAGACAAATCATCTTAGTTGATATGTTATAGTCTTTGCAAATGAAACGCCCAATTTCATCACCGACTGCGAACTACATTTTGAGTTTACAAAGAACTTGCAATTTATATCTTCTATGACTTTTAATATAAATCGCATACTATGCATCTCATGGACTAAGATAATGTCTCATTAGTTCATTAATAAATAGTCTCATATAATTAAACAATTTAATCATTTATGACATGCCAATAAATTGGATTTTAGGGCACAAACTCCAACAATCTCCCACTTGCCCTCAAAGACAATGTACCATATATCCGACACTTATCTCCCTTTAGAGTAATTCACAGTCACCCTAAGGCAAGGTTTAGAAACAAGTTTTAGCTAGATTTATTGCATAAATTATCTTTTTCTACTACTACATCTCACGTACTTATATCTCTCTAATGAGATAATACTTACGCTTAATGTGTATCTTCACCACCTAGGATGAACACATATCTTGAAGTCCAACTTCATGAATCACAATCAAACTACAAGTCAATATTTGTACATTTAGATTAATAAGATCTACGCATAAGTGCCAATTACATACAATAACAAAGGATGGAAACTTTCTCTTTAAAAAGTAAAACATGTAAATTTTCATCTAGCAAATAATCATGGACAATGCTTAGCTTTATCAAAACAGAAACACTTTCCTTTTGGTCATGCTTTTGAGTCTAATTTCCTTTTGGCAACTAATAGGACAACTTGCTTATCCAACTGTTTGGTATTATAATTCATCTTTTTATCACCTTTGCCTTTCGGTTCAGGCTAAGAATTTGAATTAAATCATATTGATCCTAGCTTAGCTATTAGGATGTCTTCCGTTGCATAGAACTCACTCATCAATTCAGATAACATAAAAATAATTTATTTTGAAAACACTCTGAATTGATCAAATGATTCTAATAAGGACTTGTGGATCATATCCATATGAGATTAACATTTAATCTCTACATCCAAGAATTCCAATTCATTTTAAAATTAAAATATTTTCATAAAATGACATAGAATTGGAACTCCTTAAGCTTTTCTTAGCACTCAATATGATTCAACCAAACATCTCATTTAGACTTAACGTAAAGTTTAAGTCTAGTACTAACTCTTGCATCTCATACTGTAGCACAATTGAGATAGAAGCCAATGTAACATTTTAGCATTTCAATGGAGACTATGATCAAATCATAAGCTATCTTCCATCAATGCATCATGCATAGGAAATTATGACAATGCTGAATCAAAACATATTTATGTACTTCAGCTCCTTTAAGCACCATATCCAAAAGTATTTCTTAGTTAATGTGATTCACTTAAAATAGTAGCAAGAGAACAAAATTATGACAACCTTATTTTGAGACTATGAACATAATTACAGGGACATTATATTTTGCATCCATAACCATATAGTATGAAACCCAACAAATATTATACTAGGTGCAATGACAACCTAATCCCGCAATTAATATTCCTCGGAAGCGAGGTCATACCAATCACTATGATCAGGTGAGAAATATTCTCGTTATTAATGCTATCATGATAACTCTTACCAACAAAAATAATTTGCCTCTTTTCCTTTTGCCTCTAAGTAATAATAGCAAGAACTCAACATAGAGGATACTATTAAACATAGTCTAGTACACACCATTGTCTAGAATCATGTGTAGCCACATTTCATCCCTTTAACAAGTTTATCTTGTAGTACCATGATAAAAACACTCTCCGCATGGAATGCAAAGCTCGAAGCTAAGACAAGGTGTTTGATCAAACCACTATAAACCAGGAAATTCAATCTTGTAGTACCATGAAATAAACATCCTCCGCATGGAACGCAAGGCTCAAGGCCAAGACGAGATGTTTACTCCGCACCACTATGAACCGACAATAGAGGCCGTGAGATCCAACCCTTGTATCTCTCTCCCACTAGAAATTTTAAAACAAGTGGATTGTCTTGAAAACATTGTGATATAATCACAATTTTAACCCTACACATCAAATGTGTTTAATTGTTTAAATTCAATGTGATGTTACTAAGTCACGTCACAATAGCGTAACGAACATTCGCGCAATCACAAAGAAGTTTAACCTTGTAATCCGTGAAATAAATACCCTCCGCATGGAATGCAAGACTCGAAGTCAAGACAAGGTATCTATTCACATTACAATAAACTTAACAAAAGGGTTATTTCAGCTCTCCCACTCATTATTTGGGTTTTTCTTTAAATAATTGTGATCTCATCACAACTAATAACCTTGCACTTATTGAAGACTCTAATCTCATTAGAATTACTAACTAAAATGGAAGTCCTAAACTATTTAGGATTCCTTAAACACTAATTAATCAAAAATTAGTTATATAGAACTCTATCCTTAATTTACTAAATAAAAGATTCTAATTTCATTAGAAACTATATACCTTTTAATTAAATTTTAATCTCATTAAAAACCTTTAATTAAAATAAATTAAGGACTTTTAATCATAAAACAATTTAGGACTAAGAGTTCTATTCAACTAACATCTTTGATCCCATTAGGTCTTTTAGTTAGATAGCAATTAAGAAATGTCCTTAACTTTTAAGGACTATAAAATTAATCAAATTTTTTTTTATCTAAGTTTTAACACTTAGTAAAAAATAAGTGAAAATTCAAAATTCAGTGCCTTCAATCGGTCGAACCTATTACTCGATCGATCGAATTCGCAAAACGGAATTTTTCTAGAATTTTCAGGTAACTGTATTTGACATCTTCATTGTTCTTCCATCAAAAACACCTTTTGATTTTATCAACGAAGATTTACAGATCAAACATTAAGGTTTTCAAGATCATTATCAAAGAACCCTAATAATGCTAGAAACCTTAAAAACATAATCCTAATCTCATTAGGAATAAAATTTTAATTTAGTGTTAATATATAATATATTATATTATATATATATATATATATATAATAAGGATTGAAGCCATATATATATATATATATATATATATATAAAAGCCTTCACATATCCAATCCGCATATTATATATATATATATATATATATATATATATATCACACCATTTCCACCATATGCTTATAAGAATCAAAACATGCAAGCCTTTAAAGCAATGTATATATATAAGCCTTTAAATCCATGCGGTGCCTTATAATAACCAAGAAATCATGTCAACGCAAGCCTTATAATAACCAAGAAATCATACCAACATAGATATTAATTTCAAGCGGTGCAAGCCTTATAATAACCGCACACGGCAGTTAACTATTTATACCGTGTCTTGACAATGATGGATTTCAATAACAAGGCCATCTTTCATCTTGGCTATGGATTCACGAATTCTTAGTGCAGTGCATATATCATCAAGCAATGCAACAACAATTCAAAAAGTGCAATCAATAAAAAATTTGCACAGGACGGTTACACGGATTCTTAAAGCATGCAACCAAGGCAAAAAGGATTGGATGAAATATATATTTCATATATTAAACGTGCATGGCACTATTCAAAGAAAGTAAACACCATGTGAATGAATTCATTTGGTGCAATCAAAACAATAACAATGGTATCAAATGCATTGACAACATCAAGAAACTGTTTTCCTTTATTTTAAAAAACCAATTGCATGCTATACAATCATGATATGAAAACCTGGCTCTGATACCAAATGTAGGAAAATCTGGTTTTGTATCTTATACAAAACACACAGCGGAAGCAACAAACATGGATCTATTTCATTCATGATTGATAACATGCACTATGTAAATTTCAGAATTTAAGAACGAGATAGCGTACCTTGGTGCGGTGAAATTCTAAACAAAAGATTAGAAGAACTTGGGAACACTTTTAATCTTCACTCCAATTCCACTTTACGCCCAAGAAGTGTGGTCTCTCAATCAGTTTATAAGGGAGAATAATTGAGTGGCTTCACTCGCACATACACACCACTTCACTATGATGTATCTTTTTTTCTTATAAAAAAATTCTGTATGTTTCTCTCGTTTATAACTAACTGATTATCTAATTGGGCCGGCCTATTGGGTCTTTCCAATTAGGCTTTAGTGTGTGGCTTGGAGTGGAACCAAAAGGGACCAATAAGACACTAGCTCCAATGGGCCTTGGACTTTTCTATCAACTCTTGACAAGTCCAAAATTACCATTAATTATATTCAATACCACTATAAGAATATAATTGCACTCTAAGCCTTATTAATAAATTATATCCCAAGACTTTATTATACACGCAACCCCTTCATTAAAATATTCGTAGTAATACAAAGTCATGAATATAGACTGCCACTTTGAAGATTACTACATCTTAATCCTTGAGTACCCGGTTTAATCCTTTATGTTATTCATAATATATTTATGAAATCCAATTCCATAAATATATACTTTAGCAACTCCTTACTAAAGTGGTTGGGCCCTACACTCTGAATAACCAAACCTATTAAACTTATCTCAAGAGAATATTTTATATCTCTGTTAAGAGATTATGAATTCCATCTTGAGAATATATGTTCCATCAACGCTAAATGTGGCTACCCAACATACTGAGGTTTTGACCGTAACTTATAGATCTCACTCCTGATATATCAAAGCAACCTACATCTCATGATCAGGTCCATTATTCTCTCAGGATTTAGAGTTGATGTAAATAGAAGTCGTGAGATTTATTATTCATTTGACAGTCGTTAGAAGAATAATAAATCTCACAGCGGTCCAGTTCAATATGTCTTAACTCTTAAAACATATCAACATATCAACTGAAAATCTCCATTTCCATGATCAAGACAAATCATCTTAGTTGATATATTATAGTCTTCGCAGATGAAACGCCCAATTTCATCACCGACTGCGAACTACATTATGAGTTTACAAAGAACTTGCAATTTATATCTTCTGTGACTTTTCACATAAATCGCATACTATGCATCTCATGGACTAAGATAATGTCCCATTAGTTCATTAATAAATAGTCTCATATAATTAAACAATTTAATCATTTATGACATGCCAATAAATTGGATTTTAAGGCATAAACCCCAACAGATGCTATCTTGATGCAAAAAAAAAATGGGTTTCACCAAAAATGGGTGTGTGGTGAAAATGATTAAAAACATAAGGATCTAAAGAAATATTGATGGGGATAGATGAGGGAAAGTTAAGAAGCTTAGAAAAGTGTTTTCTGTGAGAAGAAATGGTGAGATGAAGAAGAAAAATCAAGGGGAAGAAGAAGATAAATAATGTTAATAGAGGAAGAAAAATTGATGAAGATGAAATAAAAAGAAAAAAGGGAGAAACAAAGAAGTGGGGCGCCATAATTTTGGCCCCACACTAAACTCAGCTAAGACCTGAGTTAACTCAATCAAATAGAGTTGACTCAGTCAACCCAAAAAAAAATGAAGAAATTTCTTTTGGAATGGATTAAAGATAAAAATTCAAATTCAAAGTTTTCAAGTTTCTTTCAAACCCCAAATTTTCAATTCAAAATTTTCATTCCCAAATTTTCAATTCCACATTCTCAATTCCCAATTTTTAAATCCAAACCTTCAGTTTTCAAGATTTCAGAAAAATTCAAACCTTAGATTTCATGATCAAAATTTCAAGTCTTAATTTTCAAAATCCTAAATCTCAAAATTTCAGATTTCAAGTTCCAAATTTCAAATCAAAATCTCAAAGTCCCAAAATTTTAAATGTCAATTTCGAAACTTCCATGTTTCAAAAATCAAATATTTCTCAAAAATAGAATCTTTTGTCAATTAAACTTTTCTAGATAAAGTTCAAATCAAGAAGGAACAAATAAAAATCACCCATCCCAAAAGCAATGGGACCAAAAAGCACTCATCCTTAAAGTCTAATCTCAAATTTTGACTTTTTGCTGTCAACAAGTCCAAATTGAAATAAAGAAGACCTTTGATCAACATTTCAACAACTCCAAATCGAAGTAGAGAAGACCTTTGATCGACAACTCCAGATTGAAGTAGAGAAGACCTTTGATCGACATTTCGACAACTCCAGATTGAAGTAGAGAAGACCTTTGATCGACATTTCAACAAGTCCAAATTGAAGCAAAGAAGACCTTTGATCGACATTTCAAAAAGTCCAGATTGAAGTAGAGAAGACCTTTGATCGCCTTTCTTCAAGTTCCAAGGTTGAGAAGCCCTTTGGTTTCCTTTCAGCAAGATTGAGATTCAATAAGTCCAAATCGGAGTAGAGAAGACCTTTGATCGACATTTCAACAAGTCCAGATCGAAGTAAAGAAAACCTTTAGTCGACATTTCAACAACTCCAAATCGAAGTAGAGAATGCCTTTGATCGACATTTCAACAACTCTGAATTGAGGTAGAAAAGCCTTTTGGTCGCAAACAACTCCATATTCCAGATCAGGATTGAAAAGCCTCTTGGTCACCCCACTTGTCAAGAATCATTTCCAGAGTCATCAACTACAAGCTAAGTCAAGTATTTTTATTTTTTGTCAAAAGATAAGGCACTAGTTCTATGATTCCAAAGTTTTAGGTTCCAAGGCTAGGTAATTTTTGAGAGTTCTACCTCAATTAAATCATGGTCGCCAAAATCAATGTCTTTGTTTTACATTGACATTCGCTTTCCAAACTCTGTCAATGAGGGGCATTCTGTAGACACTCAATTTTGCACCCAAGATTTAATCAAGGAGAATGACTTGAATGATCATTCATGTACCCCAAAAATCATGATTGCATTACATGTATTGATTTGTTCCTGCATTACATGCATCAATTCATTCATTGTATATCGTAAAAATGATCTTGGGATTCTAACGGTCGCGATGATATGTTCGGTTTCCAAATTGGACAATTGGATTGAATGATATTACATAATCAAGTTTGCACGGTCAGCATGCATTGTGTCAAGGTAGAGTTGACCACACACGATTAATTTAAATTAATTATGAATGGTTAAACAATTAAAATTAATTAAATAATTTTGTGATTGGTTCATAAGTAATGTTTAAAATAGGATGGCATGCATAGGAATAAAAGGGATAATTGGATAACAATAAAATTGTGGATAATTTGAATTTTATCAAGATTTAGTTTAGGGTATTTATCTACAAGATAATTATTCCTGAAAAAGCCTGAATTATCCAGAAAAGAGATAAAAATCATAGACTAATAATGAAAACGCGTCTAGGTACAAGGACCAGATCAAAAAACCCTAAAAAGAGAGTCCAAAACGCACCAAAACAAGGAAGAACGTTCGACATCCAAGAGCACCATTCGACACTTTTGGAGTGCCGAACGGCACTTTAAAAGTGCCAAATGGTCCCCTCTTGGGCTTTGGCCCAACTCTCTTCAGGAAAGGATAAGGCACACATTTTTCGACCTTTTTGTAGAAGGATGTGTTCGGATTCGCATCCTAATCTTCCGTGCCTATTTTTTAGAGTTTTCCCACCTCTATAATCAACCTAATCTCTGAAAGGCATATGTTTTTAGTCTCTTAAATTGCTCATATTTGCTGATCCTCTCTCTGATATTTGCAGCTAAAATTAGGGTCTTTAGGTTTCAAAGATAATTGAATAAATTTCTTTGAACCCTAAATCATCCTCTCAAGAATAAGAAGTGCTCCATGCAAGAGGTTTTTTGCAATCACCCTATTCTTTTTTCTTTATGCTTCTTGTTTATGACGATGCATTCTTTTCGTTATTCATAACATGATTTGTTAATTGTTGTTTGGTTTAAGGCATGATCTTGATTTTTTTTTATATATAAAATTGGTGTGATCTCTTTCTTAATTTCAATAATCTGCATATAACCAACATTTTTCTTTAAATAAAAAAGATCTGCATCTTTCTTGGATGTAGATCTTAATTTTTCTTAAAAAAAATGGATCTGCATCTTTATTAGATGTAGATCTAAATTTTTCTTAATTAAAAAGCGGATCTACATCTTTCTTAGATGTAGATCTGAATTTTTCTTCAAAATAAATGGATCTGCATCTTCCTTAGATGCAGGTCTGAATTTTTCTCAGATCAAAAACTGATTTGTATCTTTCTTAAATACAAATCTGATATTTTTAAACATATGCAAATTTTGAAATGAAGAAAATGATTATGCATGATTGTGTTTATGATTGTTTGTTTTGTTTGGTTCATGTAGCATAAATTTATGTTATGAGTGAAATTCTCTTCAAAAAAATCTTTTGCATATTTTTTGAACATATAAAAAACAGATTTGATTATCTGTTATTAAAAACCATTTTTTTATTATCACAAAATAAATAGATTTGATCTTTTACAAAGTTAAAACCTTTTTTTTTTTTTACTTCTTAAAAACCAAAAGAATTTTTTAACAAACCAAAGACTTTGTTTTATTAAATAATAATAGATCTGAATTTTCTCTCCAAAAACCAATTTTTCACACATACAAAAATAGATCTAATTTGTTTATATAAACCAAACTCAATTTTTTAATCACTAAAATAGATCTAAATATTTTTAACAAAGAAGAGAATGAATTCATAAATAAATTTATGTGATTTAATTTTTGTTTCACATGTTCAACGTATCATTCATGACAAGCAAAAAAGTGGTGCATAGGTCACAAGAGTCTAGAAGACCAGACTCTGTCTGGGCAGAATTGGCGTCTAACACCTTCCCATTTTATAACCTAGCCTCCAAATCTAGTTCTTTTGCATAGGTAGATCTAAGCCTTGTCTTTGTTTTTTTTTTTTTTTTTTTTTGGTAGATTGTAACTAGGACCCAAAGCCATGTAATTTTCAATTTATCACATGTATTTTATTTTATTCAATCAATTAGATGAAACGATTCAGCTATGTAAAGTTTTATTTAGTTTCTCTTATTTTTTTGTATAAAAAATAATTGGTGACAGTCACCACTTACCCAAGAAGAGAGGTGCCCTAAAAAGCACGTCAAAAATCTCTCTTTTTTGAGAGGCCTAATTTTCCCGATCTCTCACACCATCATGCAGTTGATGTCCTCTTGAGTCAACTCGCTTTGCCCACGATTAGTGTTGTCTTTTTCAGCTTCTTCTTGTGCTATCTTAGAGAGGTGGCCTATTATCTTCTTATGGTCTTCAGCTTTCGCCTCCACACACTCAAGCATCTTTTGCATGAGGACCTTTTCACTTGAAGCGTCCATCTTTCCCTCTTAAGGTGCCTTCCCTTCGAATGTCTTGCCTTCCATTGGACTTGGTTTGAAGCGATGCCTAAAAAGAAACCCCATTTTCATTAAGTTCATGCCCCAATTACAATGTCCCTCTTTTCCCTTTCATGGATTTTTGCCCTTGTTTCATTGGGCTTTGGTCCATTTACAATGAAGCTCCCATCTTACTCTCATGGGCTTTCATTAGAATGCACTTAGAAATTTTCTATCCTTTGTTTCTAACATGGGCTTACATCTTTATTCCTTTATTTCACTTTTTTTTTTTTGAAATAGCCGTTTAGCTAGAATATGTTGCAGCCTTCCTCTCAAAGTCTATGAAATTCTCATCATTTTAGGCCTAGGCATGCAACAAAGAGGCCTAAGATTAGAGAGTTTCATTTTGGGCTTTGAAGGATTTTGGATGCTAAGTCCATAGCATACTTGTTAACTTAGGTCCAAAGTTCTCTTTTTCAAAAGGGCTTTTTCCACTTGGGCCTATGATAGCAATTAGGCTATGGTCTCATGAACCTTTCAAGTTAAGATATTCCTTTGGATTTAGAGATAAGCCTTTTACACATAAGAACTTCTTTTCCTGTATCCTATAATATCTTAGGGTATACCATAACTTTAGGGCCATCCTTTCCATTTTTATATCCTTTATTTGTCCTTTAGAATTAGGTGAACACATGATATATGGTTGAACAAACAAGAGATATAAAGGGTATCGTTTGTGATAAGGTCTAGGATCTCTCTAATGTGGGTAAGCTCCCTAAGGCTAAAGGGATAGACAAGTAGGTCCCTCATAACTAAGTGGGCTATGATTCTAACTAAGGTCCTAAGTGAACCTCATAATGGATTGGTAGCAAACCTTTAATGTATTCAAAGCCCATTTAGGTGATGGCACCAATTGTGAGTTGATGGGATGAACTTCGGAAGATTTGGGCCCAAATGGAGCCTTCCATCTTCCCACTCATCACCAACCAAGGTTAAGGGACAAAAGAGAACAAGTGGCATGTGTGCAAACAAGTATTGAAATCATTCTTATTAGGGCTAAGAAGCAAGAGACATAGGAATTAAACTCACTATCCCCAGTGGAGTCGCAACTATGGACACAAGGGGTCTTTGGAGTTGCCACCTAGTTTTTGCAATGGTCTAGGAATCATATATATAACGTCCCTTTCAAGGAAGGTCCATTGATCTTACTACCAGAGTAAGGGTTCAGAATTTAGGTACGCTCTTGGGAAAGTGTTAGACGCCCAACCCTAAGGTTGGCCTCCCATTGTTGTGTCTTATGTCTTAACCTTGTTAAAAATTAAGTCAACACTTGCATTCTAAATTCACATACACACTAACATGCATTTAGCATAAAATCATGGCATCTTTATCCCAAAACAACACTTATCTAATTTAAAGCAAAAGAAAGCCAAACTCAAACACAAATAAGAAACCTTAGCATACATCTAATATGTGAACACCCTATCATATATCAAAAGCAACCACCCAAGCACGACAACAAGCATATCATCATGAAATCATGGAAACCTTTAGGTTCAACACCACACGAACATGTTCGTCACAAAAGATGCGTGTTCATGTCAAAATATGGCTTACCTTTACTTACCATGCAACACCTTAGCACCTATGGCATCATAAATGTGCATGTGAATGCATGTTCATGTCATCAAAGCAAGAAACAAAACATAAAACCCTAATCTAATCATGTTGAAGACAAACAAGCATATAAGACAGAGACTCAGATACGTATAAACATAAGAAAAAGATTTAAAAAGAGACAAAACATGCGAAACAAACAAACCAAACAGCATAAGAATTTGGATTAGGGTTTTTGGGCAAGCTTCTACATACGCAGCCAGAGACGTACGCAGGGTTTACCCTGCGAACGCCTGCTCATGGCATCCATGCATGGACTTGTTCGACAACCCTAACCCTGATAAAGAAAATAGAGCATAAACAAAAAACCCTAATCCTAACAACCAAGCATGCTCAGAACCCAAAAGAATTATAAAACTAACCTAAGAAAACATTCATAAACCTAAACTAAGCAAGGAAACAAGATTAAAACAGAAAAGATAAACATGAAAATAAAAGAGAAAGGGTTGAAGCTTGATACCTCAAAGGAGTTCCCAAGCTTTGATTTTAACCTTTCCCCTCAGTCAAATCTATCACAGTCAATAAGCATATGATTAGTAATCTTAAACTCAAAGGATTAGAGCCAGAAAGGTCCCAATCAAATAAAATTTACTTGAGGGTGTTTTGTGAAAAAACTCTCTTCTAATTCTCTATTTTCTAGTGAATCTTAGGTTTTTCCTATGGGATTTTTGTGTGTCTAGAAAATGTACCATGTAAAGCTTTTTATAGTGGACAAAATGGGGTTTGGAAGGGCTCCCAGACTATATGGGATGCATTCCAAATCACAGCCATTATTGTAGAAAACTTGCATTTTTCATACTTCTGAAACCCTAGCTGCGTACATAGGAGTGCGCCTGCGTATGCAAGCTTTGGGCCACATACGCAGGCAGCTGCCTACGTGCATGGGCCGAGGGCCACTTTGGTCTTTTATTTCCCAAAATAAATTTTGCTCATTTAAAAAGTTATGTTTTCCTTTTTAACACTCCACAAGTCAATTTGATATCTGATTAGGCTCTAAACTGGCCATGGGCCTTAGAGTTTGAGCATCATTGAGAACGAGGGCCCGAGTCGTAAGGGTTACAAAATGCGGTGTCTACAAAGGCACATTCTGTTAGGATATGTGCCCTTAAATCCTATTGTATGATGCTATGTATGATATTATGTATGACATTATGTGAGAAATGATGTATGACTTAATATTGTGTTTAATAAAGTTGTTTTATTCTTATCTAAAGTAATGGTAACATGAATATTCGGACATTATCAAATAGTCCATGAGATGCATAGTATGTGATTTATGTGATTTAGTCACAGAAGATATAGATCACAAGTCCTTTGTAAACTCAGAATTTTGGTTCGTAGTCGGTGATGAAATTAGGTATTTCATCTACGAAGACTATAACATCTTAACTACGATGATTTGTCTTGATCATGGAAGTGGTGACTTCTAGTTAATATGTTGATATGTTTTAAGAGTTAAGACATATTGAACTGGACCGCTGTGAGATTTATTATTCTTAGGTTTTCTTAGGTTTTCTCTTAGGATTTTCTGTGTATTTTGGAAAGGTGCCATGCATGGCTTTATATAGTGAGAAAATAAGGGTTTGGAATGGCTCCCAAACTATGTGGAATTCATTCCAAACCTCAACATTAATGCAGAAAACTTTCCATTCATAGGTTTCTAAAACCCTAGCTGTGTGCGCAGGTCCATGCCTACGTACGCATGCACTAAACCTGTGAATGCAGGTCCTAGCCTGCATTTGCAGGTAAGGGTTTCCTTTGCCTTTTATCTTCCAAAAATAGATTTAGTTTCTCATATAAAGTTATATTTTCCATTTTAACACGTCTGAAATCAATTTATAATCTGATCGAGCCCTAAACCAACCTTAGGCCTTCGAATTTTAGCATCACTAGGGAATAGGGGCCTGAGTCGTAAGGGGTATAAAATGTTGTGTCTACAGATGCCCCTTTTTTTATTTGTGAGCTTTACAAACAGAATCAAAAGGAATAAGAGACAAAACATTTTGTTTCGATGAATGGTTCTAGCCCAACCCACGCACACGACACATAACACATAAGTATAGGGTGGGGTGCAACTCCACAGAGTTGCATGGGATTCGTATGTCCGAACTTTCACCCTCATTGCATGAGAAACAAGCAACGACAGGTTCACTATCCCAGAACTTGTTTTGCCAATTTCAAGTAAAAGGTGAGCGACTCACTATCCTAAAGTCACTAAAAAAGAAAAACAAACAAGGCCAACGGCCGCAACCATCAACCAAACAAATAAGGTGCTCTTATGAGCTTAAAAGAATACGTATTTGTGGTGTCCATCTAAGGCTCTTACCTCAAACTTGTTCGGGTGGCTTATACCTCTAGGTAATACTCATCTTCTCCATCTCTATTTTTACCTATTCTGGTGAGACTCTTGCCTTGTGGTGATCTTGGTCTCTACCTCTACCTCTTCCACTGTGCCTACATATTCAATTCCCTTGAGATATGTGCACAAGTTCTGTATGATGTTCCTGCATGATCAATTCCCGAAGGATATGTGCAAAAATTTTGTATATTGATTTTGCTTGACTAGTGTGTAAGCCGTGCCTGCATATTCAATTCCTGTAGGATATGTGCACAAGTGGTCTTGGTGTTTTAACCCACGAGGGAGTCTTGGGTGAAAAATCCACTGGGGATGATGAAAGACTCACTAGGTAGTATGATCTACTGAGAAGTTTTGGTGACTCACAGAGGAGCCTTCTTCGTATGTAGCTTATTGAGGATGGTAACTTGCTAAAAACTGTGTTGGTGATTGTGACCTACAAGGAAGTCTTTAGTAATGCATGGTTAGCTGGGGAAAATTCTTCTTTTTCTTCATGGCTCACTAGGGAACTTGTGTTGATTCTACCCACGAGAGGGGTCCTGTTTGCTCCAAGGGGAAATTTCTTCACAACTCACGAAAGGGTTACCTTCATATCTTGGACCTGCAGGGGATTCCTTCTAATATACTGTACTTATTATTGGGGACTTGGTTAATGACCTAAACTCACGGGGGAGTTTCCTTGGTAGCTTCTAGTCTGATGAGGGGTACTTTTGATGCATTCCATTCACTGGGGATGCTTTGAGGGTCTTTGTGTCCTTTACCTAACTGAGGGTATTTTTTTCATTTTGGTGCATTCTTGAATTTTCTTTTACACTTTCTACCTTTTAGGAACCCACTGGGATATTTGATGTTTTTTTTTTAAACTAAACTACACGTAGTTTTGTGGGGGTCTGAACTACGTGTAGTTTAACCACCAACACATTCCTGCCTCTTCAAATTTTCTCCAATGGTTACCAACCGTTTCTTTTCTTTTCATCTCTTCATCTCCCTCATCTATTCACATTCTTTCCAAGTCTCTAACTTCCATCTTTTCTCTCTACAAAACTCTTGACCTCTTTCTCACTTCCTTTCACAATCTAACTCCTCTCTCTCGAATCTCCTCATCTGAAACTCTCTTCCACTCCAAGCTCTCTCATTTTCTCCACGGCACCCAAGTCCAAGAAAACCTCCTACGTGCTTTCTAGCGATGCCTTTAACCTCACGTGATGGAATGGAGCAGTGATGCTGAATGAGTCACCTTCATTAACATATAGGCCACAACATCATCTTTTAGAGGGTGCAAGGAACGGATCAGTAAGTTTTTCAAACTTTTCTCATTTTCAATTTTCCCTTTGATCTTATGTTTTAATCTAATTTTTGGACATGTAAATGCTTGGGTTTTACTGTGGGATGGGTTTAGATGGAAACTTGATACCTTAGGAAGGGTAGGAACATGTTTAGAATAAGTTTTGATTGAAGCATGCTTGAAAATGTCAAAGAACAACCCCCTATCTATGTTCTTGCGTACACAAATTCGAGCCTGTGTATGCAGCTTGCATTCATGCATGTGTGGCCTAGTTTGATGCATACGTGGACCTGTTTATGCGTACACGTATCTATTCTTGAATTCATGTGTACATGGTTTCCAACCAACATACACGCCCTTAGTGCCTGCGTTCGCAAACACATGCTAGGGTTCAAGAAACCAAAAAGGAGAGGTTTTCTACATTAAAACTTGGTTTGGAACAAATCACACATCTTTTGGGAGCCACCCCAAACCCCTATAGTGAATCAAAGGAGTTTTCACAAAACACCCTCAAGTCAATATTTTTCTAATTGAGACCTTTTCTAGCCTTGATCTTTGAGTTTCAATGGTTTACTAACTGATTTTGGTTTGGTTGTGACTAGATTAATTAAGGGGACCAGTCAAAATCAAGCTAAGGAGCCGTTGCTTGGAGGTAAAGGTTCTAAGCTTCGGCTTTGTTTTCCTCTTGTTTCAATTCTCATTTTATACATTTATTTGTTTTATATGTGCTTTGACATGCCTATTTAGTTTAGGTTTATTTCACTTTTCTGTATTAAGCATGTTAGGTTGTTAGATTTTTAGTTTCTACTTGTCTAGTGCTTCTGTTTTTTGGGCTAGGTTTTAAGGCGTGTATGTTGGGGAAAAACATGTTTGTATCACATACAAAACATATGCAACAGAAAATTAACGGATTAACTTCATTCACAATTGATAACATGAACTATGTAAGTTTCAGAATTTAAGAACAAGAAAGCGTACCTTGGTGCAGTGAAATTCAAAACCAAAGATCAGAAGTTCTTGGGAAGACTTTTAATCTTCACTCCAATTCCACTTAATGCCCAAGAAGTGTGGTCTCTCAATCAGTTTCTAAGGAGAGAATAAGTGAGTGTCCAACACTCACACACAAACCATTTCATGTTCTCATGTGATCATAATGAAAACCACTCAAAAACTATCACTAAAAGACTTATGAAATTCTGTATGTTTCTCTCTTTAAATATAACTGTTTATCTAATTGGGCTAGCCTTTTAGGCCATTCCAATTGGGCTCTAGTGTGTGGCTTGGAGTGAGACCAAAAGGGAACAAATAAGACTCTAACTTCAATGGGCCTTGGGCTTTTCTGTCACTCTTGACAAGCCCAAAGTTACCATTAATTATATTCAATATCACTATATGAATATAATTGCACTCTAGCCCCTATTAATAAATTATATCCCAAGACTTCATTATACATGCAACCCCTTCATTAAAATATTCATAGTAATACAAAGTCATGAATATAGATTGCCACTTTGAAGATTACTACTTCTTAGTCTTTGAGTACCCAGTTTAATCTTTTACGTTATTCATCATATATTTATAAAATCCAATTCCGTAAATATATACTTTAGTAACTCCTTACTAATGTCGTTGGGCCCAACACTCAGAATAACCAAACCCATTAAACTTATCTCAAGGGAATATTTTATATCTCCATTAAGAGATTATGAATTCTATCTTGAGAATATATGTTCCATCAACACTAAATGCGGCTGCCCAACATACTAAGGTTTTAATCGTAACTTATAGATCTCACTCCTGATATATCAAAACAACCTACATCTCATGATCAGGTCCATTATTCTCTCAGGATTTAGAGTTGATGTAAATAGAAGTCGTGAGATTTATTATTTATTTGACAGTCGTTAGAAGAATAATAAATCTTACAGTGGTCCAGTTCAATATGTCTTAACTTTTAAAACATATCAACATACCAACTAGAAATCTCCATTTCCATGATCAAGACAAATCATCTTAGTTGATATGTTATAGTCTTCGCAGATGAAATGCCCAATTTCATCACCGACTACGAACTAAAATTCTGAGTTTACAAAGAACTTGTGATTTATATCTTCTGTGACTTTTCACATAAATCACATACGATGCATCTCATGGACTAAAATAATGCCCCATTAGTTCATTTATAGATAATCTCATATACTTAAACAATTTAATTATTTATGACATGCCAATAAATTGGATTTTTTAGGACATAAACCCCAACAATCTCCCACTTGCCCTCAAATACAATTTACCATATATCCGACACTTATCTCCCTATAAAGTAATTCACAGTCACTCTAGGGCAAGGTTTGGAAACAAGTTTCAGCCAGATTTATTGCATAAATTATCTTTTCTACTACTACTCACGTATTTATATCTCTCTAATGAGATAATACTTACGCTTAATGTGTATCTTCTTTAAGAACTTTGTAATTGAAGTTTACAAACATCTTATTTTCTTTATGACTACCAAAACAATCTTTTGCAATTGTTTTTGGATACCCATCATAAACACACATTTTTCTACCTTTTGATTTCAACTTGTCAGACTTCCTTTCTAGCATAAGTGCTGGACATCCCCAAAAATGGAAGTATCATATACTAGGTTTTCACCCAATCCACAATTTGACAAATGTCCCAAGAACAAATTTTTGAAATCAACTTTAGAAAATATATAGTAACTATTAAAGTATATCTCCAAAGGAAATAAGCAAATGTAAATACTTAGTCATGTGCTTTACTATTTCTAAAAGAGTCTTATTCATCCTTCACGTATGTACTGACTTAAAGATGTCAATGGAACTTTATTCCTTTACAATAAAGGAGCCCTAGATCTTATTATCCTCTAAATAGAATTCATAAACTGGGAATATAACAAAATAATGGTTCTAAAAGCCCATCTTTCACCAATCTTGAATATCATTTAGATTAATAAGATTAAGGCATAAGTTCCAAATACATACAATAACAAAGGATGGAAACTTTCTCTTTAAGAAGTAAAACATGTAAATTTCCATCTAGAAAATAATTATGGACAATGCTTAGCTTTGCCAAAACAGAAACACTTTCGTTTTGGTCATGCTTTTGAATCTAATTTCCTTTTGGCAACTACTAGGACAACTTGCCTGTCCAACTGTTTGGTATTATAATTCCTTTTCTTACCACCCTTACCTTATGGTTCAGGTTAAGAATTTTAATTAAATCATATTGATCCTAGCCTTAGCTTTTAGGATGTCTTCCGCTGCATAGAAGTCACTCATTAATTCAGATAACATAAAAATAATTTATTTTCAAAACAATCTGAATTGATCAAATGATTCTAACAAGGACTTGTGGATCATATCCATATGAGATTAACATCTAATCTCTACATCCAAGAATTCCAATTAATTAGTAAAATTAAAATATTTTCATAAAATGATATAGAGTTGGAACTCTTTAAGCTTTTCTTAGCACTCAATATGATTCAACCAAACATCTCATTTAGACTTAACCTAAAGTCTAAATGTAGTACTAACTCTTCATCTCATGCTGTTTCACACTCGGGATAGAAGCCAATGTAACATTTTAGCATTTCAATGGAGACTATGATCAAGTCATAAGCTATCTTCCATCAATGCAACATGCATAGGAAATTATGACAATGCTGAATCAAAACATATTTATGTACTTCAGCTCCCTTAAGCACCATGTCCAAAATTATTTCTTAGTTAATGTGATTCAATTAAAATAGTAGATAGAGAACAAAATTTATGACAACTTTATTTTAAGACTACGAACATAATTACAGGGACATTATATTTTGCATCCATAACCATATAGTATGAAACCCAAAAAATACTATACTAGGTGCAACGACAACCTAATCCCGCAATTAATATTCCTTAGAAGTGAGGTCATACCAATCACTATGATCAGGCGAGAAATTTTCTCATTATTAATGCTATCATGGTAACTCTTACCAAACAAAAATAATTTGTTGCTTTTCCTTTAGCCTCTAAGTAATAATGACATAGTTCCGAAGGGAGGTTAACATTAAACTTAGTCTAGTGTATACTATTACCTAGACTCTATGTGAGTCACTGAATAACTCCATGGAAGCGTGGTCATTCTCAATGTAAAAACACATTTCATCTATCATTAAGAAGTTTAATCTTGTAGTACCATGAGTTAAACACCCTCCGAAGGGAGCAAGGCATATACGCCAAGGCGAGGTGCCTAATCACACTACTATAAACCGGCAATGGAGGCCGTGAGAATCAACCCTTGAATCTCTCTCCCACTAGAAATTTTAAAACAAGTGGATTGTCATGAAATCATTGTGATCTAATCACAATTCTAACCCTACACATCAAATGTGTTTAATTGTTTAAATTTAATGTGATGTAACTAAGTCACGTCACAATAGAGTAACGAGCATTCGCGCAATCACAAAAAAGTTTAACCTTGTAATCCGTGAAGTAAATACCCTCCGCTTGGAATGCAAAACTCGAAGTCAAGACAAGGTATCTATTCACATTACAATAAACTTAACAAAAGGGGTTATTTTAGTACTCCCACTCGTTATTTGGGTTTTTCTTCAATAATTGTGATCCTATCACAACTAATAACCTTGCACTTGTTGGAGACTCTAATCTCATTAGAATCACTAACTAAAATGGAAGTCCTAAACAATTTAGGATTCCTTAAACACTATTGAATCAAAGATTAGTTATATAAAACTCTATCCTTAACTTATTTGATTAAGAATTCTAATCTCATTAGAAACTATATACCTTTTAATTAAGCTTCAATCTCATTAAAACTTCTAATTAAAATAAATTAAGTGCTTTCAATCATATAACAATTCCAATCTCATTAGAATGTTTCTTAAAAGACAAGTCTCAAACTATATAGGACTAAGAGTTCTATTTAACTAATATCTTTAATCTCATTAGGTCTTTTAGTTAGATAATGATTAATAAAAGTCCTTAACTTTTAAGAACTATAAAATTAATCACATAACCTTACTTTTATACATGAAAAACACTTAGAAAATAAACTCTGAATTCCCAATTTTCGCAGGTACCTAGCGACTAAGCACTACCCGGGAAAACGAGTTAAGCAAAAAATTGAAAACACAGAAATTTCATATAGAAACTTTCGCTACTGTCTCGCGGGTACCTCGCGACTTTCTCTACTGTCTCATGGGTATCTCGTGACTAAACGCTTCCCGTGAAAATTTTTGTGCTTCAATGGCATTTCTCGCGGGTAGCTTCACGGGTAAGCTTACCCGTGAAAAACTGGTGTTTTCAGTTTTTCAAGTTTAGATATTAACAGTTTTCAATGGTTTTGTCATGAATAAACAACCACCATATGAACATAACAGATGGAAATTGATATTAAAACTGAATTCGATTGATGCTATAGCCTTAAAGATCAATTTAACATACTTAAATTCAATATTTAAACAACATCATAACATCAATATCAGTTTTTATCAAATCATAGTTTCTACAACCATGCAGAAAATTAAAAGTAAATATAATCTTCTAATATCATGAAACTATTATCTCTAATTCCAAAACTCACAAAACATACTATACAGATTTGAAATGAAGACCGCTCTAATACCATTTGTTGGGAAAAAACATATTTGTATCACATACAAAACATACGTAGTGGAAAATTAATGGATCTACTTCATTCGCAATTGATAACATAAACTATGTAAGTTTCAGAATTTAAGAACAAGAAAGCGTACCTTGGTGTAACACCCGTCTCACTTAAAATTTAATTTAATTACTTCTAGAGAGTAGATTTGATAAATTGCTTAATTATTTTGGAGGAGATAATTAATTTTATATTGTGATTTTTTTTTTATAATGATAACAATAATAAAAATAATATTAATGTGTTTAGTGGGAATATAAGTGGGTCTTGGAAGTTTATTTTAGTGTAGTGGGCTTCTAAATTTTCAGCCCAACTGAAATTAGCCTTATCATGGAATAGGCTTCTAAACTTTCAGCCCAAGTGCAACAGCTTTATAATGAAAGAAAATTAGGGTTTCCTATGTGAAAGGTGGAGAAAGAGACCCTTGAAACTAGAAGCGGCTGTGAAAGAAATTCTGCCAAACTGACAAGACGACATCAAGGTAATTTTCAGCAACTGATATTCGATTTTGTGGTATTGAGATTGCTGAAATTGTGTTTTGCTGGAATTTCACATTCACGTTGTTGGCTGAAATAGTGATTTGTGCTATTAGATTTATATATAAGTATATATAGATATATATATATATAGCCGATTGTCACGGTTTGAGTTTTAAGAATACGAATGTAATTGAACTGCTTCGTTTGTTGGCTTTGGACTTGTACTCATGATTCATGCATTGGACGGTTACAATTGGCATATAAAGTTCGATCATTGCACCTTTTGGATAGTTATTGCAGTTTTTGGATTGTTATGGCATTGCTTAGTAAAATAAGCACTGCTTGAACAATCCGTATATTATAATATATATATATATATATATGTAATAAAATATATTAAAGGAAGAATGGTTGCACTGCTTGGCCATTAAGGGAACAATCCGTGTATTATATATATATATATATATATATATATTAACGCTTGGCTTTTGGTTTGCACGGATTGTTATATATATAATCTGTATGGTATGTTATATTATATATATATATTATTTATATATATATATATGTAATATAATATATATGGGTTTGGTTTTATATTAATATATATTAACGCTAGGATTAAAGTATTTGTTTAATGAAATTTATTCCTAATGAGATTAGGATTATGTTTTCAAGGTGTCTAGCGTTATTATGGTTCTTAATTTTAAAAACCTTTAATTTAAAACATCTAGTGGGAGAGAGATATAAGTGTTGCTTATGGTAACGTGTTCTTATATAAATATTAGATGTTAGGTTAGGGAATGCTATACTATTATTTTTAAACTGGAATAGGTTTGGGGGTATGTTAGAAATATATGTTAAATTTTTACCTTGCCGAATCTTCATAGTGGTTGAGGAATTGTTTTATCAAGAGGAATTTGTGATTATTAGAGAACCTGCCCTTATTTAATTGTTTAATTATTATTTAGGTTCTAGTTGACGTTGTTTCGAGCAATTGAAGTGAAGCTTGGTTTAGCCACTAGAGGTAAGTAGACTTCAACACATGACGTCTCTCAAGACGTATATATTTATATATATATATATATATAATTGTGGTAAAAATATATTTATATATATATACATACACATAATTGCAAAAGTGAAGTTTCAAAGACTTATACCATTGTTAGTGCTTTATACATACACAAACTCTATTATTTATTGTATATTATTGTGAAACTGTATATGTCAAGAGTGTTTCAAATGGTCAACTAGACAGTCTGCAACCTTTGCCAGCACAGGGTTAAGTGTTGGTCTTCGGCCGAAGTAGTGTTAGTGTGGTGTGGTGCAGTGTTATTGTTGCTCTTCGGAGCTAGTGTTGCCTCTTTGAGGTTAGTGTTATTGTTCCCATGGGAAATCACCCACCGAGAGTTTAGCAGCTTTTTTCTGTGTTTGACTAATATTTTTCATATTGAATTACTGTTTATTTACTACTGTTCTTTTAGGTGAAAAATTGCTTATTTTCAAAATAAAATTGTTTCTACCTATTTGGTGCATATTGGCATATAAATGTGGTCATTATTTTATTAATGTTTACAGTGTTATAGTGAAGTATTTTATTTTAACAGCTTTATAGAATATATTATATTACAGTTTAAACTAATTTTAATTGTATCGTGATGACTATATTTTGTCAATGATATTATCGTTTTGTTTTGGAAGACATCCTCATGTTTGTAGTCTCTTATTGAGCCTTTAGCTCACCCCTTTTTCCATCCTTTCAGATTAGAGTTATGGAGTGTCTTTTGGGGGTAGATCAGTGGAGCCTTAGATGGACGACTTCGTTTGGAGCTTGATAGTTGCAGAATTGTTTTAGTAAAATTGTTTCAGGACAATGAGATTATTATTTTGGAACTATTTTGAGATGTTATTTGGAGATTTTACATTCAAGAATATTATTGTTGTTTTGTTTTTATGGATTGTTAAGGAAATCTGATGATATTCAAGAAGTTTATTTGAGGGTAAATATTACGCTCTGTTCCATTATGTCACTGTTGATTATTTTCTAAGACAGGTTATGCATCTAAATCCCTATTTAAGGGTTTGGGGTGTTACAGTTATGGTATCAGAGCATAGGTTTATGATTCTGTAGACTTATAGGTTTGATCTTAAGACTATTTTGGAACAAGAGTGTGATTACAAGGAATTTTAATGTTAGAATTAGTTGACCTTTTATAGTGATTTTATATTTTGTTTTGTTTTGTTTATTATTCTAAAGTGTGTAGGAATGATTGTTGTACTATCTATGTGTTTGGTTTTGACCCTCTGAAATATTTGAAATATTTACTTATGAAATCTTATTGTATTACTTAGAGATATGGCTCCACCAAGGAGGAACCCAGGGAACAGTCAACCGAATGCTGGGGGACCAACTAATCTCCAGGCTATTATTGAAGCCATTGGGGGCTTAACCAATATAGTGCAACATCAAGTGGGAGCCACCAATCCGACTAGTGCCTTGGAGAAGTTTAGGAAGCTTGATCCTCCTGCTTTCAAGGGTACAAAGGATCCAATTGAGGCTGACAACTGGCTTAAGGAGATAGAAAGGCTCTTTAGAGTAATGGAAATTAGTGATGAGCAACGAGTTGTCCTTGCTGTTTTTGTACTGAAAGGTGATGCATTGGAATGGTGGGAGTCCACGGAGAGGACACATGGAAGAGAAGTTATAACTTGGCAGCATTTTGTTGAGCTCTTCCGTAAGAGGTATTTTCCTGATAGTTTGATGGTGCAAAAGGAAGCTGAGTTCATTCGCATAGCACAAGGTACTCAATCAGTGTATGAGTATGAGCGGAAATTTGCTGAATTATCCCGCTTTGCTCCACACATGGTTGACACGGAAGCAAGGAAGGCCAGGCATTTTGAAAGAGGTTTAAGGGAGGAAATTCAGGGACCGGTTTCCATGTTCAAATTGGAAACATACGCAGAAGTGGTGGATCGAGCTCTCATAGCAGAGAGAAATTGCAATCGTCTCTCAAGGGCCAATGATCAAGAGAGGAAGCCAACCCAGAGTCATTTTCTTAAGGGGAAGTCTAGTGGAAGTTCATTCAAGAAGCAAGGGGTGCCTAATTCAAATAAGAAGGCATACAAAACTTGTCCAAGATGTGGAAAGGCTCATAGTGGAACATGTTATTTGGAGTCAAGGGCGTGTTTTAAATGTGGTAAGACTGGACACTTCATCAAGGATTGTCCAGATATGCGAGCTAAACAAACTACCAATCCAAATGGGAGCCAACAGAGACCTAAGGTTCAGGGTCGAGTTTTTGCTTTGACTAAACAGGACGCCGAGGCCTCCCCATCAGTGGTTTCAGGTACACTTCTTGTTTCCAGTCAGCATGCACAAGTGTTATTTGATTCTGGTTCAACCCATTCTTTCATCTCACGTAGACTTGCACAAAGGCTAAACATAGAACCTGAGAGTTTAAATTATGAATTGTGTGTTGCTACACCTTCTGGACAACAAATGATTACCCATAAAGTGTACAAGTCTTGTAATGCTTTAGTCTCTGGGAGGGAATTAAAAGCAGATCTTATGTTGCTTGATATGTTTGAGTTTGATGTGATTCTAGGGATGGATTGGTTATCTACTTTTCATGCTTCCATAGAGTGTTTTGGGAAGAAGGTAGTATTTAGAATTCCTGGGGAGCCAGAATTCTTCTTCGAGGGAGATCGTGTGGTGAAACCACCTGTATTGGTGTCAGTGATGCAGGCAAGGCGATTGCTAAGGAAGGGATGTGAAGGGTTCCTTGTTTGTGCTTTGAAGGGTGATAAAGAGTTAAAAGTTGAAGACATCCCAGTGGTGAAAGAGTTCCCAGATGTGTTCTCTGAGGACTTACCTGGACTACCCCCTGACAGAGAGGTTGAGTTCTCTATTGACCTAGTACCTGGTACCGGCCCAATTTCCAAAGCACCTTATAGAATGGCCCCTATAGAGCTCAATGAGTTGAAGGAGCAATTGCAAGACTTGCTTGATAAAGGCTTTATTCGGCCTAGTGCTTCGCCTTGGGGTGCTCCAGTGTTGTTTGTTAAGAAGAAGGATGGTAGTATGCGGTTGTGCATTGACTATAGGGAGTTGAACAAGGTAACCGTCAGAAACAAATACCCTTTGCCACGAATTGATGATTTGTTTGATCAGCTTCAGGGCGCTCAAGTCTTCTCTAAAATTGACTTGAGATCTGGTTATCATCAGTTGAGGGTTAAGAAGGATGACATAACAAAGACAGCTTTTCGAACCAGGTATGGTCATTATGAGTTCTTAGTGATGCCTTTTGGTCTAACTAATGCTCCTGCTGTTTTTATGGATTTGATGAATAGGGTATTTCATGAGTATTTGGATCGGTTTGTCATTGTTTTCATTGATGACATCTTGGCTTACTCTAAAAGCCAAGAAGAGCATGAGGAACACTTGAGAATGGTGTTGCAGATTTTAAGAGACAAGAAGTTGTATGCTAAATTAAAGAAGTGTGAGTTCTGGTTGAATCAAGTGGTGTTCTTAGGACATGTGATCTCTAGAGATGGAATTACAGTGGACCCTAGTAAGATCGAAGCTGTAGTTAATTGGGCTGCCCCTACTAATGTAAGTGAGGTAAGAAGTTTTTTGGGCCTTGCAGGTTATTATAGAAGATTTGTGGAAGGATTTTCCAGTATTGCAACTCCTCTGACTCGATTAACTCGAAAACATGCAAAGTTTGACTGGACAGAGGAATGTGAAAGAAGTTTCCAGGAGTTGAAGCAACGGTTGGTTTCTGCACCAGTATTGACTATTCCATCTGGTTCGGGTGGTTTTGTGATATATAGTGATGCATCTCGTAAGGGTCTTGGTTGTGTCCTGATGCAACATGGGAAGGTGGTTGCTTATGCCTCTCGACAACTAAAGAATTATGAACAGAATTATCCAACTCATGATTTGGAATTGGCAGCAGTGGTTTTTGCATTGAAGATTTGGAGGCATTACTTGTATGGTGAGAGATGTGAAATATACACTGACCATAAAAGTTTGAAGTACATATACACTCAAAAAGAATTAAATTTGAGACAAAGGAGATGGCTAGAATTGATTAAAGACTATGATTGTTCTATAAATTACCATCCTGGTAAAGCCAATGTTGTGGCTGATGCACTTAGTCGAAAGTCGTATAGCTTTTCAGCTGCTTTATTAACTACTCAGAAGCATATTATTGTTGATCTTCAGAAACTTGGAGTAGACATAGTGACTGGAGACTCCCAATCCTACCTGGCAAGTTTAAGTGTACAACCCACCCTAATTGATAAGATCAAAGCTGCTCAGAGTGGTGACCCTCAATTGTTTAAGATCATGGAACAAGTACGTGGTGGAAGTAGATTTGATTTTAGTATCTCTGATGATGGTGTTTTGAGGTTTGGTAATAGGCTTTGTGTGCCTAATGATTCATTGATTAAAAGAGAGATATTGGAGGAAGCACATCGTTCGCCTTATACAATGCATCCGGGTAGTACCAAGATGTATCATGACCTTCGAGAAGTTTATTGGTGGATTAACATGAAAAGAGAAATTGCTCAATTTGTGGAACAATGCTTGATTTGCCAGCAAGTCAAAGTGGAGCATTAGAGGCCATCAGGGTTGTTACAACCTTTACCTATTCCTGAGAGGAAGTGGGAGAATATCACCATGGACTTTGTGTGTGGATTACCGAGATCACCTAAGAATCATGATGCTATTTGGGTGGTGGTGGATAGGTTGACTAAATCTGCCCACTTCATTCCAATTAGAATGAACTACTCTCTTGACAAACTGGCTGAACTTTATATAAATGAGATTGTGAGATTGCATGGAGTGCCAGCTTCTATTGTATCTGATAGAGATTCGAGGTTCACTTCAGGGTTTTGGGATAGTTTGCAAAAAGCCTTGGGTACTAAGTTGAACTTTAGTACTGCTTGCCACCCTCAAACGGATGGACAGTCTGAGAGAACTATCCAAACTTTGGAAGACATGTTGAGAGCTTGTGTCTTGGATTTCAAGGGTAGTTGGAATGACTATTTGACTTTGGTGGAGTTTGCTTATAACAATAGTTATCACTCTAGTATTAAGATGGCACCTTATGAGGCTTTGTATGGGAGAAAGTGTAGATCCCCAGTTTGTTGGGATGAGGTTGGAGAGAGGAGAATCTTGGGTCCTGAGATTGTCCAAAGGACCAGTGAAAAGATTGATGTGATTCGGGAAAGGTTGCGTGCAGCTCAGAGTAGACAGAAAAGTTATGCTGATCCACGGAGAAGAGAAGTGGAATTTGAAGTTGGAGACATGGTTTTCATTCGAGTGTCACCTATGAAAGGAGTTATGAGGTTTGGCAAGAAGGGTAAGTTAAGCCCTAGGTACGTGGGGCCCTTTGAAGTTTTGGAGAGAGTTGGTTCTGTTGCTTACCGGCTTGCTTTACCACCGACCTTGTCAAGGTTACATAACGTTTTTCATGTATCCATGTTGAGGAGGTATGTTCCCGATCCTTCTCATATCTTGAGTTATGAGCCACTTCAAGTCAAAGAGAACTTATCCTACGAGGAAGTCCCGATTCAGATTTTAGATCGTAAAGAGCAAGTGCTACGTAATAAGACTATACATTTGGTCAAAGTATTATGGAGGAACCACTCCATGGAAGAAGCTTCATGGGAGCGTAAAGACGAAATGCAATCCAAATATCCCCAGCTTTTTCTGCAGTGAGGTATGTTTTGAATTTTCGAGGACGAAAATTTTATAAGAGGGGGAGAATGTAACACCCGTCTCACTTAAAATTTAATTTAATTACTTCTAGAGAGTAGATTTGATAAATTGCTTAATTATTTTGGAGGAGATAATTAATTTTATATTGTGATTTTTTTTTTATAATGATAACAATAATAAAAATAATATTAATGTGTTTAGTGGGAATATAAGTGGGTCTTGGAAGTTTATTTTAGTGTAGTGGGCTTCTAAATTTTCAGCCCAACTGAAATTAGCCTTATCATGGAATAGGCTTCTAAACTTTCAGCCCAAGTGCAACAGCTTTATAATGAAAGAAAATTAGGGTTTCCTATGTGAAAGGTGGAGAAAGAGACCCTTGAAACTAGAAGCGGCTGTGAAAGAAATTCTGCCAAACTGACAAGACGACATCAAGGTAATTTTCAGCAACTGATATTCGATTTTGTGGTATTGAGATTGCTGAAATTGTGTTTTGCTGGAATTTCACATTCACGTTGTTGGCTGAAATAGTGATTTGTGCTATTAGATTTATATATAAGTATATATAGATATATATATATATAGCCGATTGTCACGGTTTGAGTTTTAAGAATACGAATGTAATTGAACTGCTTCGTTTGTTGGCTTTGGACTTGTACTCATGATTCATGCATTGGACGGTTACAATTGGCATATAAAGTTCGATCATTGCACCTTTTGGATAGTTATTGCAGTTTTTGGATTGTTATGGCATTGCTTAGTAAAATAAGCACTGCTTGAACAATCCGTATATTATAATATATATATATATATATATGTAATAAAATATATTAAAGGAAGAATGGTTGCACTGCTTGGCCATTAAGGGAACAATCCGTGTATTATATATATATATATATATATATATATTAACGCTTGGCTTTTGGTTTGCACGGATTGTTATATATATAATCTGTATGGTATGTTATATTATATATATATATTATTTATATATATATATATGTAATATAATATATATGGGTTTGGTTTTATATTAATATATATTAACGCTAGGATTAAAGTATTTGTTTAATGAAATTTATTCCTAATGAGATTAGGATTATGTTTTCAAGGTGTCTAGCGTTATTATGGTTCTTAATTTTAAAAACCTTTAATTTAAAACATCTAGTGGGAGAGAGATATAAGTGTTGCTTATGGTAACGTGTTCTTATATAAATATTAGATGTTAGGTTAGGGAATGCTATACTATTATTTTTAAACTGGAATAGGTTTGGGGGTATGTTAGAAATATATGTTAAATTTTTACCTTGCCGAATCTTCATAGTGGTTGAGGAATTGTTTTATCAAGAGGAATTTGTGATTATTAGAGAACCTGCCCTTATTTAATTGTTTAATTATTATTTAGGTTCTAGTTGACGTTGTTTCGAGCAATTGAAGTGAAGCTTGGTTTAGCCACTAGAGGTAAGTAGACTTCAACACATGACGTCTCTCAAGACGTATATATTTATATATATATATATATATAATTGTGGTAAAAATATATTTATATATATATACATACACATAATTGCAAAAGTGAAGTTTCAAAGACTTATACCATTGTTAGTGCTTTATACATACACAAACTCTATTATTTATTGTATATTATTGTGAAACTGTATATGTCAAGAGTGTTTCAAATGGTCAACTAGACAGTCTGCAACCTTTGCCAGCACAGGGTTAAGTGTTGGTCTTCGGCCGAAGTAGTGTTAGTGTGGTGTGGTGCAGTGTTATTGTTGCTCTTCGGAGCTAGTGTTGCCTCTTTGAGGTTAGTGTTATTGTTCCCATGGGAAATCACCCACCGAGTGTTTAGCAGCTTTTTTCTGTGTTTGACTAATATTTTTCATATTGAATTACTGTTTATTTACTACTGTTCTTTTAGGTGAAAAATTGCTTATTTTCAAAATAAAATTGTTTCTACCTATTTGGTGCATATTGGCATATAAATGTGGTCATTATTTTATTAATGTTTACAGTGTTATAGTGAAGTATTTTATTTTAACAGCTTTATAGAATATATTATATTACAGTTTAAACTAATTTTAATTGTATCGTGATGACTATATTTTGTCAATGATATTATCGTTTTGTTTTGGAAGACATCCTCATGTTTGTAGTCTCTTATTGAGCCTTTAGCTCACCCCTTTTTCCATCCTTTCAGATTAGAGTTATGGAGTGTCTTTTGGGGGTAGATCAGTGGAGCCTTAGATGGACGACTTCGTTTGGAGCTTGATAGTTGCAGAATTGTTTTAGTAAAATTGTTTCAGGACAATGAGATTATTATTTTGGAACTATTTTGAGATGTTATTTGGAGATTTTACATTCAAGAATATTATTGTTGTTTTGTTTTTATGGATTGTTAAGGAAATCTGATGATATTCAAGAAGTTTATTTGAGGGTAAATATTACGCTCTGTTCCATTATGTCACTGTTGATTATTTTCTAAGACAGGTTATGCATCTAAATCCCTATTTAAGGGTTTGGGGTGTTACACTTGGTGCAGTGAAATTCAAAACCAAAGATCAAAAGTTCTTAGGAAGACTTTTAATCTTCACTCCAATTCCACTTAATGAACAAGAAGTGTGGTCTCTCAATCAGTTTCTAAGGAGAGAATAAGAAAGTGTCCAACACTCACAAACAAACCATTTCATGTTCTCATGTGATCATAATGAAAACCACTCAAAAACAATCATTTAAGAAAATCCTAAATGTGGCTGCCCAACATACTGAGGTTTTGATCGTAACTTATAGATCTCACATTTGATATATCAAAGCAACCTACATCTCATGATCAGGAACATTATTCTCTCAGGATTTAGAGTTAATGTAAATAAAAGTCGTGAGATTTATTATTCATTTGATAGTCGTTAGGAGAATAATAAATCTCACAGCAGTCCAATTCAATATGTCTCAACTCTTAAAACATATTAACATATCAACTAGAAGCCTCCACTTCTATGATCAAGACAAATCATCTTAGCTAATATGTTATAATCTTCGTAGATGAAATGCCCAATTTCATCACCGAATACGAACTAAAATTCTGAGTTTACAAAGAACTTGTGATTTATATCTTCTGTGACTTTTCACATAAATCACATACGATGCATCTCATGGACTAAAATAATGTCTCATTAGTTCACTTATAGATAGTCTCATGTACTTAAACAATTTAATTATTTATGACATGCCAATAAATTGAATTTTTTATAGCATAAACCCCAACAGTGTATGTGTGCGCATGGTTATTGCATGCGTGCACATGCTTATTGCATGCGTACGCAAATTCAAAGTATGCGTACGCATACAACTGGGCATCGCATGCATGCCCTATGTATGCGCATGCATACTCATGCCTAAAAACCCTAATCCGTGTCTATTGTTTCTATTTTCTTTGTTTTATTTATATAATATGCCTCTATCTGAGTTTTTTTCTTATATTCAAGCCTCTTCTTCTCTGTATTGCTTTGTTTTGCTTGTTTTATCTCTTTTATTTTAATTATGGTTGTCATTTATTGATTACCATGAAATGCATATAATATGAACACGCATTGATGCATAGGTGCTATGATGCAGTGAGGTAAGCGAGGTAAGTCATGCATTCACATGGACATGCATTGTTTTGAATATTGTCTTGCCTTGGTGATGAACATGAACATGTTTGTTTATATGCCATCTCTGATGTTTAGGTAAAATAACATGTATTTGATTCTGCCATACTGTGTTTCTGCCCTTGAAATTAAATTTTTAAATGACATGATAGATGAATACTAAGTTTTGGGATGATTATGCCATGTTTGTGTCTTAGATGCATGCTAAGGTGTATGTGAGTTGGAATAACGATTTTAAGCTTTCCTTCAATGGGCTTAAGACATGGAACACAATGAGTGGAAGCCAACCCATGGGTCGGGTGGGGTTGGGTGCCTAACACCTTCCTATCCCTATACCAAAACTCCAAACACATGCGATGGTAGTAGATCAGTCCTTCCACGAAGGGCTCTAATATATGGTTCCTAGACCTAATCTAGGTGGCAACTCCATTTTTCTCTGCCATGGTCCACCCTAGGCCAAGGCATACCCCCCTCTGAACCTTACATTGTGAGAGCTTACGCCCACATCAAGTCAATTTCCATTTGATCGGGCCTTAAACCAACCTTGGGCTTTAGAATTCTAACATCATTGGGGAACGGGGGCCCAAGTCATAAGGGGTACAAAATACGGTGTTTACACTCGCTAGGGAGTTTATGTGGAAGACTCTAACTCACAAAGGAGTTAACTTGGTAATTTGGACCTATGGGGAAGTCCTTGATGATTCTATCCTATTGGGGGAAATTCTTCTTTTGGTAAGGTATGCGCGTCAGCATTAGCCTTAATCGCTAGGTCTGGATTCGATCCAAAATGAGGGGTTATGTCATGCATTTTGAAATGAAAAGGGAAAGACTTTCCAACCAAGCACAACAGAGATATATATATATATATAGATAAAGGTGTAGCAGAAATTAAATATTACTACCCTAGGTTTGCACATGTGAAGGAAAGTTGTAAAGCATGCTTACAAAAGCAAAAAAGCTTACAACATGCACAAAAATATCTCAAAGCCAGTTTTGAAATCCAATTTATGAAAAAAGATTTGTGAAAATATTTTTTTTAAATAGTTTACAACATATGGTGAAAACATTTTTTTTTTCAAAAGAAAGCCTGAAGGCTAATGCCAATTTCAATATTTTAGAAGGCCAACGACCAAAAATTAATAGCAAGCCAAAAGCTTTAAAGGCTAAACTCTAGAAGTATTCCTAGTGGAGTCGTCAATCTATCGATGCCTCACGGTGGTCAACTATCCATTGCGGCAATAAGCATGCCTTCTGCCACCATCGGAGGTGGGGCGGTTCTCATTTATGTAAGACATAGGCTCGGGTGTTGTGAAAGAGGGTAAGAAAAAGGACATTTTTCCAAATCTAATATGGACAGTAAAAAATCTTGATTATTGAGTTCGGAAGTTTGGTTACTTGTAGGGAAGGTGTTAGGCACCCTATAATGCCTATCTGGAGACAGTCCTTTGTTTTGGTAAATTCATAATTTTTTAGTCATTGGCAGTTAAAAACAAAGTATTGGCATTAGATTTAGGGGATTTAAAAGAATTGGGCTTTGGGGTTTGATTTCAAAAAAGGGTGTGGCCTTCATCAATGCCTTGCTATCAAGGCATTGGGGTTTATGCTTGTCTATATAAATATATATATATATATATATATATATATATATCAAGCACGCACAATGCAAACACACTAAGCAGAAAAGTAAAGAAAACATTGCCAACATCTATAAGGTATGGCCCAAGCAAGGTACAAGAAAAAGAAAGGATTAGACATTGCCATACCAAAAGGATGTGGCCCATGCAAGGTACAAGAAAGAGAGCACTAATCTAGAAAGCTATAGACATGGTTCTAAAAGAAAAGGATAAGAGAGAGAGAGAGAGAGAGAGAGAGGGCCCCACAGAAAGACTAAGCCTCCTAATCTACTAATCTTTGCCCTTTTAGCTTGCCTTTTTTGCTTACATTTTAGAAGTCGTGCTTGCATTCTGCATGTACATGCAATAAACAAGGAAAACACAAAGCCAATAGACAAGCAAAGAGATAACAAACAAGAATAAACATCACTGAGCAGATAAACAAAGCAAGCACACAAAGGAAATAAGACATGCTAACAAACAGGCAAAGAAAGAAAGCATACGAAGAGACAAACAAAGGAAGCATGCGAAGAAGTAAACAAGCATGTTATCAAACAAGTAAACAAAGAGTCAGTGTCCTCAAAGGACAAATGTAGGTTTGGATATGGTGTCCGTAGGTCCATTATATTAGAGTACAAACGAAACCTATGCCATCAAGCAGAGTTCCTAAAAGGGACTCGGGATTTCGTGTACAAAGACAGGTGTAAACCCACACAAAATCATAGGTAGGAACTATGCCTGATGACACAAACCAGCAAGCAAAGATGCATGCATGAACATGTAAACAAAGATGTAAACAAAAGCAAGGAATCAACACAAGGTGGCAGAAAGCAAGCAAGCACAAAGAGATGCAAAGCATGTTATCACACAATGATAAAGCTAATTATGTTATGAGGCATATATGAGCCTAACATGAGAAACCCTAACAAGCAAAGCTAAACAAAGGAGAGAGAGAGGCAAGCCAATTATCTTACCAACATGGTTGCATCCAAACAAGCCACAAAAGGAGAAAGGAAGCAACCCAATGCACAAGAGGGCACCAAAGGTGCAAACACACATGTCCAAAAGTGAAACAAAGCATGTGACGCAAAGCCAGGATGCAAGAACCTAAATCTAAGCACATAATGTTATGACATATGTGATTTAATGTTAGGAACATATGTCATATTAGAATTGGCTAACCCTTTGACAAAATACAATTTACTTGTAATTGGGCAGATCTAGGATGTGTTTAATACTTCAAGGAATAAGGTTTCAAGTTCAAGTGTTAAAGCCATGCAAGACTATCCAAGAAACAAGTGAAAAAGTGCTGGTTTTTAAATCTCGACAGCTAGTTCTATCGAGGGTTAAAGAGTTGCTGAAGCCCGAAGCTTGATAGCTAGCTTGATAGATAAGTTATCTATCGAGGTTTATGAAAAATAGATTTTCAGCTCTGATTTTCATCCAATCCGTGAGTATATGTTTAAGCTTTCTTTTCTCACAACCCTAAACATATATAAGGATTATTTTAAGGGCCGTCGAAGGTTATGCGAGTATAGAGCAAAGTTTTCTTCATACAAATTGTGACTGGAGACAAAATTTTCCCTAGTTCATCTTTCTTTTGAAGAAGCTGCTGTATTCATACACCATAGGGTTTTGTGACCAAGGAACTTCTTGATCTTCATCGTGCGATGAACTGAAGAACTTTGCAGCAACATCCTTCTTAAGTTGGTGATTAAGTCGCGTACTGGGTGTTGGAAAATAACATGTTCATATCACATACAAAACATACGCAGTGGAAAATTAACGGATCTACTTCATTCGCAATTGATAACAAGTGCTATGTAAATTTCAGAATATATGAACAAGAGAATGTACCTTGGTATAGTGAATTTCAAAACCGAATAAAGAAAAGCACTTGAAAACACTTTTGATCTTCACCCCAATTCTACTTGATGCCCAAGATGTGTGGTCTCTCAATCAGTTCTATGTGTTTGTTCTAGAGAGAATATGAAAGAGTCTCTCTCCCACATACATATGAACATACAAACCATTTCATTCTAATATAAAATTTTCTATGTTTCTCTCTACATAACTGATTATCTAATTGGGTTAGCCTTTTAGGCCTTCCCAATTGGGCTTTAGTGTGTGGCTTGGAGTGGGACCAAAAGGGAACAAATAAAACACTAGCTCCAATGGGCCGTGGGCTTTTCTGTCAACTCTTGACAAGTCCAAAGTTACCATTAATTATATTTAATACCACTATATAAATATAATTGCACTCTAGGCCTTATTAATAAATTATATCCCAAGATTTTATTATACATGCAACCCCTTCATAAGATATTTGTAGTAATACAAAATCATGAATATAGACTGCCACTTTGTAAATTACTACATCTTAATCCTTGAGTACCCGGTTTAATCCTTTTAAGTTATTCATCATATATTTATGAAATCTAATTTCATAAATATATACTTTAGTTTTACTAAAGTGGTTAGGCCTAACTCTCTGAATAACTGAACCCATTAAACTTATCTCATGAGAATATTTTATATCTCCGTTAAGAGACTATGAATTCCATCTTAAGAATATATGTTCCATCAACACTAAATGTGGCTGCCCAACATACTGAGATTTTGAACGATACTTTAGATCTCACTCCTGATATATCAAAGCAACCTATATTTCATTATCAGGTCCATTATTCTCTCAAGATTAAGAGTTCATGTGAATAGAAGTTGTGAGATTTATTATTCAATTGACAGTCGTTAGGAGAATAATAAATCTCACAGCGGTCCAGTTCAATATGTCTTAACTCTTAAAACATATCAACAAGAAGTCTCCACTTCCATTATCAAGACAAATCATCTTAGTTAATATGTTTTAGTTTTCGTAGATGAAATGCCCAATTTCATCACCGACTACAAACCAAAATTCTGAGTTTACAAAGAACTTGTAATCTATATCTTCTGTGACTAAACCACATAAATCACATATTATGCATCTCATGGACTATTTGATAATGTCCGAATATTAATGTTACCATTATTTTAGATAATAACAAAACAACTTTATTAATCATAATACTAAGTCATACATCATTTAATATATAATGTCAAACATAATATCATTCATAGCATCATACAATAGGATTTAAGGGCACTTATCCCAACAATCTCTCACTTGCCCAAAAGACTATTGTGCACTAATCTAACCCTCATTCCCTCCAAATGTGACTCGAAGGTCCTTTGAGGCAAGGCTTTGGTAAAGGGATCTGCTAGGTTATTTGCACTTTCAATCTTTGCTACCACTACATCTTCATGAGCAACAATGTCTCGAATGATGTGGTATTTTCTCTCAATGTGCTTTCCTTTCTTGTGATTCCTTTGATCTTTGGATTGTGCAATCGCTCCACTATTGTCGCAAAACAATGTGATAGGAACTTGATCCATTCTCACTACACTAAGATCAGAAAGGAATTTCTTGAGCCATACAGCTTCTTTTGCTGCTTCACAAGCAGTAACATATTCTGCTTCCATGGTGGAGTCCGCAATACAAGATTGCTTAACACTCCTCCAACTTATGGCACCACCTCCCAAGGTGAATACACATCCTGACGTGGACTTTCTAAAATCTAGATCCGATTGCAAGTCTGAATCTGTATAGCCTATGGGAATCAAATCCTTACAACGGTAAACAAGCATATAATCTCTCATTCTTCGTAGATACTTGAGAATATGCTTTACAGCTTGCCAATGTAGTGGTCTTGAATTTGATTGATATCGACTGACCATGCCAACTGAAAAACAGATATCTAGTCTAATACAAAGCATGGCATACATGAGACTTCCTATTGTAGAAGCATAAGAAACTTGTCTCATCATATTTTCTTCCTCTTGAGTCTTAGGCCTTTGGTCATCAGATAGAGGAACTCCATGTCTGAAAGGAAGTAATCATTTCTTGGATTTTTGCATGCTAAACCATTCTAAAACCTTATCTATATATCCAGCTTGTGATAAGCCTAACATCTTATTCTTGCGATCTCGACAAAGTTTGATCCCTAGAATAAAGTTAACCTCACCCAAGTCTTTCATATCAAATTAGCTTGACAACCAAACCTTTACTGATGACATTAAACCTACATCATTTCCAATTAGTAGAATATCATCAATATAAAGCACTAGGAACATTACTACTTTGTCTTGATGTCTTTTGTACACACATGGTTCATCAAGATTTTGTTCAAAACCAAATGACTTAATTGCTTGATCAAATCTGATGTTCCATGACTTAGATGCTTGCTTAAGTCCATAAATTGACCTTTTCAACTTGCATACCATATGCTCTTGGTTCTTAGCTATGAATCCTTCCGATTGCATCATATAGATTTCCTCTTTAAGATTGTCATTGAGAAATGCAGTCTTGACATCCATTTGCCAAATCTCATAATCATAATGAGCAGCAATGGATAAGAGAATTTTTATAGATTTAAGCATTGCTACTGGTGAAAAGGTTTCTTCATAATCAATACCTTCTTTTTTAGTGTACCCTTTCTCTTTTTGAGTGTGCCCTTTCGCCTCTAGCCTTGCTTTAAAGGTTTCAACCTTTCCATCTATTGCTCTCTTCCTCTTGTAAACCCATTTGCAACCAAAAGGTTTAATGCCGTTAGGCGGCTTTACAAGATCCCAAACTTGATTAGAATACATGGAATCTAATTCAGATTTCATAGCTTTGACCCAATGATGTGCATCTATATCATTCATTGCTTCTTCATAAGTGTATGGATCAGTTTCGACCTCCTCTGAGATAGCTTCATAAGTCTCTCCAAGACCTATGAATCTTATAGGTGGCCTAACATTCCTCCCACTACGACGAGGAATCTGTGTACTAGACATCTCATGAGTAGTATCTTGTGGTGTATCTAATACAGCCACATCATCTCTAGTTTCATCCATTGGTTGTTCAATTACAGGTTCATTCATTTCAGCCAAGACAACTCTACTTCTAGGAGTAAAATTATTCATGTAGTCATTTTCTAAGAATTTAGCATTTGTACTAACAAAAACTTTGTTATCTTTACAACTATAGAATAAATAACCCCTAATTTCTTTTGGATAACCCACAAGCAAACACACTTCTGATTTTGGTTCCAACTTATCAGGCTTCCCTTTTAACACATGTGCAGGACAACCCCAAATGTGGAGATATATCATACTAGGCTTACGCCCACTCCACAATTCCATGGGTGTTTTGGGAACAGATTTTGATGGAACTAAATTCAAAAGATGTATTGTTGTATCTAAGGCATAACCCAAAAAAAAAATAGGTAAAGTTGAGTAACTCATCATGGACCTAACCATTTCTAAAAGAGTCTTATTCCTTCTTTCTGCTACACCATTTTGTTGGGGAGTTCCAGGTGCAGTCAATTGGGATACAATCTCATTTTGAGTTAAGTAATCCTTGAAATCCCCAAGAAGGTATTCGCCACCACGATCAGATCAATTGGCCTTTATGCGTTTACCCAATTGATTCTCAACTTCAGCCCTAAACTCTCTAAATTTTTCAAAGGCTTCAGACTTTCATCTTATTAGGTACACATAACCATATCTTGAGTAATCATCGGTGAAAGTGATGAAGTACTCATAACCTCCTTTTGCTTGGGTTGACATAGGACCACAAACATCTGTATGAACTAATTCAAGCAACTCTTGGGCTCTTCTACCTTTTGCATTAAAAGGTCGCTTGATCATTTTGCCTTCCAAACAAGATTCACAAACTGGAAATTCATCAAAGTCCAATGGCTCTAAGAAACCATCTTCGATCAGTTTTTGAATTCTGTTTGGATTAATATAACCCAAACGCAAGTGCCAAAGATATGCATCATTAGTAGAAGGAAACATTCTCTTTAATGATTTTACATGAGAGTTATTATCTAATTCAGAATTGTATAATTCATGCTTATCAAGAATTAAAATATAAAGACCATCCACAATATTGCCCGAACAGATAAACATTTTATTCTTCTTTATTACAACATTGTCTTTAAGGATAACACAATATCCATTTTTACCCAAATAAGTTGCAGAAATTAAATTCCTACAAACATTAGGTACATACAAATAGTCATCTAATATTAAAACTCTTAACTCAAAACATAAACTATAAACACCAATAACTACAACTGGAATCCTGCTCCCATCAGCCAAAGTAAGAAACAATTCCCCTTCATTAAGCCTTCTGGTCTCCTGGAATCCCTGCAAAGAATTGCATATATGATTAGTACAACCTGAATCCACACACAAGGAATCTGTGAGATTTTGTACCAAACATATTTCAAGGAGGAATGAGCTATTCATACCCTTATTATTGGCAGTCTTAAATTTTGGACAATTTCTCTTCTAATATCCTTTCTCACCACAATGGAAACATTTTCCTTTCAGCTCTTTCCTTTGTCGGCAACCCCTAAGACAATTTGTTTACCCTCTTGCTTAGTGAAGTCCTTCTTCTTCTTCTTCTTACCCTTGCCTTTTGACTTAGGTTGAGAAGTAAAAACTTCACCCATATTGGCTTCAACACTAGGTACCAAGAATGCCTTCCGCCGCTACCAACTCACTCATTAATTCAGACAAAGAATAAATCTTTTTATTCATATTATAATTAAGTCTGAATTCCTTGAATGATTCCGGTAGTGACTAGAGTATCATATCCACTTAGGATTCTCCATCAATATTGGCACCTAAAACCTCTAATGTATCCAGATTAGCAATCATTGTAAGGCAATGCTCTCTCACTGAACTACCTTCAGCCATTTTGGTATTATAAATTTGTCACATGGTTTCTTGCCTTGCAGAACGGCCTTGCTCACCAAACATCTCCTTCAGACTTAGCATAATGTCCGAAGCTAGTTCTACATCCCGCATTTGATGCTGTAGAACATTTGAGATGGACGCTAGGATATAGCACTTGGCCATTTCATTAGATTTCTGCCAATGATCATATCGTTGTTTTTCCTCAAGAGGAGCATTTAATGAAGGAAAGCTAGGACATGGTTTAGTAAGCACATATTTGTGCTCTTCAGCAGTGAGAACTATGTCCAAATTTCTTTTCCAGTCAACATTGTTGGATCCAGTTAGTTTGTTTTGATTAAGAATGGTAACAAGTGGGCTAAATGATGCCATGTTCAAATTTGAAAATAATAAATATGAATATAATAAGTAAACTGGACATTATCAATTTAGCATATAAGCATATAATATGGAACCTTAATAAAACCATAATATAATATATGCAACGACAACTCAATCCCGCAATTAATATTTCTCGGAAGCGAGGTCATATCAATCACTATGATCAAGTGAGAATTATTCTCATTATTAATGCTATCATGGTAACTCTTACCAAACAAAAATAATTTGCCGCTTTACCTTCAGTCTCTAAGTAATAATGACATAGCTCCGAAGGGAGGTTAACATTATACTTAGTCAAGTGTATACCATTGCCTAGAATCAATGTGAGTCACCAAGTAACTCCACGGAAGCGTGGTCGTTCTTAATGTAAAAACAAACTTCATCTATCACTAAGAAGTTTAACCTGTAGTACCATAAATTAAACACCCTCCGAAAGGAGCAAGGCATATATGTCAAGGCGAGGTGCTTAATCATACTACTATAAACCGACAATGGAGACCGTGAGATCCAACCCTTGAATTTCTCTCCCACTAGATGTTTTAAATTAAAGATTTTATCTTTTAAACATGCATAAACTAATTATACACAACCTTGCACTTTATACATGTGAAAACATTTTGAAAAAGCTTCAAAAATCCCTTCATAAGCATTTTCGTGAGAATACCGTGACTAAGCACTTTCCGCGAAAAAGGCCTAAGGAAAAATAGTGAAAACACAAAATTCAGATAGAGACTTTCATGACTGTCTCGCGGGTATTCTGTGACTAAAAGCTTCCTATGAAAACAAGTTAAGAAAAAAATTGAAAACACAAAAATCAGACAGAAACTTTCGCTACTGTCTCATGACTGTTTCGCAAGTAAAGCTTACCCGCGAAAAACCCGTGTTTTCAGTTTTTCCAGAACAGCTACAAAAAGTTTTCAATGATTTTTCATGAACAAACAATTACCATATGAACATGATATGCAGAATTTGATATCAAAACTGAAATCTATTGATACAATAGCCTTAACGATCAATTTAACATACTTCAATTCAAATTTAAACAACATTATAACATTAATATCAGTTTTTATCAAATCATAGTTTCAACAACCATGCAGAAAATTAAATGAATATAAAATCTTCTAACATGATGAAATATTATTTCTAATTCCAAAACTCACAAAAACATGTTATACAAATCCGAAATGAAGACCGCTCTGATACCATTTGTTGGAAAATAACATGTTTGTATCGCATAAAAAACATACGCAGCGGAAAAATTAATGAATCTACTTCATTCGCAATTGATAACATGTGCTATGTAAATTTCAGAATATATGAACAATAAAGTGTACTTTGGTATAGTGAATTTCAAAACCGAATAAAGAAAAGCACTTGGAAACACTTTTGATCTTCACTCCAATTCCACTTGATGCCCAAGATGTGTGGTCTCTCAATCAGTTCTATGTGTTTGTTATAAAGAGAATATGAAAAAGTCTCTCTCTCACATACATATGAACATACAAACCATTTCATTCTAATATAAAATTCTGTACGTTTCTCTCCACATAACTGATTATCTAATTGGGCTAGCCTTTTGGGCCTTCCCAATTGGGCTTTAATGTGTGGCTTAGAGTGAGACCAAAAGGGAACAAATAAAACACTAGCTCCAATGGGCCGTGGGCTTTTCTGTCAACTCTTGACAAGTCCAAAGTTACCATTAATTATATTTAATACCACTATATAAATATAATTGCACTCTAGGCCTTATTAATAAATTATATCCCAAGACTTTATTATACATGCAACCCCTTCATAAAATATTCGTAGTAATACAAAGTCATGAATATAGACTGCCACTTTGTAAATTACTACATCTTAATCCTTGAATACCCGATTTAATCCTTTTAAGTTATTCATCATATATTTATGAAATCTAATTTCATAAATATATACTTTAGTTTTACTAAAGTGGTTAGGCCTAACTCTCTGAATAACTGAACCCATTAAACTTATCTCATGAGAATATTTTATATCTCCGTTAAGAGACTATGAATTCCATCTTAAGAATATATGTTCCATCAACACTAAATGTGGCTGCCCAACATACTGAGATTTTGAACGTTACTTTAGATCTCACTCCTGATATATCAAAGCAACCTACATTTCATGATCATATCCATTATTCTCTCAAGATTAAGAGTTCATGTGAATAGAAGTTGTGAGATTTTTTATTCAATTGACAGTCGTTAGGAGAATAATAAATCTCATAGCGGTCCATTTCAATATGTCTTAACTCTTAAAACATATCAACATATCAACTAGAAGTCTCCACTTCCATGATCAAGACAAATCATCTTAGTTAATATGTTATAGTCTTCGTAGATGAAATGCCCAATTTCATCACCAACTATGAGCCAAAATTCTGAGTTTACAAAAAACTTGTGATCTATATCTTCTGTGACTAAATCACATAAATCACATACTATGCATCTCATCTCATGGACTATTTGATAATGTCCGAATATTCATGTTACCATTTAGATAATAACAAAACAACTTTATTAATCAAAATATTAAGTCATACATCATTTAATACATAATGTCAAACAGAATATCATTCATAGCATCATACAATAGGATTTAAGGGCACTTATCCCAACACTGGGATCCATGCATCTATTGGTTAGTCATGTACTGGGAGCCGTGCATTGAAAAGAGAGATTGTCACTATAAAACAAGTCCAATTGGGTATTAAGGTAAGGGTTCAACTGTAAGTTGGTATAAGGTGCTAGGATTCCTTTACTTATAACCGCTTGTTGTGATAATAGTGAATTCTTGAGAGTGATGACCTTAAAATCACACAGTGAGGTTTTTGCCGTGCTGGTTTTTCCCATTCATAAACAAATCACTATGTCTATTTAATTTCTTCTGCATTTAGTTATTTGGTGATTTGTTGGTGCTGCCACACAAATTGTATGTTAATCTGATTAATTAATCAACTTGTCTAATTAATTGGTTATTGTAGGAAAATTTGGTTTTGTATCTCATACAAAACACACAGCAGAAGTAACAAACATGGATCTATTTCATTCATGATTGATAACATGCACTATGTAATTTTCAGAATTTAAGAACGAGATAGCGTACCTTGGTGCGGTGAAATTCAAAACAAAAGATTAGAAGTACTTGGGAACACTTTTAATCTTCACTCTAATTCCACTTTTGTAACACCCCAAACCCTTAATATTAATATTGATATTATTATTATTATCATTGTAAAAATCACAATATAAATTAATTATTTCCTCCAAAATAAATAAGCAATTTATCAAATCTACTCTCTAGAAGTAATTAAATTAAATTTTAAGTGAGACGGGTGTTACATTCTCCCCCTCTTATAAAATTTTCGTCCTCGAAAATTCAAAACATACCTCACTGTAGAAAAAGCTGGGGATATTTGGATTGCATTTCGTCTTTACGTTCCCATGAAGCTTCTTCCATGGAGTGGTTCCTCCATAATACTTTGACCAAATGTATAGTCTTATTACGTAGCACTTGCTCTTTACGATCTAAAATCTGAATCGGGACTTCCTCGTAGGATAAGTTCTCTTTGACTTGAAGTGGCTCATAACTCAAGATATGAGAAGGATCGGGAACATACCTCCTCAACATGGATACATGAAAAACGTTATGTAACCTTGACAAGGTCGGTGGTAAAGCAAGCCGGTAAGCAACAGAACCAACTCTCTCCAAAACTTCAAAGGGCCTCACGTACCTAGGGCTTAACTTACCCTTCTTGCCAAACCTCATAACTCCTTTCATAGGTGACACTCGAATGAAAACCATGTCTCCAACTTCAAATTCCACTTCTCTTCTCCGTGGATCAGCATAACTTTTCTGTCTACTCTGAGCTGCACGAAACCTTTCCCGAATCACATCAATCTTTTCACTGGTCCTTTGAACAATCTCAGGACCCAAGATTCTCCTCTCTCCAACCTCATCCCAACAAACTGGGGATCTACACTTTCTCCCATACAAAGCCTCATAAGGTGCCATCTTAATACTGGAGTGATAACTATTGTTATAAGCAAACTCCACCAAAGTCAAATAGTCATTCCAACTACCCTTGAAATCCAAGACACAAGCTCTCAACATGTCTTCCAAAGTTTGGATAGTTCTCTCAGACTGTCCATCCGTTTGAGGGTGGCAAGCAGTACTAAAGTTCAACTTAGTACCCAAGGCTTTTTGCAAACTATCCCAAAACCCTGAAGTGAACCTCGAATCTCTATCAGATACAATAGAAGCTGGCACTCCATGCAACCTCACAATCTCATTTATATAAAGTTCAGCCAGTTTGTCAAGAGAGTAGTTCATTCTAATTGGAATGAAGTGGGCAGATTTAGTCAACCTATCCACCACCACCCAAATAGGATCATGATTCTTAGGTGATCTCGGTAATCCACACACAAAGTCCATGGTGATATTCTCCCACTTCCTCTCAGGAATAGGTAAAGGTTGTAACAACCCTGATGGCCTCTGATGCTCCACTTTGACTTGCTGACAAATCAAGCATTGTTCCACAAATTGAGCAATTTCTCTTTTCATGTTAATCCACCAATAAACTTCTCGAAGGTCATGATACATCTTGGTACTACCCGGATGCATTGTATAAGGCGAACGATGTGCTTCCTCCAATATCTCTCTTTTAATCAATAAATCATTAGGCACACAAAGCCTATTACCAAACCTCAAAACACCATCATCAGAGATACTAAAATCAAATCTACTTCCACCACGTACTTGTTCCATGATCTTAAACAATTGAGGGTCACCACTCTGAGCAGCTTTGATCTTATCAATTAGGGTGGGTTGTACACTTAAACTTGCCAGGTAGGATCGGGAGTCTCCAGTCACTATGTCTACTCCAAGTTTCTGAAGATCAACAATAATATGCTTCTGAGTAGTTAATAAAGCAGCTGAAAAGCTATACGACTTTCGACTAAGTGCATCAGCCACAACATTGGCTTTACCAGGATGGTAATTTATAGAACAATCATAGTCTTTAATCAATTCTAGCCATCTCCTTTGTCTCAAATTTAATTCTTTTTGAGTGTATATGTACTTCAAACTTTTATGGTCAGTGTATATTTCACATCTCTCAACATACAAGTAATGCCTCCAAATCTTCAATGCAAAAACCACTGCTGCCAATTCCAAATCATGAGTTGGATAATTCTGTTCATAATTCTTTAGTTGTCGAGAGGCATAAGCAACCACCTTCCCATGTTGCATCAAGACACAACCAAGACCCTTACGAGATGCATCACTATATATCACAAAACCACCCGAACCAGATGGAATAGTCAATACTGGTGCAGAAACCAACCGTTGCTTCAACTCCTGGAAACTTCTTTCACATTCCTCTGTCCAGTCAAACTTTGCATGTTTTCGAGTTAATCGAGTCAGAGGAGTTGCAATACTGGAAAATCCTTCCACAAATCTTCTATAATAACCTGCAAGGCCCAAAAAACTTCTTACCTCACTTACATTAGTAGGGGCAGCCCAATTAACTAAAGCTTCGATCTTACTAGGGTCCACTGTAATTCCATCTCTAGAGATCACATGTCCTAAGAACACCACTTGATTCAACCAGAACTCACACTTCTTTAATTTAGCATACAACTTCTTGTCTCTTAAAATCTGCAACACCATTCTCAAGTGTTCCTCATGCTCTTCTTGGCTTTTAGAGTAAACCAAGATGTCATCAATGAAAACAATGACAAACCGATCCAAATACTCATGAAATACCCTATTCATCAAATCCATAAAAACAGCAGGAGCATTAGTTAGACCAAAAGGCATCACTAAGAACTCATAATGACCATACCTGGTTTGAAAAGCTGTCTTTGGTATGTCATCCTTCTTAACTCTCAACTGATGATAACCAGATCTCAAGTCAATTTTAGAGAAGACTTGAGCGCCCTGAAGCTGATCAAACAAATCATCAATTCGTGGCAAAGGGTATTTGTTTCTGACGGTTACCTTGTTCAACTCCTTATAGTCAATGCATAACCGCATACTACCATCCTTCTTCTTAACAAACAACACCGGAGCACCCCAAGGAGAAGCACTAGGCCGAATAAAGCCTTTATCAACCAAGTCTTGCAATTGCTCCTTCAACTCATTGAGCTCTGTAGGGGCCATTCTATAAGGTGCTTTGGAAATTGGGCCGGTACCAGGTACTAGGTCAATAGAGAACTCAACCTCTCTGTCAGGGGGTAGTCCAGGTAAGTCCTCAGAGAACACATCTGGGAACTCTTTCACCACTGGGATGTCTTCAACTTTTAACTCTACTTTATCACCCTTCAAAGCACAAACAAGGAACCCTTCACATCCCTTCCTTAGCAATCGCCTTGCCTGCATCACTGACACCAATACAGGTGGTTTCACCACACGATCTCCCTCGAAGAAGAATTCTGGCTCCCCAGGAATTTTAAATACTACCTTCTTCCCAAAACACTCTATGGAAGCATGAAAAGTAGATAACCAATCCATCCCTAGAATCACATCAAACTCAAACATATCAAGCAACATAAGATCTGCTTTTAATTCCCTCCCAGAGACTAAAACATTACAAGACTTGTACACTTTATGGGTAATCATTTGTTGTCCAGAAGGTGTAGCAACACACAATTCATAATTTAAACTCTCAGGTTCTATGTTTAGCCTTTGTGCAAGTCTACGTGAGATGAAAGAATGGGTTGAACCAGAATCAAATAACACTTGTGCATGCTGACTGGAAACAAGAAGTGTACCTGAAACCACTGATGGGGAGGCCTCGGCGTCCTGTTTAGTCAAAGCAAAAACTCGACCCTGAACCTTAGGTCTCTGTTGGCTCCCATTTGGATTGGTAGTTTGTTCAGCTTGCATATCTGGACAATCCTTGATGAAGTGTCCAGTCTTGCCACATTTAAAACACGCCCTTGACTCCAAATAACATGTTCCACTATGAGCCTTTCCACATCTTGGACAAGTTTTGTATGCCTTCTTATTTGAATTAGGCACCCTTTGCTTCTTGAATGAACTTCCACTAGACTTCCCCTTAAGAAAATGACTCTGGGTTGGCTTCCTCTCTTGATCATTGGCCCTTGAGAGACGATTGCAATTTCTCTCTGCTATGAGAGCTCGATCCACCACTTCCGCGTATGTTTCCAATTTGAACATGGAAACCGGTCCCTGAATTTCCTCCCTTAAACCTCTTTCAAAATGCCTGGCCTTCCTTGCTTCCGTGTCAACCATGTGTGGAGCAAAGCGGGATAATTCAGCAAATTTTCGCTCATACTCATACACTGATTGAGTACCTTGTGCTATGCGAATGAACTCAGCTTCCTTTTGCACCATCAAACTATCAGGAAAATACCTCTTACGGAAGAGCTCAACAAAATGCTGCCAAGTTATAACTTCTCTTCCATGTGTCCTCTCCGTGGACTCCCACCATTCCAATGCATCACCTTTCAGTACAAAAACAGCAAGGACAACTCGTTGCTCATCACTAACTTCCATTGCTCTAAAGAGCCTTTCTATCTCCTTAAGCCAGTTGTCAGCCTCAATTGGATCCTTTGTACCCTTGAAAGCAGGAGGATCAAGCTTCCTAAACTTCTCCAAGGCACTAGTAAGATTGGTGGCTCCCACTTGATGTTGCACTATATTGGTTAAGCCCCCAATGGCTTCAATAATAGCCTGGAGATTAGTAGGTCCCCCAGCATTCGGTTGACTGTTCCCTGGGTTCCCCCTTGGTGGAGCCATATCTCTAAGCAATACAATAAGATATCATAAGTAAATATTTCAAATATTTCAGAGGGTCAAAACCAAACACATAGATAGTACAACAATCATTCCTACACACTTTAGAATAATAAACAATACAAAACAAAATATAAAATCACTATGAAAGGTCAACTAATTCTAACACTAAAATTCCTTGTAATCACACTCTTGTTCCAAAATAGTCTTAAGATCAAACCTATAAGTCTACAGAATCATAAACCTATGCTCTAATACCATAACTGTAACACCCCAAACCCTTAATATTGATATTTATATTATTATTATTATCATTGTAAAAATCACAATATAAATTAATTATTTCCTCCAAAATAAATAAGCAATTTATCAAATCTACTTTCTAGAAGTAATTAAATTAAATTTTAAGTGAGACGGGTGTTACAACTTTATGCCCAAGAAGTGTGGTCTCCCAATCAGTTTCTAAGGGAGAATAATTGAGTGACTTCACTCGCACATACACACCACTTCACAATAATGTCTCTTTTTCTCTTATGAAAAATTCTGTATGTTTCTCCCTTTTATAACTAACTGATTATCAAATTGGGCTAGCCTATTGGACCTTTCCAATTGGGCTTTAGTGTGTGGCTTGGAGTGGGACCAAAAGGGACCAATAAGACACTAGCTCCAATGGGCCTTGGGCTTTTCTATCAACTCTTGATAAGCCCAAAGTTACCATTAATTATATTTAATACCACTATATAAATATAATTGCACTCTATGTCTTATTAATAAATTATATCCCAAGACTTTATTATACATGCAACTTGTAACACCCGTCTCACTTAAAATTTAATTTAACTGCTTCTAGAGTGGATTTGATGAATTGCTTAATTTTATTTGGAGGAGATATTATTTTTATATTATGATTTCTACAACAACAACAACAACAATAATAATAATAATAATAATAATAATAATAATAATAATAATAATAAGGGGTAACGTGAATAATTATTTTGTGGTTTATTTAAATTTAACTTTTGGTCTCCTTATCAGTTAAGGAAAAGGATGAGAGATTAAAACCTAGTTGGATTAGGAGTTTTAGTGTTATTGGAATTCTTTAGAGTCCTAGCCTATGTAAATAACCTTATTATGAGTTTAATTTCCAGCCAATGTAGGGAACAATTTTAACGTGTAAAGATGAAATTTAGGGCTTCCTACGTGAAAGGCAGAAAAAAAAAATTAATTAAATTAGTGATTAGCGTATAAGCTTAAGAGTAGAGATTAGGGTTTCTCAAACTAAAAGAGTTGGTGGCCGTGCGCTTCAGGGGGGCAGCCAGCAAACCTTATATTGGTATTGAAGTAAACTTTGTTTTGTGCAAGCCTATCTGATTCGTTGGACACTATAGCAGCCAGCAAACATTACTTTGATTTTGAGGTAAGCATCAATCTAGGCAAACCTTAGTATTTTCGCTGGACACTTTGAATTTAAAGGGAAACTTTTGTCTTCTTGCTGGTTCAAATTTTTAGAATTATAATTATATTGCGTAGGAATAGAAATCTTGGAATAGAGATCATGGGATAGAGATCATGGAATTATAATAATAGTCATGCCGTATATTAACCGTTGCATAGGAATAAAGTTCTCATGGAAGCATTATTTTATGCATGCACTAGTCAATCTTGAATTTGCACCTCATTGATATTCGTGGAGTAGCATCTCATGCAATATAGTTTAAGCGGTTATGGTTGTCTTTGGGTGGTATTCATCAGATGGTCTACGTGTAGTTATTTATACATAGGTATATTAGATGTTAGTTAGGGAATACTTTACATATATTTAAATCTAGAATAGGTGGGGGTATATTAGAAAGATATGTTAAATTTTACATTGCAAAATCTTCACTGTGGCTAAGAAAAATTTTATAGGAGGACTTTGTGGTTATTCAAAACCTGCCCTTATTGAGTTATTTAATTCTTATTTAGGTTCTAGTTGACATCGTTCCGAGCGTTTGAAGTGAAGCTTGGTTTAGCAACTAGAGGTAAGTAGACTTCAGCACATGACGTCTCTCAAGACGTATATATATATATATATATATATATATATATACATATATATACAATTGTGGTAAAAATATATTTATATATATATATACATAATTGCAAAAGTGAAGTTCAAAAACTTATACCATTGTTAGTGCTTTATACATACTCAAATTTTATTATTTATTGTATATTATTATGAATCTATATATGCCAAGAATGTTTCAAACGGTCAACTAGACAGTCTGCAACATTTGCCAACACAGGGTTAAGTGTTGGTCTTCGGCCGAAGTAGTGTTAGTGTGGTGTGGTGCAGTGTTATTGTTGCTCTTTGGAGCTAGTGTTGCCTCTTTGAGGTTAGTGTTATTGTTCCCATGGGAATCACCCACCGAGTGTTTAGCAGCTTTCGTCTGTGTTTGACTAATATTTTTCATATTGAACCACTGTTTTGTTGCTACTGATCTGTGTAAGTGGAAAATTGTTTATTTTTCATAATAAATTGTTTCCACCTATTTGGTGCATATTGGCGTATTAAAGTGGTTATTGTTTTATTTAATGATTACAGCGTTATAGTGAAATGTTTTATTTTTTAACAGTTCTATAGAATATATTATATTACAGTTAAAACTATTTGTAAATGTTTCGTGTAGACTATATTTTTGTCAATGATACTAATATTTTATTTTGAAAGACATCCTCATGTTTTGTAGTCTCTTATTGAGCCTCTAGCTCACCCCCCCTTTTTCCACCCTTTCAGATTTGAGCAATGGAGTGTCTTTTGATGGTAGATCAATGGAGCCTTAGATTGACGATTTCTTTTGGAGCTTTGTTAGTTGATGAATTATTTTAGTATATTTTTCTTAAGGACAATGAGTTTGACATTTGTGGAACTATTTCGAGATTGTATTTGGAGACTTTATTGTGAAGGATTTTGTGTTTTTATGAATTTCATAGGAGAGATTATGTTGGATAAAAGTTTATTTGTGGTTAACAATTACGCTCTGTTCCATTATATTATTGTTGTTTATTTCTAAATCAGGTTGTGCATCTAAATCCTTGATTTAGTGTTGGGGTGTTACACAACTGCTTTATAAAATATTCGTAGTAATACAAAGTCTTGAATATAGACTGCCACTTTGTTAATTACTACATCTTAATCCTTGAGTACCCGGTTTAATCCTCTTAAGTTATTCATCATATATTTATGAAATCCAATTTCATAAATATATACTATAGTATATTCTTACTAAAGTGGTTAGGCCTAACACTCTGAATAACCAAACTCATTAGTAACTTATCTCAATGGAATATTTTATATCTCCGTTAAGAGATTATGAATTCCATCTTGAGAATATATGTTCCATCAACACTAAATGTGGCTGCCCAACATACTGAAGTTTTGATCGTGACTTTAGACCTTACTCCTAATATATCATAGCAACCTACACTTCATGATCAGGTCCATTATTCTCTCAGGATTAAGAGTTAATGCAAATAGAAGTCATGAGATTTATTATTCATTTGACAATCGTTAGGAGAATAATAAATCTCACAATAGTCCAGTTCAATATGTCTTAACTTTTAAAACATATCAACATATCAACTAGAAGTCTCCACTTCCATGATCAAGACAAATCATCTTAGTTAATATGTTATAGTCTTCGCAGATGAAATGCCCAATTTCATCACCGACTACGAACTATAATTCTGAGTTTACAAAGAACTTGTGATCTATATCTTCTGTGACTAAATCACATAAATCACATACTATGCATCTCATAGACTATATGATAATGTCCAAATATTCATATTACCATTATTTTAGATAATAATAAAACAACTTTATTAATCATAACATTAAGTCATACATAATGTCATACATAGCATCATACAATAGAATTTAAGGAATCATTGGAAATGGAATTTGATATTCTTCGCAACGGAATTGGTTTCAACGGAAATGGAATTTGATATTCTTTATTTCCCCCTTTGTTGTGCTTTGTGAAAGGAGTTTTGCACCCAAAAACAGGATGACTTGAATGAATAATACAAGTTAAGGTTTATACTGTACTTAATGCTCATCTTTTGGGACAGTAATAATATTTCCTGTCCTTTTATTAGACGAGCATCCTTGGCATGCCCTTGATGTTTTGTGAGTCATTTGTTTGTATTTGGATTTAATTTAAGTTTCTGGGTTATGGTCAAGCTTGGTTTTATGTTTAGTTTAATTATTATTTCATCTCAAGTTTACCATTGTTTTTATTACTTCTTTATCAAATTTTTATGGGTATGTAGAATAGTACTGTGAAAAATACATGCATACACACATGAATTGATATTAAATCTCTTCTTTAGATGAAAGAATTTTTATTAACCAATAAAATCCAGACAGGGTCAAATTTTGCTACCAAAATCCAAAAATAAGGAAGAAAAATATCATCTTGAAATTACACATTAAGAGTAACTACAAGCAAATTTGTTTCAATGGAGGTTTAATCCATCAAATGCTAAATTTACTTTGAAATTGCCATATAACCTACCTATAATATCATTCATGTAATATGAAGCAAAGTTCTTTGAATCCTATACCTTAAAATTACTTTAGAATTTGCATAATATCATGAAAATAGGAGGAAAATAATGAAGCTAGAGTCTACTACATAATCCAATTGTCCCTACTTTATTAGTTTCATGTTACAATTCAAATTCAAAATAACTTGAAAATATTTAAAAGCCTATAATTGAACCTATTGAACTGAAATAATACCATATTCTCTCTAATTCATCAATTTAGAACCAAAAAAGAAAAAAAATAGAGAAAAAATAATCAATTTAACACAATATGAGCTATTTTATGTTTTAGAGACTATATATGTCTTTACTTCGAACATAGTGAAATAATGGATTTAATAAACAATTCAATAAGGTGATTTGCATTATGATGGAAATGTGCAATTCTATGTTAAGTATAATTTTTCTTATGTTCTTTATATTTTCCCTATTTACATGTATTGTGGTTTGCTTCCAAAAATTTTATTTTCTGATTGTAAATTATTAGAAAGCAAAATAAATGTGTTTCATTTATTTTCTCTTTTGTGTATTTTATTCACATATTTCAATTAGGTAGTCAAAAGTAATTTGACTGGTAAAAAGTATAGTTCTTTAGTGCCAAATGTTTGTTTGAATTGGAAGCCTTAAGGAACAATTTTCATGAACAGGGAACCTTCATTTGTTTGGTATATTTTATGTTCAGTTGGCCTTCGGTGTTACTATCAGTTACATATGGCTTGGTTCTTAATGAAAGATTATTTCAAGGCAAAGTAAGTGGGGTTTCTTTCATTGTAATTTTGGATGGTTCTTACTTCAGGTTGAACGAAATTTCTTGAATTTGCTGCAAACCTTGATGGGTATTGCTTAATGAAAAGTTATTTGTCTCATATATGTGGTCAACTACAACTATCACGGCCATTGCTTTTGCACATGGAGGGGTAAGTCCATATGACTTCAATTTTTTTTTCATCTATCTTTTATAGCAAGGTTAGCAATCTGACACTAACCCAAAAAAAAATTGAAATAAATATGACTCTAGGCTTACTTTGTCTTGAACATTTTCAGTTTTTATTTTTTTTTTAATGTATATGATATATGCTCACATTAGTGATTTTTTTATATAGCAGATAATCCATTTGTGTCTTTTTAAGAAATTTCAATGAGTAATATAATATTTTTTTTATAAATCCATTCCTATTCAAGAATTATAGGAGCTTTAAAGAAACAAACATATTATTTGCAAGGTATTACTGTTACCTTTATATTTTATTACTTTGGTAGTGTGCTTAGCATTTTGTATTTCATTTTTTTAGGTATCATGGTGACATTGCTTCTTTTTTTGCTATTGTAACATTGTCATTTTGTAGAACTTTTAGAAGTCAACATGAATGATTATCGTTAGTTCTGAACCAACAGTTCTGAATTTGTTGATGAAAGTTTTATTTGAGTGCTTTAAGTTTGTCAATCGAATTTTTTTTAAGTAAAAAAAAATTAATGTATGATAGTCTATCATCCTAATATGATGCCACTCAATTTATTTGATAGTTTATACTTTAGAGCTCATTCATGGTAAAAGTTTTTCTAATTATGACTGAGATTATGCTTCGACAAGTTTCCAATTATTTGAAGTATGTATAGTTTCATTCTCAAAGGTTCTTGCTTCATCATATTGAACTTGACCTGTTTGTGTTTTGAAATTAACTTGAACTCTTATTAAAAGCTTTGTTTTGTATCTACTCTATGTGAAACACTGTAAAGAAGTAAACTTTGACTTTTTTTAGTTTTAAATTATAATTTTTAACTCCTGTAGTCAAACTAAGGAGGGTGAAGGAAAATTTTTCTAAAAAAAAAAGGAATAAGGCTTATGGATTTTATGAGATGTATACATGTTGATTGTGATTTTTACGTTGTAGAATGATGAAAATGTAACACCCCAAACCCTTAAGAAAAGGATTTAGATGCAATAACCTGTCTTAAAAAATTCAACAATGACATAATGGAACAGAGCGTAATATTTATCCTCAAATAAACTTCTTGAATATCATCAGATTTCCTTAAGAATCCATAAAAACAAACCAACAATAATATTCTTGAATGTAAAATCTCCAAATAACATCTCAAAATAGTTCCAAAATAATAATCTCATTGTCCTGAAACAATTTTTACTAAAACAATTCTACAACTATCAAGCTCCAAACGAAGTCGTCCATCTAAGGCTCCACTGATCTACCACCAAAAGACACTCCATAACTCTAATCTGAAAGGATGGAAAAAGGGGTGAGCTAAAGGCTCAATAAGAGACTACAAACATGAGGATGTCTTCCAAAACAAAACGATAATATCATTGACAAAATATAGTCATCACGATACAATTAAAATTAGTTTAAACTGTAATATAATATATTCTATAAAGCTGTTAAAATAAAACACTTGTCTATAACACTGTAAACATTAATAAAATAATGACCACATTTATATGACAATATGCACCAAATAGGTAGAAACAATTTTATTTTGAAAATAAGCAATTTTCCACCTAAAAGAACAGTAGTAAATAAACAGTAATTCAATATGAAAAATATTAGTCAACCACAGACAAAAGCTGCTAAACACTCGGTGGGTGATTTCCCATGGGAACAATAACACTAACCTCAAAGAGGCAACACTAGCTCCGAAGAGCAACAATAACACTGCACCACACCACACTAACACTACTTCGGCCGAAGACCAACACTTAACCCTGTGTTGGCAAAGGTTGCAGACTGTCTAGTTGACCATTTGAAACACTCTTGACATATACAGTTTCACAATAATATACAATAAATAATAGAGTTTGAGTATGTATAAAGCACTAACAATGGTATAAGTCTTTGAAACTTCACTTTTGCAATTATGTGTATGTATATATATATATAAATATATTTTTACCACAATTATATATATATATATATATATATATGTAAAAATATATACGTCTTGAGAGACGTCATGTGTTGAAGTCTACTTACCTCTAGTGGCTAAACCAAGCTTCACTTCAATTGCTCGAAACAACGTCAACTAGAACCTAAATAATAATTAAACAATTCAATAAGGGTAGGTTCTCTAATAACCACAAATTCCTCAACCACTAAGAAGATTCGGCAAGGTAAAAATTTAACATATATTTCTAACATACCCCCAAACCTATTCCAGTTTAAAAATAATTGTAAAGCATTCCCTAAACTAACATCTAAAATACTCGTATATTTAATTGTAAAGCTGCCCACAAATGCAATTCTATACAATTCGGTCAACCAATATGAATCAAACCATCAAATGCTTGAAACCCTTGAAAACATAATCCTATTCTCATTAGGAATAAATTTCATTAAACAAATACTTTAATCCTAGCGTTAATATATATTAATATAAAACCAAACCCATATATATTATATTACATATATATATATAAATAATATATATATATATATATATAATATAACATACCATACAGATTATATATATAACAATCCGTGCAAACCAAAAGCCAAGCGTTAATATATATATATATATATATATATATAATACACGGATTGTTCCCTAGCAGTGCAACCATTCTTCCTTTAATATATGATATATATATATATATATATTACATGCAAGCATTAATATATAAGTCTTCACATGTCCAATCCGTGCAAGCCTTAATGTTCAAATGCCTTGTAGCCAAGCGGTGCAATGGCTTAATCACGCACATGGAGCAATGCACATATAACCGTCCTTTAATATATATACAATTATCAATCCGTATATATAATATACAGATTCAATAAAGCAATGCTTATGTTGCCAAAGCAATGCAACAACTAACATTCACGCACATGGAAGTTACATCCAAGGCGCTGCATTTGATATTAATATTCGGCAATCCAATTTATACATTATTATCATTGAAATTCCAGCAAACACAATTGAAATTCCAGCAAACACAATTGAAATTTCAGCAAACTTAATACTAACCCTAACACTAACATGTCAATGATGAAATCCCAGCAAAATAAAAGGAAAAAAAAAGGCTTTCCTAGAATGATGCTTACCTCAAAACCAAGATGAAGTTGCTGGCTGCCCTGAAGTGCACAGCCTCCTATTCTTTTGTTTTCGAGAAACCCTAATTTTCTTTCATAATAAGCTGTTGCACTTGGGCTGAAATTTCAGAAGCCTATTTCAGGATAAGGCTAATATCACTTGGGCTGAAAATTTAGAAGCCCACTACTACTAAAATAAACTTCCAAGACCTACCTTTCCACTAAACTCATTATAAGGTTGTTTTAAATAGGCTAAAACCCTAAAGAATTCCAATAACAATTAAACTCCAAGTCCAAGTAGGTTTTAGTCTCTTATCCTTTTCCTTAACTGATAAGGAGACCAAAAGTTAAATTTAAATACACCACAAAATAATTATTCACGTTACCCCTTATTATTATTATTATTATTATTATTATTATTATTATTATTATTATTATTATTATTATAGAAATCACAATATAAAATAATATCACCCCAAAAAAAATTAAGCAATTTATCAAATCTACTCTCTAGAAGCAATTAAATTAAATTTAAATGAGACGGGTGTTACATTCTCCCCCTCTTATAAAATTTTCGTCCTCGAAAATTCAAAACATACCTCACTGTAGAAAAAGCTGGGGATATTTGGATTGCATTTCGTCTTTACGCTCCCATGAAGCTTCTTCCATGGAGTGGTTCCTCCATAATACTTTGACCAAATGTATAGTCTTATTACGTAGCACTTGCTCTTTACGATCTAAAATCTGAATCGGGACTTCCTCGTAGGATAAGTTCTCTTTGACTTGAAGTGGCTCATAACTCAAGATATGAGAAGGATCGGGAACATACCTCCTCAACATGGATACATGAAAAACGTTATGTAACCTTGACAAGGTCGGTGGTAAAGCAAGCCGGTAAGCAACAGAACCAACTCTCTCCAAAACTTCAAAGGGCCCCACGTACCTAGGGCTTAACTTACCCTTCTTGCCAAACCTCATAACTCCTTTCATAGGTGACACTCGAATGAAAACCATGTCTCCAACTTCAAATTCCACTTCTCTTCTCCGTGGATCAGCATAACTTTTCTGTCTACTCTGAGCTGCACGAAACCTTTCCCGAATCACATCAATCTTTTCACTGGTCCTTTGAACAATCTCAGGACCCAAGATTCTCCTCTCTCCAACCTCATCCCAACAAACTGGGGATCTACACTTTCTCCCATACAAAGCCTCATAAGGTGCCATCTTAATACTGGAGTGATAACTATTGTTATAAGCAAACTCCACCAAAGTCAAATAGTCATTCCAACTACCCTTGAAATCCAAGACACAAGCTCTCAACATGTCTTCCAAAGTTTGGATAGTTCTCTCAGACTGTCCATCCGTTTGAGGGTGGCAAGCAGTACTAAAGTTCAACTTAGTACCCAAGGCTTTTTGCAAACTATCCCAAAACCCTGAAGTGAACCTCGAATCTCTATCAGATACAATAGAAGCTGGCACTCCATGCAACCTCACAATCTCATTTATATAAAGTTCAGCCAGTTTGTCAAGAGAGTAGTTCATTCTAATTGGAATGAAGTGGGCAGATTTAGTCAACCTATCCACCACCACCCAAATAGCATCATGATTCTTAGGTGATCTCGGTAATCCACACACAAAGTCCATGGTGATATTCTCCCACTTCCTCTCAGGAATAGGTAAAGGTTGTAACAACCCTGATGGCCTCTGATGCTCCACTTTGACTTGCTGGCAAATCAAGCATTGTTCCACAAATTGAGCAATTTCTCTTTTCATGTTAATCCACCAATAAACTTCTCGAAGGTCATGATACATCTTGGTACTACCCGGATGCATTGTATAAGGCGAACGATGTGCTTCCTCCAATATCTCTCTTTTAATCAATGAATCATTAGGCACACAAAGCCTATTACCAAACCTCAAAACACCATCATCAGAGATACTAAAATCAAATCTACTTCCACCACGTACTTGTTCCATGATCTTAAACAATTGAGGGTCACCACTCTGAGCAGCTTTGATCTTATCAATTAGGGTGGGTTGTACACTTAAACTTGCCAGGTAGGATTGGGAGTCTCCAGTCACTATGTCTACTCCAAGTTTCTGAAGATCAACAATAATATGCTTCTGAGTAGTTAATAAAGCAGCTGAAAAGCTATACGACTTCCGACTAAGTGCATCAGCCACAACATTGGCTTTACCAGGATGGTAATTTATAGAACAATCATAGTCTTTAATCAATTCTAGCCATCTCCTTTGTCTCAAATTTAATTCTTTTTGAGTGTATATGTACTTCAAACTTTTATGGTCAGTGTATATTTCACATCTCTCAACATACAAGTAATGCCTCCAAATCTTCAATGCAAAAACCACTGCTGCCAATTCCAAATCATGAGTTGGATAATTCTGTTCATAATTCTTTAGTTGTCGAGAGGCATAAGCAACCACCTTCCCATGTTGCATCAAGACACAACCAAGACCCTTACGAGATGCATCATTATATATCACAAAACCACCCGAACCAGATGGAATAGTCAATACTGGTGCAGAAACCAACCGTTGCTTCAACTCTTGGAAACTTCTTTCACATTCCTCTGTCCAGTCAAACTTTGCATGTTTTCGAGTTAATCGAGTTAGAGGAGTTGCAATACTGGAAAATCCTTCCACAAATCTTCTATAATAACCTGCAAGGCCCAAAAAACTTCTTACCTCACTTACATTAGTAGGGGCAACCCAATTAACTACAGCTTCGATCTTACTAGGGTCCACTGTAATTCCATCTCTAGAGATCACATGTCCTAAGAACACCACTTGATTCAACCAGAACTCACACTTCTTTAATTTAGCATACAACTTCTTGTCTCTTAAAATCTGCAACACCATTCTCAAGTGTTCCTCATGCTCTTCTTGGCTTTTAGAGTAAACCAAGATGTCATCAATGAAAACAATGACAAACCGATCCAAATACTCATGAAATACCCTATTCATCAAATCCATAAAAACAGCAGGAGCATTAGTTAGACCAAAAGGCATCACTAAGAACTCATAATGACCATACCTGGTTCGAAAAGCTGTCTTTGGTATGTCATCCTTCTTAACTCTCAACTGATGATAACCAGATCTCAAGTCAATTTTAGAGAAGACTTGAGCGCCCTGAAGCTGATCAAACAAATCATCAATTCGTGGCAAAGGGTATTTGTTTCTGACGGTTACCTTGTTCAACTCCTTATAGTCAATGCATAACCGCATACTACCATCCTTCTTCTTAACAAACAACACCGGAGCACCCCAAGGAGAAGCACTAGGCCGAATAAAGCCTTTATCAACCAAGTCTTGCAATTGCTCCTTCAACTCATTGAGCTCTGTAGGGGCCATTCTATAAGGTGCTTTGGAAATTGGGCCGGTACCAGGTACTAGGTCAATAGAGAACTCAACCTCTCTGTCAGGAGGTAGTCCAGGTAAGTCCTCAGAGAACACATCTGGGAACTCTTTCACCACTGGGATGTCTTCAACTTTTAACTCTACTTTATCACCCTTCAAAGCACAAACAAGGAACCCTTCACATCCCTTCCTTAGCAATCGCCTTGCCTGCATCACTGACACCAATACAGGTGGTTTCACCACACGATCTCCCTCGAAGAAGAATTCTGGCTCCCCAGGAATTCTAAATACTACCTTCTTCCCAAAACACTCTATGGAAGCATGAAACGTAGATAACCAATCCATCCCTAGAATCACATCAAACTCAAACATATCAAGCAACATAAGATCTGCTTTCAATTCCCTCCCAGAGACTAAAACATTACAAGACTTGTACACTTTATGGGTAATCATTTGTTGTCCAGAAGGTGTAGCAACACACAATTCATAATTTAAACTCTCAGGTTCTATGTTTAGCCTTTGTGCAAGTCTACGTGAGATGAAAGAATGGGTTGAACCAGAATCAAATAACACTTGTGCATGCTGACTGGAAACAAGAAGTGTACCTGAAACCACTGATGGGGAGGCCTCGGCGTCCTGTTTAGTCAAAGCAAAAACTCGACCCTGAACCTTAGGTCTCTGTTGGCTCCCATTTGGGTTGGTAGTTTGTTCAGCTCGCATATCTGGACAATCCTTGATGAAGTGTCCAGTCTTGCCACATTTAAAACACGCCCTTGACTCCAAATAACATGTTCCACTATGAGCCTTTCCACATCTTGGACAAGTTTTGTATGCCTTCTTATTTGAATTAGGCACCCCTTGCTTCTTGAATGAACTTCCACTAGACTTCCCCTTAAGAAAATGACTCTGGGTTGGCTTCCTCTCTTGATCATTGGCCCTTGAGAGACGATTGCAATTTCTTTCTGCTATGAGAGCTCGATCCACCACTTCCGCGTATGTTTCCAATTTGAACATGGAAACCGGTCCCTGAATTTCCTCCCTTAAACCTCTTTCAAAATGCCTAGCCTTCCTTGCTTCCGTGTCAACCATGTGTGGAGCAAAGCGGGATAATTCAGCAAATTTCCGCTCATACTCATACACTGATTGAGTACCTTGTGCTATGCGAATGAACTCAGCTTCCTTTTGCACCATCAAACTATCAGGAAAATACCTCTTACGAAAGAGCTCAACAAAATGCTGCCAAGTTATAACTTCTCTTCCATGTGTCCTCTCCGTGGACTCCCACCATTCCAATGCATCACCTTTCAGTACAAAAACAGCAAGGACAACTCGTTGCTCATCACTAACTTCCATTGCTCTAAAGAGCCTTTCTATCTCCTTAAGCCAGTTGTCAGCCTCAATTGGATCCTTTGTACCCTTGAAAGCAGGAGGATCAAGCTTCCTAAACTTCTCCAAGGCACTAGTCGGATTGGTGGCTCCCACTTGATGTTGCACTATATTGGTTAAGCCCCCAATGGCTTCAATAATAGCCTGGAGATTAGTAGGTCCCCCGGCATTCGGTTGACTGTCCCCTAGGTTCCTCCTTGGTGGAGCCATATCTCTAAGCAATACAATAAGATATCATAAGTAAATATTTCAAATATTTCCGAGGGTCAAAACCAAACACATAGATAGTACAACAATCATTCCTACACACTTTAGAATAATAAACAAAACAAAACAAAATATAAAATCACTATGAAAGGTCAACTAATTCTAACACTAAAATTCCTTGTAATCACACTCTTGTTCCATAATAGTCTTAAGATCAAACCTATAAGTCTACAGAATCATAAACCTATGCTCTGATACCATAACTGTAACACCCCAAACCCTTAAGAAAAGGATTTAGATGCAATAACCTGTCTTAAAAAATTCAACAATAACATAATGGAACAGAGCGTAATATTTATCCTCAAATAAACTTCTTGAATATCATCAGATTTCCTTAAGAATCCATAAAAACAAAACAACAATAATATTCTTGAATGTAAAATCTCCAAATAACATCTCAAAATAGTTCCAAAATAATAATCTCATTGTCCTGAAACAATTTTTACTAAAACAATTCTGCAACTATCAAGCTCCAAACGAAGTCGTCCATCTAAGGCTCCACTGATCTATCACCAAAAGACACTCCATAACTCTAATCTGAAAGGATGGAAAAAGGGGTGAGCTAAAGGCTCAATAAGAGACTACAAACATGAGGATGTCTTCCAAAACAAAACGATAATATCATTGACAAAATATAGTCATCACGATACAATTAACATTAGTTTAAACTGTAATATAATATATTCTATAAAGCTGTTAAAATAAAACACTTGTCTATAACACTGTAAACATTAATAAAATAATGACCACATTTATATGACAATATGCACCAAATAGGTAGAAACAATTTTATTTTGAAAATAAGCAATTTTCCACCTAAAAGAACAGTAGTAAATAAACAGTAATTCAATATGAAAAATATTAGTCAACCACAGACAAAAGCTGCTAAACACTCGGTGGGTGATTTCCCATGGGAACAATAACACTAACCTCAAAGTGGCAACACTAGCTCCGAAGAGCAACAATAACACTGCACCACACCACACTAACACTACTTCGGCCGAAGACCAACACTTAACCCTATGTTGGCAAAGGTTGCAGACTGTCTAGTTGACCATTTGAAACACTCTTGACATATACAGTTTCACAATAATATACAATAAATAATAGAGTTTGAGTATGTATAAAGCACTAACAATGGTATAAGTCTTTGAAACTTCACTTTTGCAATTATGTGTATGTATATATATATATAAATATATTTTTACCACAATTATATATATATATATATATATATATGTAAAAATATATACGTCTTGAGAGACGTCATGTGTTGAAGTCTACTTACCTCTAGCGGCTAAACCAAGGTTCACTTCAATTGCTCGAAACAACGTCAACTAGAACCTAAATAATAATTAAACAATTCAATAAGGGTAGGTTCTCTAATAACCACAAATTCCTCAACCACTAAGAAGATTCGGCAAGGTAAAAATTTAACATATATTTCTAACATACCCCCAAACCTATTCCAGTTTAAAAATAATTGTAAAGCATTCCCTAAACTAACATCTAAAATACTCGTATATTTAATTGTAAAGCTGCCCACAAATGCAATTCTATACAATTCGGTCAACCAATATGAATCAAACCATCAAATGCTTGAAACCCTTGAAAACATAATCCTATTCTCATTAGGAATAAATTTCATTAAACAAATACTTTAATCCTAGCGTTAATATATATTAATATAAAACCAAACCCATATATATTATATTACATATATATATATATAAATAATATATATATATATATATATAATATAACATACCATACAGATTATATATATAACAATCCGTGCAAACCAAAAGCCAAGCGTTAATATATATATATATATATATATATATATATATATGTATATAATACACGGATTGTTCCCTAGCAGTGCAACCATTCTTCCTTTAATATATGATATATATATATATATATATATATATATATATATATATATATATATATTACATGCAAGCATTAATATATAAGTCTTCACATGTCCAATCCGTGCAAGCCTTAATGTTCAAATGCCTTGTAGCCAAGCGGTGCAATGGCTTAATCACGCACATGGAGCAATGCACATATAACCGTCCTTTAATATATATACAATTATCAATCCGTATATATAATATACAGATTCAATAAAGCAATGCTTATGTTGCCAAAGCAATGCAACAACTAACATTCACGCACATGGAAGTTACATCCAAGGCGCTGCATTTGATATTAATATTCGGCAATCCAATTTATACATTATTATCATTGAAATTCCAGCAAACACAATTGAAATTCCAGCAAACTTAATACTAACCCTAACACTAACATGTCAATGATGAAATCCCAGCAAAATAAAAGGAAAAAAAAAAGGCTTTCCTAGAATGATGCTTACCTCAAAACCAAGATGAAGTTGCTGGCTGCCCTGAAGTGCACAGCCTCCTATTCTTTTGTTTTTTAGAAACCCTAATTTTCTTTCATAATAAGCTGTTGCACTTGGGCTGAAATTTCAGAAGCCTATTTCAGGTTAAGGCTAATTTCACTTGGGCTGAAAATTTAGAAGCCCACTACTACTAAAATAAACTTCCAAGACCTACCTTTCCACTAAACTCATTATAAGGTTGTTTTAAATAGGCTAAAACCCTAAAGAATTCCAATAACAATTAAACTCCTAGTCCAAGTAGGTTTTAGTCTCTTATCCTTTTCCTTAACTGATAAGGAGACCAAAAGTTAAATTTAAATACACCACAAAATAATTATTCACGTTACCCCTTATTATTATTATTATTATTATTATTATTATTATTATTATTATTATTATTATCATTATTATAGAAATCACAATATAAAATAATATCACCCCAAAACAAATTAAGCAATTTATCAGATCTACTCTCTAGAAGCAATTAAATTAAATTTAAATGAGACGGGTGTTACAGAAAAGAACTAAGATGGAAAAGAGGACTTTGTTTAGGATCAACTAGAAAAAGGGCAAAAGCCTAAAGGTTGCTTCTAATGTTGCTGCACTTGGATGATTCAAAAGCTATGTAGGCATGTGCTTATGCATTATATGTGATGTTTTGTTTGGCAAAATTTACATTTTTGAGGTTCTTCAATAAATTATTATTATTATTATTATTATTATTATTATTATTATTATTATTATTATTATTATTATTTTGGATTTATGTGGATGTGTAATTGTTATTTATCTTAATTCTTACCTATCAAAAGCATATCATCTATTCAGATACTGGAATATCAAGATGAAGGATTTGCACTTGATCCATTAAGACCAAATTCGAACATGCAAGTGATTTTGCTACCAATAAAAAGCTGGACAGTTCATAACATACAATTGATTCTTTTACCCAATTTTGTAGTCTAATTTGCAAATGATTTTAATTGTAAAGCTTGAAAATTTGTAACTTGCTTTGTATCCAATATATATATATATATATATATATATATATATTGAGTTGATCTCATTTATAGCAGCTTTCTTATGCATCGCACGAGTTAGTGACTAGTTATTATAATTTATGTTCTTACCTCTTACAAAATAAAAGAAAATAAATTAATTATTTTGGATCATATTTTTTAAAAGGGTTTTCGTATCCATGTCAATCTAATATAATATGTTTATTAAATATCTCTACCTGGACATGGCACAACAAATTCAATCGCATAGCACGAATTTCCAAGGTATATGCCTGCTCCACCAACCTTTTCAAAACCTACCAAATTGCATAGCGTTTTGCTTTGTCCATTTTGTGGCTAAATAATTTCAACAAACCCACTTTCGTCTGGGCCTCCGTTAATGTTGAAGCTTCAAACTTCAAAGCCTAATTTATTTTTATATACACTTTTTGGACCTTAGTTCTTTGTTGGATTTTCAATATTCCTTAGCAAATAGATGGTTGCCACGGGTTAATTTAGTAAGGTGTCGTTTAACAATTGGGTATTAGTTACATATTCTATTCTCTTCTTCTCAGACCAGACTCCAGTGTATATATATAAGTTGTATAAATTAATAGCAAAGCATATATATATATATATATATATATATATATCAAAGGGCTCGGAAATTTCAAGGTTGCAATGTTAGCTGTAAAGATAGCAAACAAGAATATCCGTATTTTTTATCGATTCTCACAAAGAAAGATCATCTATAACAACACGCTTCCACTCTTCCCTAAGAAAAATTTTTAGTTTTTTCTTGGCTCCACCACTTTCAAGCAGTGTTTTCCTTCTCATGCTATAACTTCTATCTCTGGCAACTGACAGGTTAGGATATGAAAACAGATTACCTTTAACTCATGCTCACCTTCATTGCCACCATTTCCATCCACATCTTTTCAATCGATTCACTTGCACAGGATGAAGGTCCAACTGCTGCTTCTTCTTCTTTATTTTTATTTTGTAATTAACCTTCTCTTACCTTTCAATTTTTGTATTAGATTGCGAACATATCATCTCCATTTCACTTAAAAAGAAAATAATTTATTTTACAGTTAATATTTTATTATATTTGGATATAATAGCATATAGGGTGCCATGGTATTGAATTTTAAATAATATAATATTAAATATACCTTTAAATTGGTATTGTCTAATATGGACCAACAAATTAATCAATTTTAAATGAAAATGATCATGTTCAATCTATAATGAATTGATCCATAAGTGTTTCTTAAAGAGAAAAAACAAGGCTAGTTCAACCTCTAGGCAATTTTTTAGGCCCCAACTTAAATCAATTTAAAAAAAAAAAGCCATGTAACATTATTCCTAAAAGTAAAATACTATGTTTGTATAATAAACTAAAATAATATGTATATTATACTCTTATATATGTATATATATATATATATAATTCTAGATTCAAAAAACAAAATCTTTCTATCTTCCTTTTAAAAAATTAACTAATTGACATATAAAAACATAAAAATATCTCACATAAAGTTATTGTTTTATACCTCAAATCTTGTTCAACTGATCCTGTGAAAAAAATTGGGAGTTCCAAGATTCAGCAATTTAGGCATGGCTTAGTTGCACCATTCAACGTCAAAAACATGTTAAACAAAGAAAATAAAAACAAAAAAACAAAAATTTGTAGTATTGAACGACTCACTAATCCCAAAACCATAGTGGAGCATAATATATATATATATATATATATATATACTATTCATAGTCTATTCCACCTTAAATAAAAGTAGATCCCAATATATGAAGTTTAAAGAACTCATTAATCTTGAAAGAATGAAAGTATTAAAAAAGATACTTATCCAAAAAAAAAAGTACTAAAAATGATAATATGAAAATTACCTTCGAATGGTATAATTTCACATTGTTAAGCCTTAGTCCTCGTCAATAAATTTAGTAACATAATTTTTTTTTTACAATTTGTAATATTTTTTTATTGTGACTGATATCATGATAAAAGTGATGTTCTTGTTGCTGCAGGCTGTGTTAAATTTCAAAAGTCTATACCAGCCAGTAATTGGTAACTACTGTAATGGCGTCCACGAGAAAATAGAGAAATGGAACAGCTTCCCTAATACTCTATGCTGCCGAAACGACCTCACCATCTTGTCCCAAGCCTTTGCACTGTATGTGAACAATACACAACAACACGGCACCATTTTTAAAGATTTGTGGAGATACTGTAGCTCCCCCTATCACCAAAATTATTCCATGGACTGCGGCTTTGATGACCTATTCAATGGCGCTACCCAGCTCTCTAACTTTTCTTTGGCTACCTTAAATAATATTAAGAGAGAAATGCCATATTAGAGTGCCATGGAAATGTGCACTCACTTTGAGTCTGCACCATTTGACGAGGCTTGCGCAAATTGTACCGGTGCAATATTAGACTTGAGGGACTATGTACTTAACCAATATGATTCTCAAGCTTACAACGATAACAACACTGAAAAAGCTATATGTGGTGTAGCAGCTGTTATTTCTGTTGCAGCTGGGAATTGGGACAATGGCGCATTCGTTGACGCCTTTTATCGATGTTTGCCTGCTTTACACAATTCAGCAGGTAAGAACTATGTAAACCCGTACGATTGTCTCTGTTTCAAATCATCAACATTTCGTTCATTTTCAAATAAATTATACAAATCTCTACAAGTAAATTTTATTTTTCTTCAACAATATTTTTGGTCATTAATATATATTTTATTCTTTTTTTTTATAAGAAAACTAGCATTTTATTAAATGATTGAAAAGGAGTTACATTGTGGACGAGAGCTTGTTCTGTAAAACAATGATTCTCTTCAATCCAGGAACAGAAATCATCAATGCCATTGGCATATTTGCTAACAAATGAGCTGGCTAAAGCTCTTTGTACCATGAGGGAGTCCCCTTCCAAGACAAGGTCTCGCACACCAACATCCTTTGCAAAGTGCAATCCCACCTCAAAAGCTTTCACTTCCGCTTCAACAGCCCCTAATGGTGCTTGAATTTTCTTACTCATAGCAGCCATGACCCTTCCTCTATCATCCTTGATGGCAACGCCCACACCCACAGATTTCTGGTCCGGAAAAACTGCTCCATCAACATTTGCCTTGTACATAGGATACTGAGGAGGGATCCACTGGACCTCTGATGAAACCGATGAACTAGTATAAGGTCCGGAGTCTGTCGCGGCATTGAATTCTTCCAGATATTGTGTAGCCCATTGAAACAATGCCTTCCTTGATTTGCGGTGCCCACCCAAACGAACTTCGTTTCTATTCCTCCATAATGTCCACGCACTGGTCACCACCACTGCAACCTTCTCGGGTGGGCTCTCCACCTCCATCAGTAAACACCACAGTAGGTCCTTGAGAGTACATACCTGTTCAGATTTGAAAGGCAACACTATCTTCCAGCTTTCCCACATCTCTCGAGCCCACTGACATGTCCAGAACATGTGACTCGCTTCTTCCGCTGCCACATTGCATGCTTTGCATCTATCGTCCTGCAACACTCTTCATCTCACCAAATTGGCTTTTGAGGGAAGAATATCTCGACACGCCCGCCAAGTGAAGTGCCTGATTTTATGAGGAACAGGGATCTTCCATAACTTCAACCAAAATCTCCTATTGTGCCGCTCATCTGAACAGGATCCACATTCCCTCGACTTCGACATTTCCTTAGCCACCCAGTACGCATTACGCACCGTGAACTTTCCATTTGAACTCCAAGCCCATATTTGTTTGTCCACGGGAAAGTGGGTGCTTAGTGGGATACGTTGGATCTCTTCTACTTCGTGAGGTAAAAACAGAGTGTCAATAACCTCTTTTTTCCAGCTCCCATCATGTTTTTCAATTCACTCACCATCGTGTCAGGGTGCATGAACATCCTTAAGGTTGTGACTCTGTAAGTAGATGGGGTAGGCAATCATCTGTCGCCCCAGATTCGTACCTGTTCACCATTGCCGCTCTTCCATCGTGATCCATGGTTGACTAAGGCTTGCGTCGACACTATGCTCCACCATGCATACGACGGGTTATTTCCCACTATGGCCTGAGAAAACTCACAATTAGGGAAATATTTGGACTTGAGCACTTGATAAGCTAGTGAGTTTTGCCTTTGTTGTAGCCTCCAACCTTGTTTTGCTAAAAGAGCTGTATTAAGCTCTTTCAAACTCTTGAAACCGATCCCTCTACTGGCTTTGAGAGAACACATTTTCTCCCAACTCAAGCACGTCATTTTTCTTTCTTCCTGCTTTTGGCCCCACCAAAAATTCCGAATCATGCTTGTTAATTCCTCACAAAGGGAATCAGGCAATCTAAAACAGCTTATACTGTAAGTGGAAATTGCTTGGGCCACAGCTTTAATAAGGATTTCTTTCCCAGTCTTTGATAGCAATTTCTCTTTCCAACCAGCTAGCTTCTTCCTCAACTTCTCCTTAATATCATTAAATGTATTGCGCTTATTTTTACCTACCAGGGAAGGCAAGCTTAGATACTTCTCATGCTGCTTAATTACCTAAGTCCCAAATCTATTTTTAATCTCTTCCTACACCGTCAATGGGGTGTTACTGCTGAAAAATAGTGAAGGCGACCCAATGCATCCTCATAAACTTTCAAGATCTTCTGAAGTGCATTGCATTCTTCAATGGAAGCTTTGCAAAAGATTAAACTGTCATTAGCAAAGAACGGGTGAGATAGTTTGGGGCCACCGCGACTAACTGCTACACCACCCATTTTCCCATCCTCCACTGCCTTCATTATTAGAGCAGAAAAGCCTTCTATACACAACAAAAAGAGGTATGGAGACAGTAGGTCCCCCTGCCAGATTCCCCTACTAGGGATAATACACCCCCGCAGCTTGCCATTAATCTTTATGGAATATGATACAATAGTGACACATCTCATTATCAAAGCCCTCCATTTTTCATCAAAACCCAGTTTCTACATTATATTTTCCAAGCATAACCATTCAATCCTATCATATGCTTTACTCATATCCAACTTTAGAGCCATCTCCCCAATCTTACCCTACACCTAGCATTATGTCTACTGCTATAAGTAGTAGAGTTGGTTTTGTGGAATGGCATCGATCCAAGGATGGTCGGGTGTCCTATGCCAACAATTTCCCTCCTTCTTGGCCCGGTTGCAAATTGGTCATTGGCTCTTCCTCAGGTGTCCCCACCAAAAAATGAGAAGTTAAGGATGTTTAAGGAGCAGATTGGTGATACAGTAGAAGTTTATATTGACGACATGGTGGTGAAGAGTAAAAGAAACGAAGAACGTGTTCCTGATCTAGTAGAAGTTTTCAAAATATTAAGACAATATAAGTTACACCTCAATGCAAACAAATATGCCTTCAGTGTAGGGTCAGGTAAGTTTTTGGGTCATATGATAACTACGCGAGGAATAAAGGTCAACCCCGACGAGATCATAGCCATTTAACAACATAAACCACCCACTAACCCTAAAGAAGTGTGAAAGCTTACTGGGATGATTGCCACCCTGAATAAGTTCGTTTTGAGATTCGTGGATAGGTGTAGACCATTCTTTCAGTTGTTGAAGAAGTGGGAGAGCTTTCAGTAAACGAAAGAATGTGGCACGGCGTTCAGAGATCTGAAGTCTTGGCTAACCTGCCTATTCTATCTAGATCTAATCCCAAAGAAGATTTGTATATGTATTTGGCTGTTTCCGATCATGCGATGAGCTTCGTACTGCCAAGACATCAGGACGAGATCCAAAGACAAGCGTATTATCTCAGTAAAACATTGGTGGATGCAGAAACTAGGTATTTGTCATTATAAAAAATGGCATTAGCACTGGTGCATGCTACGAGCAAGCTACCACATTATTTTCAAGCTCATACTGTATAGGTGTTAACTGAGTACCCCTTACAGTAGCTTTTGAGGAGGTCAGATTTCACTAGAAGGATAGCTAAATGGGGAACTAGACTTGGAATGTTTGACATACGGTCCAAGCCGCAGAATTCTATTAAGGGTCAGGTGTGGGCAAACTTTGTAGGTGAATTTACTCTCGGAACGAGAGTCCACATCGAGATATGCCAGGTTATGGTTAAAAAATGGCATGTATATGGACGAAGCGTTTAATACAAGAGGATCTGGAATCAAGGTTGTAATGATATTTCCCGAAGGAGTACGATTGGAAAAGTCAATAAGATTAGGTTTTCACGCTTCTAACAATGAGGCCGAGTATAAGGCTTTCATTTCCGGTCTCTGAGCAATCCAACAGCTTGGTGCCAAGGAAGTTGAGGTATTATCGGACTCAAAATTGGTGGTAAGTCAAATTGAAAGGAGCTTTGAGGCAAAAGATTCCCGCATGCAGTATTATTTGAAGTTGTTCGGGGCTTTACAAGCAGCTTTTCGGAAAGTGAGTATGGTTAGGATATTGAGAAGTCAAAATAGTCATGCCGACTCATTGGCCACTTTGGCTTCATCTTCAGATGAATGTATTCCCTGAATGATCTCTATGGAGTTATTGGAGCAGCCGAGTATTGTAACATCCCAAACGTACTAAGGATTTAGAAGCATAACCTGTCTTAGAAATAATCAACAATAATATAATGGAACAGAGCGTAATTAATTATCCACAAATAAACTTCTATCCAACATCAACTTTCCTATAAAATCCATAAAAATACAAAGTCCTTCACAATAAAGTCTCCAAATACAATCTCAAAATAATTCCACAATGTCAAACTCATTGTCCCTAAGAAATTATACTAAAATAGTTCACCAACTAACATAGCTACAAAAGAAGTCGTCAATCTAAGGCTCCATTGGTCTACCATCAAAAGACATTCCATTGCTCAAATCTGAAAGGGTGGAAAAAGGGGGGGTGAGCTAAAGGCTCAATAAGAGACTACATAACATGAGGATGTCTTTCAAAACAAAACATTAGTATCATTGACAAAATATAGTCTTCTCAAAACATTTACAAATAGTTTTAACAGTAATATGATATATTCTATAAAACTGTTAAAATAAAACATTTCACTATAACGCTATAGTCATTAAATAAAATAATCACCACTTTAATTTGCCAATATGCACTAAATAGGTAGAAACAATTTATTAAGAAAATAAACAATTTTCCACTCACAAAGAACTGTAGCAATAGAACAGTAGTTCGATATGGATAATATTAGTCAAACACAGACAAAAGCTGCTAAATACTCGGTGGGTGATTCCCATGGGAACAATAACACTAACCTCAAAGAGGCAACACTAGCTCCAAAGAGCAATAGTAACACTGCACCACACCACACTAACACTACATCGGCCGAAGACCAACACTTAACCCTGTGTTGGCAAAGGTTGCAGACTGTCTAGTCGACTAGTTGAAAACATTCTTGACATATACAGTTTCATAATAATATATAATAAATAATAAAATTCTGGTATGTATTATACATTTACAATGGTATAAGTTTTTTGAAACTTCACTTTTGCAATTATGTATATATATATAAATATAATTTTACCACAAATACATTTAGATATATATATATATATATATATATATATATAATTTTACCACAAATACATTTAGATATATATATATATATACGTCTTGAGAGACATTATGTGCTGAAGTCTACTTACCTCAAATCACCAAAACACGATAGATCTCAACTATCCAAGCTGATGTCACTTGAACCTAATACACAAATAGATGATTTTGCTACGTTAAGCCATACTTACACTATTTATATAAACCATTCGTGCTATCCCTCTTCCAAAAATCACACATGGACCCTTTATACATCATAATTACATATTAGATCCTAACAATGTTTCTAACCAAAGGCCTAACATTAGTATTTAATATATTATCACTAGATCCGAGATAATCCACAAGCATCAATATTACTTACATCTCATGATAGTCTATGTAAATAGGATATAGGGAATTCGATCTCAATTGGTATATTTGATATCATGAAGTCGTATGACTCACCAATCTATGTACATCCATTCTTAATTCTTTACTCTCTACATATATGTGTGTATATATATATATATATATATATATATATAGATGCCTATCATACCACCTAATTAAGTTATAACGCAGAAACTTCCAGAATTTTATACTATCAAAATTTTATACCATCAGAATTTTATAATATATACTATCTGCAAGCTGAATTTTATACCAGAATTTTATACCGCCTAGAGATATCATGCCCAGGAAATAATGTAATATAAACTCTATTTTATGGAGATAGACAACACGCATCCTTAATCTATGATACCACTCACAATCAAAAATCAGCTTGCTAAAAGTTACCTTGATGTCGTCTTTGTCAAGCTGGCAAAACTCCTTTTCGCTGTAGCTTTTAGTATCTAGCGTCTCTCTCTCTACCTATCACGCATGAAGCCCTAATTTTCTTTCATGTTAAAGCTGTTTTCACTTGGGCCGAAAATTTAAAAACCCACTAAAACTAAAATAAGCTTCCAAGACTTTCATTCCCACTAAAACTCATAATAAGGTTGTTTACATAGGCTAGGACTCTAAAGAATTCCAATAACACTAAAACTCCTAATCCAAAAGGTTTTAATCCTCTTATCCTTTTCCTTAACTGATAAGGAGACTAAAAGTTAAATTTGAATAAACCACAGAATAACTATTCACGCTACCCCTTATTATTATTTTTTTTTTTTGTAGAAAAATCATAATATAAAATAATATCTCTTCCAAAATAAATAAGGCAATTCATCAAATCCACTCTAGAAGCAATTAAATTAAATTTAAGTGAGACGGGTGTTACAAGTATAGAGCATCATGCGATTGTAGCATTAACTACGGTGCCGGGACCAAGTTAGATGGATCCATATATTTCGTTCTTATCTAATGGATCTCTGCTAACTGATACGAAAAAGTCAGAGAAAGTAAGAAGAATGTTGGCCTGTTTCTGTCTTTTCGAGGACAAAAAGTTATATCAACACTCATTTGGGGGTTTTAATTTGTTATGTCTCCATCTGAACAGAGTTACTAAACTTCTAGCTGAGCTGCATGAAGGGATATATGGTGGACATTCGGGAAGAAGGTCTCTAGCTCACCGAGCTATGACCCAGGGATTTTGGTGGCCAAGTATGTAGCGGGACATGGCTGACTACGTTAAAAAATGTGATCAGTGTCAAAGATATGCCCCAATCACTCATCAATCGAGCAGAAATCTGAACCCAGTTACTAGCCCTTGGCCCTTTACACCGTACGGTCTGGAAATAATCAAACCGTTCCTTCGGGCTACCAAGAATAGGAGGTTTATGTTGGTCGCTATCGATTATTTCACAAAATGGGTTAAAGCAGAAATTTGGCGAATATTCGGGATGTGGATGTGAAGAAATTTCTGTGGAAATACATCATCCCAAGATTCGGGGTACCCCGGGTGCTAATTTCAGACAATAGACTGCAATTTGATAGTAAAGCCTTTCGGGAGGACTGTAGTAATCTAGGAATAATTAACAGGTACTCATCACCAACTTACCCCCAGAGCAATGGACAAGCGGAAGCAACGAATAAGACGACTGTGAATGGTCTGAAAAAGAGGCTAGAAAGGGCAAAAGGAAATTAGGCCGAGGAATTACTGAACATTTTGTGGGCTTACCGAATCAAACTAAGAAGATCAATAGGTGAGACTCCCTTCTCTATGACATACAGGGTAGAGGCGGTGATATCGATTGAGTTCAGCTTGTCAATCATGAGAGTTGCAAATTTCTCACGAAGTGATAATGATGCTCGAATGGTCGGGACTTTAGATTCCTTGGAAGAAAGACGAGACATGGTATCTGTCCGACTCGTTGATTATCAGCAAAAGTTCGCCCAGGGGTACAATTGGAATGTAAGGCCCAGGGAATTTGTAGCGAGAGACCTTGTTTTACAGAAAGCAGTGGGGAATATGAAAGATCAGAGTGTAGGAAAGCTCGCCCCGAATTCGGAAAGGCCCTGCCGAGTGATGGTTGTAGTTAGGACAGGGGCTTTTACTTGGAGGACATGAAAGAAGACCTTTACCCCGACCATGGAATGTTTATAATCTGAAAAAATATTTCCCTTAAATATGGAAGGGAAATTGTCAGATGTGTTTCAGTTTGTAAATGAAACTTGAATGGAGAATGTTGAATGAAGTCAATTGTTACATTAAGTGTTGTTGAACAGCTAATGAATTTTTCTAACGACAAAAACCTAGCCTCGTTCTGACTCTGATCACCGACTAGGTGGAAGTCTTAATAAATTTTTCTAAGGACAGAAACCTGGCCTTGACATGACTCCAGTCACCCACCAGGTGGAACCCTTAATGAATTTTTCTAAGGATAGAAACCTAGGCTCAGCCTGACTCTAGTCACTGACTAGGTGGACACCTTAATGAAATTTTTTAAGGACAGAAACCTGGCCTTGGCCTGACTCCAGTCACTGGCTAGGTGGAAACCTTAATGAATTTTTTGAAAGGTATAAACTTGGCCTCGATCTGACTCCGGTCACCGACCAGATGGAAACCTTAACAAATTTCTCTAAGGACAGAAACTTGGTCGTGGCTTGTTCCTAATCACCGACCATGTGGGAACTTTAACAAACTCCCTCAAGGAGAGGAACTCGTTCTTAACATAAACCTATTCACCGGTTGGTCTAAGAATAAAAAAAAAGGGTAAGAGACTGTGATGGGTCTTTCTTAAGAAATGGGGGCTATCTTGGTAGAAGGGCCTTAGTAGTGTTAATTAAATATCGAATCCTTCGGTCCAAGAGTATGTAATAAATCAATCACTTAGTTCAGGAACACGAGTACATTACATGTGTTATCGAACGATAACACTTAGAATTTTTTCTTAAAAATAGTAAAATCGCTTGCATAAGGGGGTCGGTCATGCAATCACATTATAAGGAATGAAATTAAAGAATTTGATCAGAGGAATTTAAACCATTAATATTAAGTCAACTTAGCAAATTTTAATAAATAAATACCATTTCAATCAATTAGATAAAGAAAGTTTTGGTAAAGTTACGACAAAAAACACGGGAAAACACATAATTAAATGGTTCAAAAAAATCAAGTGTTCGGATTTTCCGGAGTGGCGAGGCTTGTCAAAGGAACTTCACTGGCAACATGATGGGCCGAGCAGAGAATTAGTTGAGTAACACCCTATATCTCAGTGGGAGTGGTGGTTGCCGAGTTATCCTCATCAAGTACCACCACATGAGAGTCAATTTGTTGTGACAGCTCCCTCATTCCAAGGCTCTCCGCACCCTACTCCTCTTCATTGCCGTCCTCGGATTGTTCTTGAGCTTGGGCCTCAATCTGTGGGTCCTCAGGAAGTGGAATTAGGTCGGCACTCCTAAACAGGGAGGTAACAGGAAGACCAATAGCATTCACTGAGCTTATCTAACCCTCCGTGAACTTGGACTTTCGAGCCTGAAAGACCAATGGTCTAGCTAAGTTCTCGACGTCTTTAAATCCCATGTTATAATAGACTTGTTCATAAGTCTTCAGCGTCTCCTTCAGTGCGTTCTTTGTCACAAGCAGAGACAAGGCTTGTAGCCTCAGCAAGTTTAATTTCATCCTCGCTGAGCTCACCTTAAAGATCCTCTGCTTTTTGCTTGGCCAATTCCCTTGCCCTTTTGGCAATAGTTACTCATCGCTCCACTACATTCAACTCCAAGGTCTTTTCATTCAAGCTCGCTGCAACTACTTATTTTTGGGCCTTCTCGTTGTCAGCCTTTTCCATCACGCCCTTTAGCAAACCCTCTACAACATGGGTCATTTAGACGGCCTGAGATGATACTAGAAATGATCAAGGGTCAGCATAATCCAAGCACTAACACTTATAGAATATAACATATATATATACATAAAAATAAATAACAAATAAAAACAATAAAACTTGAGAGAAAAAATACTCACCGCTATGGTATGCCATTTTAGTTTAAGGATGAGATCTTCATCTCCACAACCCGAGTAGTGCTCCAGATCAGTAGGCAGTAATAGAGCCTGCTCAAGGCTGTCAAACACTTTTCCCCCAACGCCACTCCTCCAAATCCGAACGTAAGAGTCAGACGGCAAGACTTTGTCCCCCAAATGGAAGGTACATTCCCATCTTGTAGAAGGATTTGAGGAGGTAGAGGCCACTTGAGAACCGATGATGGTCCGCTGATTCATGGGCCTCGTCTCTTAGGGGGTCCTGCTAGGCGGTTGAGCCACTACCCCTCCCGAAGCTGGAGTAAGGGGCTGGTTAGCAGGAGGGGTGCCAGACTCAGTTGTGGCATTGTCGACACCCCTCAGCCTTTTCCTTCGTTGATAGGGAGAGAGGGGAGTTGTATCCTAAAAGGTTGGTTGAGGAGTAGCCTAGTTCCTAATGGGTTGTGCAGCCAGGAACCAACGGTCCAAAGCTAGAGTATGCCTTTAATCCACCCCTGTAGTCGAGTTGTTGGGAACAGGGGCTTCAATAACAGGGTCTTCAGCAACAGGAGCTTCTAAAACAGGGGCTTCTACTAGAATATGCACAGCTCGACCCTGAAAAACAATGTTAACCGAACCATCATGTATAGTTTTGAGTGAACCTTGTCTGACTCTTCTAGGCCCTTGGTGTCTCACCTCGTAGTTGGTAAGTCCGTTCGGTAGAAATTCGGGCAGCCTAACGTCAAGGTAAGACAAAAGTGGGGTACCGACCGTCAAAGTGCCCGAGGAATCTTGGTAGCTGGTATAAAAGGGCACTCAACCAAGGATCAGATGGGACACTCTCAATTGCTCGTCGTAATGTACGAATATTTCCAAGTTGAGCTCCCGAGTCCGTACCACACTTAGATCCGGTTGAAATTTTTTGGAAACTGCAGTGAGGAATAATGAACGAGTTAACGAAAAATGTATATAACAACATTAAAAACATACCAAACATTTAAAAAAAAGGAAGAGAGAGAAAGGAGAAACTTTAAGTGAAAAATATGCACGGTAAGGCCATGTTAAGGAGTCATAAAAGAAGGTACTAGCCTATCTGACGAGGAAAGGTCGAGCAGGTAAGTTCGCCATTCAGCCAATTCCCGCTCACTATCACAAACTCCCCTGCAGAGTTCTTATTGGAGTTAGGGAGACAAGATATCAAATTAACCACAGTGTTTCGGGTTTGAAGGTAATAACTGTTCTTTAGGCTTCCTCGAATAGCATAAAGGAAGTTAATATCATGGTGTGTAAGGTTAAGGCCATACAGTTAGTTAAGACGCCCCACACAGTTTACTACCATATAAAAATTAGGCAAACACTGGTCAGAGCTAAGCCTGTAAAAACTAAGAGTTCTAAATAAAAGGGGATCAAATGGAAATCTAACCCTACCCTCTAGTATTGACATTAAAAGAAAAAGGACCACATGAGGCAATCTTTGGTCTTCTATATCTCGCTCATGATAGTATGATATGTTCACGTTACGAGGGATATTAAACTTAGTTTTGAAGGATTCTACATTTGCGTTTGTGTTTAAAAGTTATGAAAAACCCATGTTGTCCTATTAAGATAACTATGGAAGAACTAGAATGGAAAAAACAGGAGAAAGAAAACTTATTGAGTAACTTCTTGATGAGAGGGATGGTCTTAGGAGAAATTTAAGGGCTCGAGAAGAAAGAGTAAGAAGGATTTTGAATTTAAAAAGATCTAAAGAAAGTTATAAATGAAAAGAATGACAGTATTTATAGGGGGAAGGGTCATTTAATGTAACTTCAAAACAACTAATCAATACGTACCATTATTTCGACTCACGCGTGCCTCAGTAATTGAAGCGTTAGCTCATCAAGACTGTTCAATGTGTCAGATGCTGCCACGCGTTCATAAAGAGCAAGCTGTCATGTCTGCTGTATTAATGGAGTGACGTTATATCTTTCTGAGGTATAACCGTAGTTTTTGTAAAGCCCTACCGAGCATCGAGGTAGGAATCGCCGATCCTATCACCACTTCGTGAAAGTAGGATCATGGGGGGCTATTGTGGGGGCTTTGGGCCTAGAAAATCAATACCGACCCATTTAGCTAAGGCCCAAGATCGGCCAGAGTAGCCAAAGCCAGCCCATAAAATGGAAGTGGACCTCAAACCTGGTTAGAGTGAGCCCACTAACACGTGTATTGAGACAAAGAAACTATCGTTCGGGGGAATCCTATAGTGCTTGGCCTAACATCGATTGATGAGATGGTCGAAAACTAATGAAGAATTGACTAAGCTAAAGTAGGTAGCTGAAAGTTCTTAGTGCCTTTAGGGAACTCGCTATTGAATGCTGTTTGGTGTCTGGAACAAGTTTCAAGAGAATCCTCGGAAGGAATAATGATTTCTAGGGATTCAGATGAAAGTGGAAATGCATGAGAATTGGTAAAATGGTAATGATTAATATCCCACTAAAGAGATACTATATAAATGGTGGGAAGATAGAAAAAATGGGTTGGTGGGGGAAAACATTGGGAAAAGAGGGAAGATACACAAAGGGAAGGTGGTGTGAGCAAAAAAGGGGAAGAAGAACTACCAGAGGGTGAGGTTTGTAGGTTTAAAGGTTCTCAGGAAGGATACAGCCTGGACTATCTAATTGGTGCTTAGAGTCCCACTCGTAGGATTGCTAAAAAGCCCATAAATAAATAAATTGGGGGCCCAAATTCTTTGCCCAGTTCCACAGTCATAATAAGTTTGGGTTCCACACATTTTCTTTCCTTTCCTCTTTTTTTTTTTTTTTTTTGACTTTTAGGGCAATTCTAAGACCATGGATCTGGAAAAATATATTTTGGGGCAAATCCTGGGCTAGGTATTTGGGTAATTTGCTCCTGCACAAGTCCTAGGCCAAGTACTTAGGAAATTCGTTCTTATTCTAAGTCCTGGGCCATGTACTTGGAAGGTTTATTCTAGAGCAAGTCCTGTTCTAGGTACTTAGGAAATTTATTCTTGGCCTAAGTCATGGGCCATGCACTTGGTAAGCAAGTCCTAGATCATGTACTTGGAGAATTCTACTTTGAATCAAGTGCTGAGCCAGGTACTAAAATAAACTCTCGGCCAAATTTTAGACTGTGTAGAATAGTGTGTGTATATGCAATGCATGTGTTTCTTAATTAGTAATTTTAAACACAATCATAGTTTTCTCAACTTTATTTTCAAAGGAGAAAGTTCATTATAATCCATCGTAATGGGCGAAATAGCTTAAAGGCCTTTTTTTACTAGGGGATGGACCCACTTTAAACATAGAGTGGCCTTTTCATACATGTCATCAAACAAAAGGGGGTACTGAATAAAAGTACTTAACAAAATAAAAAATGACAAGGGGTATTGACCAAAATAAAAAGATGACAAAAAAGGTGGAAGGGTACTTGGAACTTCAGGTGTAGTACTGCTTCAGCCGTTTTCCATTTATGGGATCTGCCAGAGAGGTCCCATCCATCCTTGCCAAATAATAGTATTCATTGTCATGGGCTTCCTTGAAAGCATAAGGACCTTCCCACTTTGGGGAAAACTTTGAAGGTCCTGGGATATTTCTTCTTACATGTTATGCAGCCCTTAACACCAATTGCCCTTGTGTAAAGATCCTTGAATGAACAACCTACTCATATGCCATAGCCATCTTCTGTTGATACCTTTCGCTTTGCCTTCTTACCAGCTCCTTTCTCTCCTCCAAGCCTTCCAGATCCAATAGCCTTTCCTTGGCTTGCATGTTATTTGAATCTCCCAAGATTTCCTCCATCACCACTCTAGGTGTGGGGATTGCAAACTCTACTGGAGCAATGGCTTCCGTCCCATAGATAAGGGAGAATGGTGAAAATCCTATAGCTGTTTTTAGGGAGCTCTTGCATGCCCAAAGCACATCTGTTAGATGGGAGCTCTACTTTCCCTCGTATTCATGCTTCATTTTCTTCAAGATCTTCAATATGACTCTATTGGTTGCCTTAGCCTAGCCATTCCCTTAAGGGTAGTATGGAGTAGATCTTTTGTTCTTAATGCAATACTTCTCCAACAGGCTCCTCACAGCCTTGTTTACGAATGGGGTCCCATTGTCATTGATCAACCTTTTGGGGATCTCGAACCTGGTGATAATGTGCTTGCAGATGAAATTGGAGACTGTGGCCCCAACGGCCTTCTTTAAAGGAATGGCTTACACCCATTTTGTGAAGTGTTCAGTAACTGCAAAAATCCATATATGGCCATTGGAAGGGGGGTTGATAGTGTTGGAAAAATACATGTCTGTATCGCATACAAAACATACGCAGCGGAAAATTAACGGATCTACTTCATTCGTAATTGATAATATGTACTTTATAAATTTCATAATTTATGAACAAAAGAGTGTACCTTGATGCGGTGAAATTCAAAACCAAAAATTAGAAGTACCTGGGAGCACTTTTAATCTTCACTCCAATCCCACTTGTGCCCAAGAAGTGTGGTCTCTCAATCAGTTTATATGTATTTCTTCAAGGGAGAATTAGAGAGTGGCTTACACTTACATATACATTATTTAATTATTTTTAAAATTTTGTATGTTTCTCTCCTTATAACTGATTATCTAATTGGGCTAGCCTTTTGGGCCATTCCAATTGGGCTTTAATATGTGGCTTGGAATGGGACCAAAAGGGAACAAATAAGACACTAGCTCCAATGGGTTTTGGGCTGTTCTGTCAACTTTTGACAAGCCCAAAATTACCATTAATTATATTTAATACCACTATATAAATATAATTGCACTCTAGGCCTAATTATAAATTATATCCTAAGACTTTATTATACATACAACCCCTTCATTAAAATATTCGTAGTAATACAAAATCATGTATGTTGACTGTCACTTTGAAGATTACTACATCTTAATCCTTGAGTGCTCGGTTTAATCCTTTAAGTTATTCATCATATATTTATGAAATCCAATTTCATAAATATATATATATATATATATATATATATTTTAGTAACTCCTTACTAAAGTGGTTAGACCTAGCACTCTGAATAACCAAACCCGTTAAACTTATCTTAAGGGAATATTTTATATCTCCGTTAAATGATTATGAATTCCATCTTGAGAATATATGTTCCTTCAACACTAAATGTGGTTACCCAACAAACTGAGGTTTTGATAGTGATTTTAGATCTCACTCCTGATATATCAAAGCAACCTACACTTCATGATCAGGTTCATTATTCTCTCAGGATTAAGAGTTGATATAAATAGAAGTCATGAGATTTATTATTCATTTGACAGTTGTTAGCAGAATAATAAATCTCACAGTGGTCTAGTTCAATGTGTGTTAACACTTAAAACATATCAACTAGAAGTCTCCACTTCCACGATCAAGACAAATCATCTTAATTGATATGTTATAGTCTTCGCAGATGAAATGCCCAATTTCATCACCAACTACAAACTAAAATTCTGAGTTTACAAAGAACTTGTGACTTATATCTTTGTGACTAAATCCTATAAATCACATACTATGCATCTCATTGACTATATAATAATGTCTAAATATTCATGTTACCATTATGTTAGATAAAAATAAAACAACTTTATTAATCACAACATAATGCCATATAAGCACAGCATCATACAATAGGATTTAAAGGGCACATATCCTAACAAATAGGTCCAATGAGATCTAGTTCCCAAGTGTGGAAGGGCCATGGAGTAGTCATGTCCTGTAGTTCATTCGGATGAGTGTATATGGAATCTCCCAGCATTTGACATTTGTGGCAGGTCTTAACCAGCTCCTCAGAACCCCTTTTTATCATGGGCCAATAGTACCTTATTGCTAACAACTACTTATAGAGCCTTCTTTTCTATGGGTTACTCCCACATTCACCCGAATGGACTTCCTTTGCTGCATCTCTAAACTCTCTAGACCTTAGGCACCTTAGGGGATTTCCACTGTATACTCTTTTGAACAGGATCCCATTCTGTAAGATGTATCTCGAGGCCAACTTCTTTAATTGATATGCCAACTTCCTATCAACTAGTAGGGTCCCTTGGGCCAGGTACTCAATGAATGGGGTCCTCCAATCCTCTGCAATGGACACTACATAACTTTCTTCTTTGTCCATTGAAAGTGGACAAATTTGACACTTCTCTTTTACAACAATATCATCCTTGCTCATGTTAGGCCAATAGTATCCCAAACGCTGAATTCTTCGGTATAGGCTGATCTTTTCTATGATTCCACAAGTCCAACTGTGGAGTTCCTTCAGCTTCTGCTTTCCTTCCTTCTCATTGGGCAGCCTCTTGTATAGTTCCCCCTCTACCAAAGTGTAGTCCTTTAGATCCTTGACACTTCCTCTATCCTTTAACTTTTCTACATTTTCCTTTACCAAGCTCTTCCAATCTTCTTCATCTGGTTCCTCTAGAAACATCTTCTTAAGAGTTTCCGTGATGGAGCTCTATTGCTTGTTGACCCTTATCAGTGTGCTTTCTTTCTCAAAGGGGACTTAGGATCCCAGGGTGGCTAGTGCATCAGCAAACTGATTCTCACTCCTTTAAGCATACTCCACACTAAAGATTTGGAACCTTCTTTCTACTTTCTGCACCCAAGCACGATAAGATGCTAGGCTTGGCTCCCTTAGAGCAAAATCTCTCTTGACTTGAGAAACCACAAGGTTGGAATCTCTTAGTACTCTTATTTGCTTGATTCCCATGCTAAGGGCTATGGCTAGCCCTGTCAAAAATGCCTCATACTTAACAGTGTTTTTTGAGTGAGGGAACTCAAGCTTGACTAAGAATGGTATGGTTCCCCCATCCTTACAACTTAGCACAATCCTTATGCCATTCGAAGCTATTATTGCTAATCCATCGAACCTCATGGTCCACTTCTTGTCTAAGATGTCCACCACTGCTAATTCTCCTAAGATCTCCTTGCTCAATGAGCATTCTTCTTCTCCGGGGAAGTGGGACGGCAAGTCTACTATGGCCTAACTCCCGACAGCCTTAGGGGTCCTCAAGCCTATATCATATTGGGAAAACAACACAAACCAGTAGGCCATTCTTCCAGTCAACAAAGGCTACTGAAGGAGAGTTTTTATAGGATGAGGTCTTGTTACCAAAAGGATTTGATGGGCTGAGAAATAACATTTCAATCTTTGAGAGGCATAGATGACCACCAAGCACGCCCTCTCTATCTTGGGATACCTTGTCTCTGCATCTTTCATGGCTCGGCTCACATAATGGATGGGTTGCTCATTTCCTTTGCCATCTTCTTGAGCCAACAGTGCTCTAATTGCTTAGGAGGTGGATGCCAAATACAACAATAGAGGCTTTCCATGTACTAGTGCTTGCAAGGTAAGCAGATGGTTTATGGTCTATTATAGCTTCTGGAAGGCATCCCACTGCTCAGCTTCCCAAATGAACTCAGCTCCCTTTTTCAACAGTTTGGATAATCCATGGGTGACTAAGGCTAGGCCTGGTATAAACCGTCTGATATTAGAGACTCTTTCCAAGAAACTTTTGAGCTCCTTGACTATGGTAGGCCTCTTTAGGGTTGCTTTGGCAGTGGTCTTGGCTGGATCCACACTTATTCATCTGTGATGTACTAGAAAACCAAGGAACTTAATAGCAAACATTCCAAAGGCACATTTCAATGGTTTCATCCGTAGCTTGTACATTCTACATCGTTCAAAAACTCGTTCAAGGACTTGAACGTGTCCCTCTCTAGCTCTTGATTTTACTACAATATCATCCGCATAGTCTTCCATCTCCTAGTGCATCATATCCTGGAAGATGGCTATCATAGTAAGCTGGTACATGGCCCCCACATTTTTAAGACTAAATTACATTACAGTATAATAGAAATTTCCAATTAAGGTCCTAAATGTTGTTTTCTCTACATCCTTAGCTGCCATTCGTATCTAATTGTACCCACTATATCCATCCATAAAGGAAAACATGGAGCTCCCCGCAACTGAATTTACAAGGAGATCAATATTGGGCAAAGGGAACTTGTCTTTAGGACATGCTTTGTTCAAATTGTGAAAATCCACATAGCACCTAATCTAAACATTCTTCTTCTTTATAGGAATTATATTAGAAAGCCATCAGGGATGCTGGATAGGCTTGATAAACCTTGCTGCCAATAGTTTCCTTACTTCTTAAGTGATCTGGGCTTCTATTTCAATGTGGAAGATCCTAGCTGGCTGGATTACTGGTTTGGTTCCTAGATCAACATTAAGAGAATGCACCACCAATCTGGCATTCAAGCAAGGCATCTCATCATAAGTCCATCCAAATACATCCACGTATTTCTTCAATAGCTCCACTAATTGCTCCCTTTCCTGTGCTGACAATTGGCTGCTGACAAAAACAGGCTTAGGATTTCCTAGGTCAGCCCCCACATTTACCTCTTCCAACTCCCCTTTGGGTAGGATTTGTGCTTCTGTAACGACCCAAGGAAAAGCGCTAGCCACATCTGCGCTATACCTCAAAAGGACTAGTCACTATTGAGGCTCCTTGTAGTTGTTAATAAAGCCCAGATCTACCCAGTAAATACCCGATGTGGGACTCATCACACACCCACACACATCACACAATCAATCAATCAAATTGGGGCATCACAATCTCCCCCACTTAAATCCCTAACGTCCTCGTTAGGGCCCACTTTGTGGGGTAGTGTCTCTGAGCCCACACAGGGTCACTGGGCCGGCTCTGATACTATATGTAACGACCCAAGGAAAAGCGCTAGCCACATCTGCGCTATACCTCAAAAGGACTAGTCACTATTAAGGCTCCTTGTAGTTGTTAATAAAGCTCAGATCTACCCAGTAAATACCCGATGTGGGACTCATCACACACCCACACACATCACACAATCAATCAATCAAATTGGGGCATCACAATATAATTAGTCACTATTGAGGTATAGCGCAGATGTGGTTAGCGCTTTTCCTTGGGTCGTTACATATGGTATCAGAGCCGGCCCAGTAACCCCGTGTGGGCTCGGAGACACTACCCCACAAAGTGGGCCCTAATGAGGACGTTAGGGATTTAAGTGGGGGAGATTGTGATACCCCAATTTGATTGATTGATTGTGTGATGTGTGTGGGTGTGTGATGAGTCCCACATCGGGTATTTACTAGGTAGATCTGGGCTTTATTAACAACTACAAGGAGCCTCAATAGTGACTAGTCCTTTTGAGGTATAGCGCAGATGTGGCTAGCGCTTTTCCTTGGGTCGTTGCATATTCACATATATATGTAACGACCCAAGGAAAAGCGCTAGCCACATCTGCGCTATACCTCAAAAGGACTAGTCACTATTGAGGCTCCTTGTAGTTGTTAATAAAGCCCAGATCTACCCAGTAAATACCCGATATGGGACTCATCACACACCCACACACATCACACAATCAATCAATCAAATTGGGGCATCACAATCTCCCCCACTTAAATCCCTAACGTCCTCGTTAGGGCCCACTTTGTGGGGTAGTGTCTCTGAGCCCACACGGGGTCACTGGGCCGGCTCTGATACCATAGGTAACGACCCAAGGAAAAGCGCTAGCCACATCTGCGCTATACCTCAAAAGGACTAGTCACTATTGAGGCTCCTTGTAGTTGTTAATAAAGCCCAGATCTACCCAGTAAATACCCGATGTGGGACTCATCACACACCCACACACATCACACAATCAATCAATCAAATTGGGGCATCACAGCTTCCTTCTCCACGCCATTAGGTCCTGCGTACCTTCATAAGCGATATATCAACCTTCCCCCAAGTTCTCAAACAACCATGCACTCCCAAGATCATGACAAATTGGTTTCTTTCTTCTACTTTTTTCTATCCAAGAGATCCCTCAAGTCATGGCCATTACTTCCTTCTTCTTCTTTTAAGATAGGAGCCCCCAAAGTCACTGGTGTAGGACACTCATCATCTAGTGCCAACTTGTCATAAAACATAGTCTATACAAAATTTGCTTCTCCCCTACTAAAAGGGCTAGGGTTAGCAGAAATCCTTATGGGCCTTCTATCTAATCTTCCTTTCACACATTGATGGTAAATTGATGGGATTAAACAATGTTTATAGAGCCACGGTTGCCCTAACATGATGTAATAAGAAACTTCTGAATTGATTACATAAAACAAAGTCAAAGCCAATATGGGACCCACTCTCAGAGCGAGCTGCACGTACCTTTCAGTGGATTCCATAGCTCTTCTGAATCCAATTATTTCCATAGGAGCCCCCAGGATACTCTTGCCAAACATGCCTATAGCTTCCAAAGTACTTAAGGCAATGAGGTTTAGTATCAAATAAAGAGGCCTTCGATCGTCCGGGTACTCAACCTCCATATTTTCATTCGTGAAGGTTATCGCCTTGGTAGTCTCCAAGAAAGCTCTTCTTGCATGAAATTCTTCCGTAAAGCACTCTACTCTCGTATCTGCAGTTATGCTCATGAGGGATTCCATAGCGATCCTCCTTGCCTTTGGTGTGGACACAAGGGGGTCTTTTTGGAGTCACCACCTAGTTTTTGCAATGGTTTAGGAACCATATAATGGCATCCATTCGAGGAAAGACCTTTGATCTTACTACCAGAATATGGGTTCGGAGTTTAGGTACGCTCTTGGAAAGGTGTTAGGCACCCAAGATCGCCTAACCTTAAGGTTAGCCTCCCATCATTGTGTCTTATGTCTTAACCTTATTAAAAATAATCTCAAAACTTGTATCCTAAACTCACACACACACTAGCATGCATCTAACATACAATCATGGCATTTTTATCCCTAAACAAACATACTTACCTATCCATAAAGCAAAAAGAGAGCCAAAAACACATTTAAAAAAAAAAAACATAGCATTCATCTAACATGTGAAAACCCTATCATACATCTAAACAAGGCTACAAGCATATTATCCAACAACACATATCAAAAACATGGTATTAACATATTAGAAACCCTAATCATACATCTAAGCATGTTTCATCATATTATCAAAGACCAACACAAATGCATGGACATTCCTAATGCATGACTTACCCTTTACTTACCTTTCAGCAACACAGCATCTATGGCATTAATGCATGGACATATGAATGAATGGCATGGCATCAAAACAAGAACAATCATAAAAACCCTAATCTAAGCATGTTAAAACAACCAGCATATAAGACAGAGACACAATCCTATAAACAAGAGGAAAAGGCTTTAAAAGAATAGGGGTAATACATGTGAAATAAATAAAACAAACATACAAAAACTCTGGATTAGGGTTTCTGGGTAAGTACTTGTGTACGCAACCCGAAGTCTGTGTACGTAGGATTTAACTTGTGTACACATGCCATGAGCATGCCTGTGTGGGACTTACTTTGATCCCTAACCTAGAAGCACGAAATGGAAAACAGAGCACAAGTAAGAAAACCCTAATTCTAACAACCTAGCATTCTCAGAACCTAGACAAAACTATATACTATCCTAGGCAAACATGCATAAACATAAACCAAACTAGAAACAAGACCAAAACAAGAAAAGAAAGACAGAAAATAAAAAGAAAAGCTAGAAGAATACCTTAAAGCAAAAGCTCTTAAGCTTTATTTTTTACCGTTCTCCTAAGTCAAATCTATCACAATTCAATAAAATAGTGATTAGCAATATTAAACTAAAAGGATTGGGGCCAGAAAAGGTCTCAATCAAATAAAAATGACTTAAGGGTGTTTTGTGAAAAACTCCCTTTTGATTCACTATTTTTTAGTGAATTTTAGGTTTTTCCCATAGGATTTTTATGTGTTTTGAAAATACACCATGTAAGAATTTTTATAGTTGAAAAAACTAGGGTTTGGAACGTCTCCTAGACGATGTAGGATTCATTTCAAACCTCAGCCATTGTTGCTAAAAACTTACCTTTCTTATGCTTCTGAAACCCTAGTTGCGTACACAAGAATGTGCCTACGTACGCATACTTTGGCCCGCATACACAGGCCGTGACCCGTGTACTCAAGCTGAGGGCTACTTTGGTTAATTTTATTTCTAAAAATAGATTTTTTTTTCTTATTTAAATGGTTATATTTTCCATTTTAATACTCCTCAAGTAAAATTAATATCTAAATGGGCTCTAAACTGGCCTTGGGCCATAGAGTTCGAGCATCATTGGGGAAGGGGGGCCTAAGTTGTAAGGGGTATAAAATACAATGTCTAAAGATGCCCTTTTTTGATTTGTGAGCTTCACTAATGGAATCAAAAGAATAAGAGACAAAACATTATGTTTCGACATACGGCTCGGGCCCAACCCACGCACACAACACACATCACGCATACATAAGGCCGGGTGCAACTTCGAAGAGCTTCGTGGGCTTCGTATGTCTGAAGTCCCACCTTTGTTACTCAGGAAACTAGCAACAATAGGTTCACTATCCTAGAACTTGTTTTGCCACCTGCAAGCAAATGGCAAGTGACTCGCTATCCTAGAGTCACTTAAAAAGAAAAAAATAAACAAGGGTGCTCTTACGAGCTGACCCAACAGACAAGGGTGCTTTTACGAGTTAACCCAATAGAGAAGGGTGCTCTTATGAGCTAACCCAACAAACAACAAAAGGATATAGTCTCTGTAGTGTCCATCCAAGGCTCTTGCCTCAAACTTTCCGGGTGACTTGTTCTTCTTGTATTCTTCACTTATTTCTCTACCTTTTCTGGTGAGGTTTGCCTTGGGTAGACCTTCGTCTCTTTCTCTATCATTATCTCTACCCTTTTCTACCGTACCTGCATGTTCAACTCCCAGAGGATATATGCACAAGTAGTCTTGATTGTTGGATCCATCAGAGATGGTGAAAAATCGCTGAGAAGTAGATGCGTATGGGAATGAATCATTTGCCTCTCATGACTTGCTTGGATATGAGAAACACACTGAGGAGTAGTGTAGGACAGGAATTGTTTGCCTCTTGCTTGGTGATGAGAAACTCACTAAGGAGTAGTAGGATGGAGAGGAATCTTCTGCCTCTTGCTTGGTGATGAGAAACTCATTGAGGAGTAATGTAGATATGTGATCCACTAGGGAAGAATCTTCTGCTTCCTTCATGGTTCGCTGAGGACTTTGAGGAAGAATCTTATGCTTCCTTACTGGGGATACTTTAGGGAAGAATCTTTTGCTTCCTTACTAGGGATATTTTTAATGTGCTTGGGTTCATTTGGGAAGAATCTTTTGCCTTTTCCATAGGGATGGTGCTTAATACACTTGAACTATTGAGGAAGAGTCTTTTGCTTGCTCTATGATGACATTTGATAGGTTTGATCTGTTTGAGGAAGAATCTACTGCTTCCTTACTGAAGGTAGTGTTATTGAGATGCTTGAAACATTGAGGAAGAGTTTTCTGCTTCCTCACTGAGGGTGATGTTTGATAGGTTTGACCCATTTGAGGAAGAAGGTTCTTGAGATGCTTAAAACATTAAGGAAAAGTCTTCTACTTCCTCACTGAAGGTGATTTTTGATAAGTTTGATCCATTTGGGGAAGAATCTTCTGCTTCCCTACTGAGGATAGTGTTCTTGATATGCTTCACCTACTGGAGAAGAGTCTTCTACTTCTGCCATGGGGATGGTGTTTTTGATGTGCTTGAACCATTGAATATGGTTCTCGACGTGTTTGATCAACTAGGGATGGTTTTTGATGTGCTTGATCGGGGCAAGAGTCTTCTACTTCCTTTACCACTCACCGGGGAGTCCTTTGATAATTGTGTGCCTTAATAGGGCAACTCTTTAAGATGTTTGTTTCTTTTTTGAAAGAATTTTTTTTTAAACTATTCATGACTAAACTACACGTAGTTTAGTGGTGAGGCCTAAACTACATGTAGTTTAGCCATCAGGTGTCTTCCTGCCTTTTCATTTTTTCCAACGGTTACCAACCGTTTCTTTTTTTTCTTCATTCTCTTCATCTCCCTCACCTCTTCATATTCTCTATAACTCTTTATAACTCTCTAAAAAAAACCTCCTTCTCCTCTTTCTTTCTCTCACTTTCTGACTTTCTCTCTTATTTCCTCAAGCCCTCTCATTGTCTCTCATTCTCTCATCATCTTCTCCAATGGCACCCAAGGCCAAGAAGACCTCCTACGTCCTATCTTCTGATGCATTCTATCTCACTCATTGAAGCAAAGCAACGAGGTTAGTGAGGCCTCCACCATTGACATACTAGCCAGAGAATCACATTCCCATGGCTGAATTTGTAAGTTTTCAATCTTTTTCTCATTTCAAGTTTTTCTCTGATCTTCTATTTTAGTGTGTTTTAGGCCATTTAAATGATTAGGTTTTGCTATGGGATGGGTTTGGATGAAAACCTAACATCTTAGGAGGGGTAGGAACATGTCTAAGATTGATTTTGGGTGATGCATCTTTGAAAATGTCAAAGAACTGCTTCTCTTTGTGTTCTTGCATGTATAGGCTCGGGCCTGCGTATGTAGCTTGGATTCATGCGTATGCAGGTCTATTCTTAAGGCTTTGCATACGTGGGAATGGTCTTGCATACGCGGGGTCTTGTCTACGTACATAGGCTTTGACTCGCTTACATGAGACGCCTGGTAGGAGCCCTACTCGGCCTATTTTCACTTCTTTCATCTATTTCACTTCTATATGCAATCCTAACACACCTTTTTGTCATTTTTGTACCTAAATATCACAGTATCCTTCTTTTTATCTTCATTCTTGCATCAAAACCTCATATTTTCCAAATTCTGCTTGAATCAGGAATCTAATGTCATCTTCTTCTTTTTTTTTTTTACAATCATCATCCCCTTTTGCTGGTAGGGGAAGCACTAATAAAGTGGTGGAGTTATACAATCTACTTGTCCCCAAAACGAGGGGCTATATCTGGGAGGCAGGCTTTAAGCCTATCATTGGTCTTCTTTTGGAGAAGTCTACGAGTGCAACCTATTGGAAAAACTGGTTTTGCATCTTATACAAAACACACAGCGGAAGCAACAAACATATATCTACTTCATTCATGACAGATAACATGTAACCTTGAATTCTAGAACAAAAAATAGAAAGCGTACCTTGATGCAGTGAAATTCAAAACCAAGACCTAAGAATACCTCTAATCAACATCCCAATTCCACATGGTACCCAAGAAGAGTGGTCTCTCAATCAGTCTTTTTGTATGTTGATTCTCAAAGAAAAGTTCTTTTTAAAATATGTTGTTGTTCTTCTTCTTGTTGTAGAGAAAAATTGCTTTCTTTTCTTTTCATCATACGTACATACTAACTACCTAGGTAGTTACTTTATATAAGAACTCTTATTTAAATAAAAATTGATTATCTAATTGGATTAGCCTTTTTGGCCTATCTAATTAGGTTTTAGTTTGTGGCTTGAGATAGATAGGACCAATGGGAACAAATAAGACTTTAGCTCCAATGGCCTTTGGGCTTATCTGTCAACTCTTGATAAGTCCAAAGTTACCATTAATTATATTTAATACCACTATATAAATATAATTATATCCCAAAACTCTAATGATATCATTAGACCCCTCCATGAAATATCCATAGTGAACAAAGTCATAACGAACTATCACTTTGTAAACAACTATTTTATCCTTGAGTAGCCTGTTTAATTTTTTAGTTATTCATATTTATGGAAATCTAATTTCAATAAATATAAACTTTAGTAACTCCTTACTAAAGTGGGTGCCCTGAATAACCAATTCCCATTTGACTTATCTCAATGGGATATTTCATGTTTCTATAAAAAGAGATTGTGGATTTTATCTTGAGAATATGTGTTCCCTCAACACTACGTGCGGTTGCCCAACATACTGAGGTTTTGACCTTCAATATTAGATCTCACTCATGATATATCAAAGTAACCTACATTTCATGATCGGGTTCACTATCCTCTCAGGATTGAGATTCTATAAAATTAGAAGTTGTGAGATTAATCATTCAGGTGACAGTTGTTGATTGAATAATTAATTTCACAGCAATCTAGTTCAATATATCTTAACACTTAAGGCACATCAACACATCAACTAGAAGTCCCCACTTCCATGTTCAAGACAAACCAACATACTAAGGTTTTGACCTTCAATATTAGATCTCACTCATGATATATCAAAGTAACCTACATTTCATGATCGGGTTCACTATCCTCTCAGGATTGAGATTCTATAAAATTAGAAGTTGTGAGATTAATCATTCAGGTGACAGTTGTTGATTGAATAATTAATTTCACAGCAATCTAGTTCAATATATCTTAACACTTAAGGCACATCAACACATCAACTAGAAGTCCCCACTTCCATGTTCAAGACAAACCACCTTAGTTGATGTGTTATAGTCTTCGCAGATGAAATGCCCGATTTCATCACCAAATATAAACTACGTTTTGAGTTTACGAGGAACTTGTGATTTATATCATCTGTGATTAAATCACATAAATCACATACAATGCATCTCAAGGACTACGATAATGTCTCATAGTTCATTTACAAATAGTCTCATATAATTAAACAATTTAATTATTTATAACATGCCAATAAATTGGATTTTAGGACATAAACCCCAAAAATCTCCCACTTGCCCTCAAATACAATTTACCATATTTCCGATACTTATTTCCCTTTAAAGTAATTTATAGTCACTCTACAGCAAGGTTTGGAAACAAGTTTTAGCCAGATTTGTTGCATAAATTATCTTTTCTATTACTACATCTCACGTACTCATATCTCTCTAATGAGATAATACTTACGCTTAATGTGTATCTTAACCACCTAGGATGAACACATATCTTGAAGTCCAACTTCATGAATCATAATCAAACTACAAGTTAGTATTTATACAACTAGTAACTATCAAAACCTCACTTTGGTGGACAACCATGCAATCCCTCATTCTCCTAAGATATTTGAGTATATGATTTACTCCCACTAAATTAAGTGATATTAGATTAAATTGATATTTGCTTACCATGCCCACCACAAAATAGCTATTCACAGCATAAAGACTTCCTATTGATATGGTATAAGAAGCCATCTTAATATGCTCTTCCTTTTATATGTCTTAGGACTATAGTCCTTTATAAAGGAACTTCAAACTTAAAAGGAAAGAATCCTTTCTTGAAGTATTATATGCTATACTTGGCTAGAATCTAATCTATTTAAGCAATTTGAGATAGACCCAACATCCTAATTTCTAAATTCTAACAAAGTTTAATTCTTAGTTTGTGACCAGTCTTTTCCAAGTACTTTATTTCAAACTGGACTAGATAACAAAAGACTCTCTCTACATCATTCTAAGTGATTAGAATGTCATCAACATACATTAAGAGATTTATTATTCTATATAGCTTTTACACACATAAGGCCTTTTAATACTTGATCAAAATCAAACAACTTGATTTCTTGATCAAATATGATATTTTATGATTCAGATGCTTGTTTAAGTCCATTACTGGACTTTAAGCAACTTGCATACTAAACACAACTGGTTCTTTGCTATGAACAAGTCTAGTTATATCATATAGATGTCTTCCTCAAGATTGCTACTAAAAGAAGCTTTCTTGATATCCATTACCATATTTCATCCAAATGAAATATAATGAATAAGAGAATCTAGATAGAGTCTAACTTGACTATTGATGAAAAAATCTTTTCATAGTCGAACCATTTCTTTCTGAATAAATCCTTTCACCTGTAGTCTTGACTTTGAATGTTTATACCTTCTAATTTATCGATCTCATTTTCTTGTAAACCTATTTGAAAACAATAGGCTTAATGCCACTAGACACCTCTATAAGTTCTAGACTTTAAATAGAATCTAATTCTATTCGCATAACCTTGACCCAATAATGTCTGAATATTATCTATTGCCTTTACGTAGGACCGAGGATCAAATTCATATCCTTATGGAATGACTTCAAAGTTTATTCCAAAAGTATGAATTTATTTGGTAATTGATAATCCTCCCACTACGATATTGTACCGGTGTAATTGTTATCTACAGAATAATGTCTTGTGGGGTATTTAATATAACCATCTCATTTCTAAATGTATTTTATAGTTTTCCTACAACAAATTCTGGCATTTTTATTCTAGAACATTCTTCCTTTAAAAGAGCCCTATTCCTCCTTTATGTATGCACTGACTTAAAGAAGTCATTAGAACTTCATTCCTTTACAAAAAGAAGCCCTAGATTATATTATTCTCTAATTAGAATTCATAGACTAGGAATATATAAAAAAATAATGGTTCTAAAAGCCCATCTTTCTCTAATCTTGAAAATCATTTAGATTAATAAAATCTAGACATAAGTGCCAAAACATACAATACCAAAGGATGGAAACTTTCTCTTTAAAAAGTAAAACATGTAAATTTCCATCTAGAAAACAATCATGGACAATGCTTAGCTTTACCAAAATGGAAACACTTTCCTTTTGGTCATACTTTTGAGCCTAATTTCCTTTTGGCAACTACTAGGGCAACTAGCTTGTCCAACTGTTTAGTATTATAATTCTTCTTCTTACCACCATTACCTTTTGGTTCAGGCTAAGAATTTGAATTAAATCATATTGATTCTAGCCTTAGCTTTTAGGATGTCTTCTGTTGCTTAGAACTCACTCATCAATTCAGATAATATAGTAAGAATTTACTTAGTTTCAAAACAATCTGAATTGATCAAATGATTCTAACAAGGACTTGTGGATCATATCTATAGGGATCAGAGGTCCAAATACGCGTAGTGGGCCTTAAGCTTGTCCGAGGAGGCTCAATTGTCCGAGGATGGGTCAATAGTATAGAAAACGCAGGGTGGTGGGCTTCTCAAGTAGATTGCGATTGTGTAGACTGAGGAAGATGATCCAAGGAGGAATATGTATAGTAGGCATACAGGACAGGTGGGAGCTGAGAAATATCTAAAGAAAAGCTGCTACCACCACATTGAATGCTTTACAGCTAACTCTCTGGCCGCATTTATGAGGAAATAATGTCTGAATAGTAACTTTCAGCCTTACAGCTATCATCTAAGGACTTTTTAGGAGGGCTGATGGGATAGGGGTGAAAGAGGATGATCTGGACTGCACGTGGAGGATGATGATGCAAGTGGAAGGAAGTATAAAATAGGGGGAGGATCCTGACAAGGGGAGATAGAGAAATCAAGAGAGAAACACTATAGTAATTAAGAGTTAGACTTATAGTCACACTCGAGAAAAATATATAAGAACTGATCTCCTCGGATTGTGCCGACGACGATTTCCTTTATGTGAAACTAGTCTATCTTCATCTTCTTGTCATCTGGATACGCTTTGATTGTTGTCTGATTCATTAAAACCCAGTTTTCTAATCCACTCTCTACAAATTCATTGTTTTGGGCTTTTTGGGCCTAAGTCCATGCAAATTGTGGGTCAGGCATTCAAATTGTGTCCTTACAATATCCAATTGAGATTAACATTTAATCTCCACATCCAAGAATTCCAATTCATTTAAAAAATAAAACGTTTTCATAAAATGATATAGAATTGGAACTTTTTAAGAATTTCTGAGCACTTAATATGATTCATACCAAACAACTCATTTAGACTTAATATAAAGTCTAAGTCTAGTACTAACTCTTGCATCTCATGCTGTAGCACAATTTGATAGAACCAATGTAACATTTTAGAAGCATTTCAATGGAGACTATGAACATAAATACAAAGACATTATAATTTTGCATCCATAACCATATAATATGGAACTTGAAAACCATACTATACTAAGTGCAACGACAACCTAATCCCGTAATTAATATTCCTCAGCATAGAGTGAATACCAACCACTATGATCAGGCGAGAACTATTCCCATTATTAATGCTATCATGGTAACTCTTACCAACCAAAAATAATTTGCCACTCTTCCTTTAGCCTCTAACTAATAATGACATAGCTCCTTTAGGAGGTTAACATTACATTTAGTCTAGTGTACACCATTGTCTAGAATCATGTGTAGCCACATTTAATTAGAATTTTAATCTCATTAAAAACCTCTAATTAAAATAAATTAAGCACATTTAATCATACAACAATTCCAATCTCATTAGAATGTTTCTTAAAAGAGAGGTCCTAAACAAATTAGGACTAAGAGTTTTATTTAACTAACATCTTTGATCTCATTAGGTCTTTTAGTTTGATAATGATTAATAAATGTCCTTAACTTTTAGGGACTATAAAAATTAATCATTTTATATAGAAACATGTGTAATCTCATCACACATAACCATGCCTTTTATCAAAGTTTTAACACTTAATCAAAAAGCTAGTGAAAATTCAAAATTCAGTACATTCAATCGGTTGAATCTTTTCCTCGATCGATTAAAAAAATGAAGAAATACATCACAAAGTCACTGCCTCATTCGATCAATTCTCGAATCCTATTCAATCAGTTGAAAAGAACATTTGATCGATCAAAAGGGATTCTCAATCGATCGAGACAATGAGGAGTTTCATCATAGATTTTCTGCCTAAATCAATCGGTTCTCAATTCCTCTTCAATCAATCAAAAAGAAACGTTCGATCGATTGAAAGGAATTCTTGATCAATCGAAACTCGCAAAACTAAATTTTTTTAGAATTTTTCAGCAACTATTTTTAACAGTTTTTGCTATTTTCCATTAAAAAAAAAAACACCTTTTGATTTTATAAATGAAGATTTACAAATCAACCATTAAGGTTTTCAAGATCAAGATCAAGAACCCTAATAATGCTAGAAACCCATGAAAACATAATCCTAATCTCATTAGGAATAAATTTCATTAAAGGATTTTAACTAGTAACCAAAATACTTTAATTCTAGCAATAACATGAGAGTATCAATATCAGTGTGTGTATTGTTGGATAAATAACATGTTTGTATTACATATAAAACATACGCAGTGAAAAATTAACGGCTCTATTTCATTCGCAATTGATAACATGTGCTATGTAAATTTCAGAATATAATAACAAGAGAGTGTACCTTGATATGATGAATTTCAAAACAAAGATTAGAAGTACTCGGAAACACTTTTAATCATCACTCCAATTCCACTTGATGCCCAAGATATGTGGTCTCGCAATCAGTTCTATGTGTTTGTTCTAAAGAGAATATGAAGGAGTGTCTTACACCAACATACAAAACCATTTCATCTAGATCAAAATTCTGTATGTTTTTCTCCACATAACTGATTATCTAATTGGGCTAACCTTTTGGGCCTTCCCAATTGGGCTTTAGTGTGTGGCTTGGAGTGGGACAAAAAAGGAACAAATAAGACACTAGCTCCAATGGGCCTTGAGCTTTTCTATCAACTCTTGACAAGTCCAAAGTTACCATTAATTATATTTAATACCATTATATAAATATAATTGCACTCTAGGCCTTATTAATAGATTATATCCCAAAACTTTATTATACATGCAACCCCTTCATAAAATATTCGTAGTAATACAAAGTCATGAATATAGACTGCCACTTTGTAAATTATTACATCTTAATCCTTGAGTACCCGGTTTAATCCTTTTAAAGTTATTCATCATATATTTATGAAATCCAAGTTCATAAATATATACTTTAGTAATTTCTTACCAAAGTGGTTAGGCCTAACTCTCTGAATAACTAAACCCATTAAACTTATCTCCAAGAAATATTTTGTATCTCCGTTAAGAAACTATGAATTTCATCTTGAGAATATATGTTCCATCAACACTAAATGTGGCTGCCCAACATACTGAAGTTTTGACCGTTACTTTAGATCTCACTCCTGATATATCAAAGCAACCTACACTTCATGATCTGGTCCATTATTCTCTCAGGATTAAGAGTTCATGTGAATAGAAGTCGTGAGATTTATTATTCAATTGACAGTTGTTAGGAGAATAATAAATCTCACAGCGGTCCAGTTCAATATGTCTTAACTCTTAAAACATATCAACATATCAACTAGAAGTCTCCATTTCCATGATCAAGACAAATCATCTTAGTTAATATGTTATAGTCTTCACAGATAAAATGCCCAATTTCATCACCGACTATGAACTATAATTCTGAGTTTACAAAGAACTTGTGATTTATATCTTCTGTGACTTTTCACATAAATCACATACTATGCATCTCATGGACTATATGATAATGTCAAATATTCATGTTACCATCATTTTAGATAAGAATAAAGAAAATTTATTAATCACAATATAAATTCATACATCATATCTCACATAATGTCATACATAATATCATACATAGCATCATACAATAGGATTTAAGGCACTAATCCCAATATGTATATATATATATATATATATATATCAGGCCATGAATCCTATATATTATCAATCTGAATGAAGTTAGGCCTTGAATCCTATTTAAAATCAATCCAAGGTCATCAATCCGGAAAACATATAAAGCACTTCAATCTTGATAATGTTAGGGTTTATGCCCTAAAATCCAATTTATTGGCATGTTATAAATAATTAAATTATTCAATTATATGAGAATATTTATAAATAAACTAATGGGACACTATCTTAATGAACTAATGCCACGTTAAAATATTCGTAGTAGTACAAAGTCATAATGGACCTGATCATGAAATGTAGGTTGCTTTGATATATCAGGAGTGAGATCTATAAGTTACGGTTAAAACCTCAATATGTTGGGCAGCCGCATTTAGTGTTGATGGAACATATATTCTCAAAATGGAATTCATAATCTCTTAATGGAGATATAAAATATTCCTTTGAGATAAGTTTAATGGGTTTGGTTATTCAGAATGTTGGGCCCAATCACTTTAGTAAGGAGTTACTAAAGTATATATTTATGGAATTGGATTTCATAAATATATGATGAATAACATAAAGGATTAAACCGGGTACTCAAGGATTAAGATGTAGTAATTTTTAAAGTGACAATCTATACTTATGACTTTGTAGTACTACAAATATTTTAATGAAGGGGTTGCATGTATAATAAAGTCTTGGGATATAATTTATTAATAAGGCCTAGAGTGAAATTATATTCATATAGTGGTATTGAATATAATTAATGGTAACTTTGGACTTATCAAGAGTCTTATTTATTCCCTTTTGGTTCCACTCCAAGCCACACAACTAGAGCCCAATTGGAATGTCCCAAAAGGCTAGCCTAATTAGATAATCAATTATATTTAAGGAGAGAAATATACAGAATTTCATAAGTGCTTTTTCATATGATAGTTTTTGAGTGGTTTTCATTATAATCACATGAGAACATGAAATGGTTTGTGTGAGAGTGTTAGACACTCATTTATCCTTTCCTTGGAAACTGATTAAGAGACCATACTTCTTGGGCATTAAGTGGAATTGGAGTGAAGATTAAAAGTTTTCCCAAGTGCTTCTGATCTTTGAGTTTTGAATTTTACCGCAACAAGGTACGTTTTCTTGCTCTTTAATTCTGAAACATACATAGTACATGTTATCAATTGCAAATGAAGTAAATCTGTTAATTTTCCACTGCGTATGTTTTGTATGTGATACAAACATGTATTTTTCCAACAGATAAAATATGGATTCCATGAATATAAATATGCAGATAATTTTCTACAGAACACTAGAACACCAAGAAAACAGTTTTTCTTTAATTCTAAAACTCAATCACATGTTATACAAGCATGATATTGAAGACCGCTCTGATAACAATTGTTGGGAAAACTGGTTTTGCATCTCATACAAAACACACAGTGGAAGCAACAAACACGGATCTACTTCATTCATGAGAGATAGCATGTATCCTTGAATTTTAAGACAAAGAATAGCAAGCGTACCTCGATGCAGTGAAATTCAAAACCAAGACTTGAGAATACCTCTAGTCAACATCCCAATTTCACATGATACTCGAGAAAAGTGGTCTCTCAATTAGTCTTTTTGTACGTTGATTCTCAAAGAAAAGTTCTTTTTAAAAGATGTTATTCTTCTTCTTCTTCTTGTAGAGAAAATTTTTTCTTTTCTTTTGTGACTAAATCATATACAATCACATACCTTGGTAGTTACTTTATTTAATAACTCTTTTTAAATAAAAACTAATTATCTAATTGAGTTAGCCCTTTGGGCTTGCCCAAATGGACTTTAGTTTGTGGCTTGAGATAAGGCCAAAGGGAACAAATAAGACTCTAGCTCCAATGGGCCTTAGGCTTATCTACCAACTCTTGACAAGTCCAAAGTTATCATTAATTATATTTAATACCACTATATAAATATAATTACACTTTAGGCCTTATTAATATATTATATCCCAAAACTCTAATGATATCATTTGACCCCTCCATAAAATATCCATAGTGAACAAATTCATAATGAACTGTCACTTTGTAAACAACTATTTTATCCTTGAGTACCCAGTTTAATCTTTTAGTTATTTATATTTATTAAAGTCCGATTTCAATAATGTAAACTTTAGTAACTCCTTACTAAAGTGGGCGCCCTGAATAACTAGTTCACATTTAACTTATCTTAAGGGGATATTTCGTGTCTCTATAAAAAGAGATTATGGATTTCATCTTGAGAATGTGTTCTTTCAACACTACGTGTGGTTACCCAACATATTGTTGGGATTTATGCCCTAAAATCCAATTTATTGGCATGTCATAAATAATTAAATTGTTTAATTATATGGGACTATCTATAAATGAACTAATGGGACATTATCTTAGTCCATGAGATGCATAGTATGCGATTTATGTGAAAAGTCACAGAAGATATAAATTGCAAGTTCTTTGTAAACTCAGACTATAGTTCGTAGTCGATGATGAAATTGGGCGTTTCATCTGTGAAGACTATAACATATCAACTAAGATGATTTGTCTTGATCATGGAAATGGAAGATTTCTAGTTAGTATGTTGATATGTTTTAAGAGTTAAGACATATTGAACTAGACCGTTGTGAGATTTATTATTCTCCTAACGACTGTCAATTGAATAATAAATCTCACGACTTCTATTTACATCAACTCTAAATCCTGAGAGAATAATGGACATGATCATGAAATGTAGGTTGCTTTGATATATCAGGAGTGGGATCTATAAGTTACGGTCAAAACCTCAGTATGTTGGGCAGCCGCATTTAGTGTTGATGGAACATATATTCTCAAGATGGAATTCATAATCTCTTAACGAAGATATAAAATATTCCCTTGAGATAAGTTTAATGGGATTGGTTATTCAGAGAGTTGGGCCCAACCACTTTAGTAAGGAGTTACTAAAGTATATATTTATGGAATTGGATTTCATAAATATATGATGAATAACATTAAGGATTAAACCGGGTACTCAAGGATTAAGATGTAGTAATCTTCAAAGTGGCAGTCTATATTCATGACTTTGTATTACTATGAATATTTTAATGAAGGGGTTGCATGTATAATAAAGTCTTCGGATATAATTTATTAATAAGGCCTAGAGTGCAATAATATTCATATAGTGGTATTGAATATAATTAATGGTAACTTTGGACTTGTCAAGAGTTGACTGAAAAGCCCAAGGCCCATTGGAGCTAGAGTCTTATTTGTTCCCTTTTGGTCCCACTCCAAGTCACACACTAGAGCCCAATTGGAATGGCCCAAAAGGCTAGCCCAATTAGATAATCAGTTGTATATAAGGAGAGAAACATACAGAATTTCATAAGTCTTTTCAAGAGTCTTTTCATAAGTGTTTTTCATCAAGATTACACAAGGAATGAAATAGTTTGTATATGAGTGTTGGACACTCCCTTGTTCTCTCCTTGGAGACTGATTGAGAGACCACACATCTTGGGCATTAAGCGGAATTGGAGTGAAGATTAAAAGTCTTCCCAAGAACTTCTAATCTTTGGTTTTGAATTTCACCGCACCAAGGTACGCTTTCTTGTTCTTAAATTCTGAAACTTACATAGTACATGTTATCAATTGCGAATGAAGTAGGTCCGTTAATTTTCCGCTGCGTATGTTTTGTATGTGATACGAACATGTATTTTATCCAACGCATACTAAGGTTTTGACCGTCAATATTTGATCTCACTTGTAATATATCAAAATAACCTACATTTCATGATCAGGTTCACTATCCTCTCAAGATTGAGAGTCTATGAAATTAGAAGTCATGAGATTAATCATTCAGGTGACAATTGTTGATTGAATAATTAATCTCACAACAGTCCAGTTCAATATGTCTTAACACTTAAGACACATTAGCACATTAACTAGAAGTCTCCACTTCCATGATTAAGACAAACCATCTTAGTTGATGTGTTATAGTCTTTGCAGATGAAATGCCCAATTTTATCACCGACTATGAACTACGTTTTGAGTTTACAAGGAACTTGTGATTTATATCTTCTGTGACTAAATCACATACAATGCATCTCAAGGACTATAATAATGTCTCATTAGTTCATTTACAAATAGTCTCATATAATTAAACAATTTAATTATTTATGACATACCAATAAATTGGATTTTAAAGCATAAACCCCAACACTACCTCGATGCAATGCCTTATTGAGAGATAATGGGATACTACCCACACCTTTCATATTGTTGAGCAAGAGATGATGGTGACTCCCTACAACTTTTACCACATGACCGGTCTTAGCTTCAAAGGGGCCATCATTAGTTTGGATGGTGCGTCGAGCATCCAACTGGGTCTCAACATGTTAGGGAGGAAATACTCCACTGAAACCATCCGCTACTTTGACTTGGTGTCAGATTACATGTTCCTCCCACAGCAAACCATGGAGGAGCATATCCGTATGGCTAGGGCCTTCCTTCTTCACTTTTTAGGGGCTTACCTCTTTGCCAATGGTAAGCAAATAGTTTCGTTGAGGTGGTTGACCCTCTTTCAGGACTTTGGAGAGGTGCGGAGGGCTAACTAGGGGCAGCCATGTCTTGCCTATCTTTACTCCACCCTCAATACTCTTAGCTAATGCACTTTGTGACAACTTATGAGGCCTTGGAAGCTTCTTGAGGTTAGTTTTTTTCCATCCTTTGCACTTTCACTTGTAGCTTGTAACCTTTCAAACTATGTTATCTTGAAAAATGTCATCTTGCATCTAACCTATGGCTTATACTTCTTTTTGCAGTAATAGGTTATTACGTTTGGTCTCATAAGTCCAGGCACTGACCTAGTTCTAAAGGATTTTCCTCAAATGAGGGCCCACCTTGCGGGGTTAACTTCAAATTGGTAAGTTTAAGAGTTCTAGTTGTTCATGCATCCTTTATGAATTTCCTTTAGGATACCCTTCTTCTAATCTTGTGTTTTTTATACTGTATTTTGTCCACTGTCAATTTGCATGCCAGGCCCCGAAAAATTCAAAAATATCATTTTCTCTCTAGGGGTCCGCGAGAGCATCCAAAACGATGTGGCGCAACCCGTTTAGGCGTCGGAGCACCCAAAGTGCCTTTTTTAGCTAAAATGACCAAAATACCCCTAGTCAACCCTACATTTGACCGAGGGTGAAACGAGGTCCAAACTCTCACAAAAAAATGTTTTTCATAGTTTTTCATCAAACCCAAACTTCTCGAAGATTTTTAACAACTTTGACCAAGTTTGACCTGAAGTCGATCTTGGGTGGGCCCAAAAACGCTAATTTTGATCCGACTTCTAAAACGGGTTGAAACCAATGCCATTGTGAAGATTATCAAATTTTCATTCCAATGACTATTCATGGGTCAAAATCAGAGTTAGAACGGCCAAGATATCACAAAAACCGAGATAGTGCACCGATCGATGCACCACAAACTTCCGAGAGCCATAATTTTTTATCCGACCATTGGATTTTCAAGTTCCATACCTTTTCAGAAACATGAAGTCATGATCAACCAAATCAAGGGTCTTTTAAGGCCGGCAGTCCTTGAAGGGCTGCCAATGGCCCTCTAAGGGCTGCCCCTTCGAAAAACGTGCCTGGGGCTATAAATAGCCACAGGCACCTCTCAGACCAAAAAAAAAAAGAAAAAAAGGAATTTTGCTAAGTTTTGCTCTTGGCCGAGCTTCTCTACACGTTTTTTCTCTCTTTCGAACACCAACAAACACCAAAAAAAAAAAAAAAACACATCAAAGTTTCTTGATTCTTCTCTCTTCACCAAGAACACTTTGTATTTGGGGTTTAGGGGTATGGATGTAGCTTTTTTTAGCTATCATCCACACCCCTAACCTTCTAAATCTTTTTCTATCATTTATCCTTTCTTTTGCTAGAATAACATGATTTCTCACTTTCTTTAGCATGCTTCTTGCTTTATGTGTGTTCCTTGCTTAGATCTATGTGTTTATGTGCTTTTTGCCATGTTTTATGCTTAGATCTACATCCTTACATGCTTGTATGTTTAGATCTACATGCTTAGGGCTTTATGCCATGTATTTCTACATTTTGTGCCTCTTTTTGTTCTAGGTAGGCTTACATGCTCACATGCTTGTATGATGTTGTTAGCTATGCCTTGCTTGGATCTATATGTCTATGTGTTTATTTCCATGCTATATGGTTAGATCCTTGTCTTCACATGCTTATATGCTTGGATTTATGTTCTTCCATGTCTTTGTGCTATATTCCTACATGTTTGCATGCATGTTTCTATGCCTATATGTCTAGATCTATGTTTTCACATGCTTGTGTGCTTGTATCTATGCTCTCTACATGCTTTATGCTAGCTTTCCATGTGCTTGTGCATTCCATGCCATGTTTATGTGCTTAGCCCTAGACCTTGTTTGTAATGCCATGTGCTATTGTAGCCCTTTTGTTGCTTTATCTTTCTTTCTTGAGTTTTGACCTATCAATTCGGACCCGATCTAGACCCTGTGGTCTTTGTCATCGTCCATATACCAAGGTCTATATAAAAGGGTTTGGATCATCCTATCTGCATGTCTATGCTTGCTTGCTTCTATGCTTAATGCTTGTGTTAGCCTCTCTAGTTCTAGGCTTTGCCACAACCTTAGTGGGTTTTTGTTTGTATGGTTACATCCGATGCCCATGAGGCCTTGTTTGGATGTAACCATTTGGGAGGCATCGCCATGATGCCGATTGCTTCGTGCATACCTTTCTATCTTTCCGCTCCGCGTGATGCTATGCTTGCCATGATTGTTTGTGCCACCTGTTGGCTTTCTGTGCATCTTTACAAGCTTGCTTACATGTCCATGCATGAGTCTTGCTTGCTAGTGTGTCGTCCATGCTTCAACACAATGAAGTTATGGACATTCAATCCAAACCTACATTTGTCCCTTGCGAACACCTTCTTTTGTTCGCTTTCTGGCTTGTTTACCCTTTTGCTTGTTTGCTTGCTTTATTGCTCCTTTGCTTGCCATGCCTATAATGCTTATCCACTTTATGCCTTTTCATAAGCTCTTGGAACTTCGTCCTTCCATTGCTTTTCTGCTAGGTTTCTTGTCTTTCCCTTTGCATGTACACACATGGAGCGAGGATGCATAAAGCTAGGGCATGATCTCCAAGGAGCAAGCAAAAATGGCGCAGGTGTAAGCATGTCGATACGAGCCAAGTGGCTATGTTCAGTAGGTTTAGGAGTCCAATTTTCCCATTTGGTTATATACTCTTTTAAACCCCTCTCTTCCTCCTCCCTCTCTCTCTTAGATGGGTTATATTAGGTATATCATTTCGTGTACCATTTGTCCTCATTTCTAGGGTATGGCAACCCCTATTTACTTTCCTACGCCTATACTTTGGGCCATGCTCTAGGGATGTAGGCATTTACTTTCCTGCTCTATGTGCTTGCATTATGCATGATGTATGTATATATATACCTACTCGTCCCTTCCGGTGTGATTGTCACAGTCCATGTGACCTAGGGTAAGCGATGCCTAATTTCCACCGCGAAAGTAAGGTGACTTGTAACCAGATTTTCATTAATTGGGACCACACCCATTCAAAAGCAAACCTGAAAGCCCCCATGCATACAAAGCACCAAAAGCCAATGCCGAAGTCATGTTTTTACTATGAATTTCTAAAAATTAAGGTTTTATTAAGACAAAGGACTATCCTTGGATAGGCGTTGTAGGGTGCCTAACACCTTTCCCACACGCAACCAAACTTATGGACCTAAGAATCAAGATTTTTTGCCACCCACATTAGATTAGGGAAAATGCCCTTTTTCTTAACCTAGGATCAGTAATAAAATCAACTAGAAACAAGTCACCAATCACACCTTAGAAAAACCTAATGATTGGTGGTGACTCCACTGACCTTTCGAAAAACCCTTAAAATTTGGCCTAGATTCCTGCCATAGAACCAAAGGTAGACCTACCTTCTTCCACCGAGAGAAAGAGCACCCAAAGCTCCACACGAACATACACATCACACACTATCCGAGAGGGCCCCACGCACACAGGAGCTATCGCCACGGTGGGTGGTCAAACGAAGGCCTGCGGTGGTGACAGCGGTTTTTCCACTTCTGCCCCAATCGAAGTATGGCGTCGACAGATTGGTGACTCTACTAAGGATCGATGAGAGTTTAGCCTTTATAGCTTTTGATGAAACCATAATCTTTGGACATTGGCTTTCAAAACACAGAAATTGGCATTGGCCTCCGGGGCTTTATTTTTTGAAAAAGGTTTCTACTATATCCTAGTAGATTGTTTTCAAAAGAGCAAAAATCTTTTCAAAAAAAAATCCTTTTCCAAAAGAAAGGCTTTGAGGTATTTTTCATATAGGGTTTTACTGCTTTCCTCACATGCTTTACCGCTTTCCTCACATGCGAACATAAGGTAGCAAAATTTAATTTCCGCTACCCCTTTATCCGCTCTCCATATGTATATCTACTGTGCTTTGGAAAAGTCTTTCCCCTTCATTAAGAATTGCATGACGTATACACCCTTTTGAGCCGAACCTGGGCTCCGCACTGCTATCGTAGTCTCATCTCTTTTGGGGATTTCATCACCCCATCTGTAGATGTATGGACAAAAACATCGGCAGTGTTACCTATAGTTTGATTCAGGATTGATGTTGTAGGCACTTCTAGGTCCATAGGTGGACAAGAGTTGCTGAAAAGGCCCTCTCAATCGTTCCTGCCCCGCAACTTCCATGAAAGGAGGGTATGGCGATTGAATACCCTAGGACAGAAACCACCTACTAGTTAAGCTTTTGCATACAATTGGCTTAGTTATGTCAAACCTGTAAGGACTAGATCAAGCCCAGAGCCCACCAAGACTAGGCAAAACCTAAAAAGTGAACATCCAGGCCTAGGAAAGGATACACTTATAGGGCTAGAGGTCAGGGGAAAGTGTCTTGTGCTCTACTTCAGGTTCTTTCTATCTTGCTTGCACAGCATCCATGATTAAACCCCTAGATCATACCCTATCCCAAAGAGTTTACAACCCTACAAGGGCACTTATGCATACACTAATTGGTTCCATCACCTAATTGTGCAAAGATAAAATTCGTGGCAAGCAACCGAAACTCCGTTCAAGAGGAAATGCTACCGAAAAGTTATCAAGGAACCCAAAGCACCAAGAGTTCAAGAGCTTTCCTAGGAAAGATCCAAAAAGATTGCCCAAAAGTTTAAATCATCAAAGAGATCACAAGGTGTCAAAGTGACTAAGACAATCCAAGATCCAAATTGCCAAGAAATCCATGCTGCCTATGTCAGTTCGTTTAGACCCCTTAACCCAACAGATTAACCTAGAGAATTAGCCAAGTTATTAACTTAGGTAATTTAATTAAACTAGGTTAACACAAATAAATATAAAAACAATAAAGCAGCGGAAAATAAACAACACAAAGATATGATGACCCAGGAAACCACACCAGTAAAAACCTGGGGAGGATTTGACCTAGCTATCCTCAAGGTAAACTGAATCCACTATGAAAGAATTGAAGTTTACACAATAGACTTAGACCACTAACGTCATATTGCTACCTGCCTGTAGGAAACTTACTACCATGACCCCATGATAGCTCCGAGATCCACGGACTCCTTCTTTCCGGAATTCTTCAGCAAATCCACAAGCGCACCTGCTTGTATATCTTTGTGCTCTTTGATTCTGCAACTGTAACGATCTACACAACTCTTGACATAAATCTCAAGTTTGTAAACCCTAAGTGTATGTGAAGGTAAACACCTCTAGATCTCACAATGAGATTCACAAACACAGCAAAACAGAACTCTAAAAACGTGGCTAGGGTTTTCCCTTTTATACTTAGGGCAAACATAAAACCCTATACATTAAAACGGGCTTGGGCTGAGTTGGAAAATTCTGCAGAAAAACGTTCTGTGCGATTTTCGATCGATCGAGTCTAATTTTCGATCGATCGAGTCTCACAGAAAGTTACAAGTAATTCTGCATAAAAACTCGATTCCAACTTTACAATAAACCCCATACTTTGAGCAAGTCTAGCACACGACTCAACATTGTTTTGATCATGGTTTGCCAACATACAAAATGAAGTTCTAAATACATTAGATCCTAGTCTTTAGAACCTAACAGCCTAAATTGCCAAGATTCCAAGATTGCCAAAAGGTCCTAGATGTCAAGAATCCAAGGGCTCTGCCAAGAGATCCAAAGGTCTAAGAGCTTCCCCAAGAAGTCCACCTTGTCAGAAGCCAAGTCCTTTCTCGTAGTCACATTCCGTGTATTGTATTAGGCCCATCATTGGAGCTAAGGAACCCAGTGTTGTAAAAACAAATCTTTTACAAGCTTGTAATTAAAAGAAAGGTCCTTCTCGCATTATTGAGCATATTGTGAAAGTTTCAGTTACTTGCCAATCTTGTGCATTAATTTTGCATCATTCTAGAAACTAACATGATAAATACCCGATTAAAGGTGCAAAGCCAATTTTTTGAAAATGATAGGAGCATGTCCTTAAGCATTTTGTTTGCAGGGAAGCAATTCTCCAAGGAAGGTATGATCTTTACCTGTTCGCATAACATTAAGAAACCCTAGGAGAGACAGTCCCAAAACCGCTCGTGCATTAGAACCCACCTAAGTCCTAAGGGTCCCTGACCCTACAGGGGCTTGCATGCATTTTCTAATATCTCCCACCTAATTGTGTAGATAATAAATTGGGTGGTAAGCAATTGAGTTTTTCCATAAAAATGTACAAGAGGCCAAGTTTTTTTTGTCAAAATTGCAAAAAATCAAACTTTGTTTTCCTTATATCAAATGTCTTTGCATTAAAATCGGTTTCTTCATCCAAGGACCTTTGTGAATATCATTACAAAAACCTTTGCCATACAAAGTGTGCCAAATTTTTCCTCAAAGGACAAGGTGTTACACCTTAAAATTTTCATTGTGAAAAAGGGTCTGTCCCAAGACTTTTCAAAAACTATGCTAATGCTCAATTGCTTGCCACAATTTGGTCATGTTACGATTTGCATCACTTTAGAAACTCATTCAATGACGAGAATTCCGAATCATGGAACATCTCCCCCATAACTGCAAAATGAAATAGGGGCATGCTTAAAGCATTTGGACATAAGACTAACATATGCTTTGGTTTCTGTTTTCGCCATGAAAATATCCCAATCCATCTCGAGGTGTGAGAAGAAATGTGGGAAGTTCAAGATTCTTGTATTTCCAAGCTTATACAAAAGGACATGTGCAAGAACAAAGATTACAAACCAAAGTCTCGGTTCATGTTAGCTAAAAATCTTCAAGAGGCTATTTAGATGGTCGAAGGACTAGAAAAATGCCATACTAGGGTAGAATTTTTCTTGATCCTTCTCCCATGAAAAAAGAGATGAAGTCGATGGTAGTAAAAGCTTCATGAATCCCGGTGCAATTTTCATAGGGTTGTCTCCAACAAACCGAAGGGTCATCCATGTTCTTCAAATTCACCTCAGCCAAGGTCATGGAAAAAACTTGTGAAACCATTTTTGAATACACGAGCCCTGAATAGGTCATTCAAGAACTCACTCCAAGGAGTCGAAGATTGCAATAAACCTACTTTGGGTTATCTTGTGGATGCAACATCTCCATCAATCAGTATGAGGCAACTATGTTGGACATGAGAATAGCTAATTAAAAGAATGCATGAGGCCACTCTATTAGAGGAGGGCCTAGGTATTTCCAATTTTGTCGGACCTTCTTAGGACCAAAATTCCCTACTAACTTTAGTCTTTTGAACTTCCTTTTTCAAGACTTGGCTCCGATCTATCAAGTAACAAGAGAGGCATAACCCGAGTTGCCTACTCAAATGAATTTTGACCAATTTCTTTCAAGGAAGCAACCAAGGGCCCTAAATTCCCTATCTCGAGCAATAGCCAATTCTAGAGAAATTAACAGCATAATTGGTGAGATCAATAACCCATAAGATGTCCATATGGACCGGAAGAAGGCCAAGCCTTTAGGAGCTCTTAATATGATACTGGGGCAGATTTTTAGTGGTCTCATTCCTATAAAACCATTAAAAATCCATCTCATGGAACCTCCACATTGTCCATAAAGGTTAGCTACCATAAGTCTAGGAGCATAATTTTGCCAAAAATTAGAGTTGATCCGTACAGTTTGCAAGCTCCTTTGTCTAGGTATCTCAAAAGGGTGAAAAGAACCCAACATCTCTCAAGCAAGATCAAACAGCTCATGTTTCATTAGCATCAGCTTGCCTCAGTAGGCTTTTCCTTTAAGTCTTCCTCAGAAAAATCTTCTTTTTACCTTTTGGTAGTATGGACATTTCCTCCGAGTATTCCCTTAAGACAAAATCTTCTTTCCCCTTTTTGGGTAGATTAGGGAATTCCAACATATTCCCCTTAAAAAAAATCTTCTTGTTTCCTTCGGGTATTCCCCAAGAAAAAAAAATCTTCTTTCCCCTTTGGGTAGATTAAGGTGTCTCCCTCAAGTTCCCCTACGGGGCTTCCTCAGAAAAAACTTTCTCTCACCTTCGGGTCTTCCATAAAATCCTCTCTTTTTGCAAGTATCCTAAGATGTCTTTGGGTTTCTTGATATGTGAATCCCCACACCCTTTAGTTAAAAATTTCACCAAGATGTGAAAGCGATTAAGAGACCATGGAAAATGCCACACTGGGGTAGCTTTTTCTGCACGGTCTCTCCCCTCTAAATGGTCTTCTTTTCAAATAGCCTCAATAGCATCTTGAACTTTAGTAAGGACCACAGTCGCAATTTCTTTGCAAGGCCATGAGAAGATTTTTTAGCTTGCTTGAAGCATTCCTTGGAAGCTTGACTCCTACGTTGAAAATAAAAAAATGGCAAACCAAGCCTACATTCAAGGAGAATCATGAACTATCTCCAATTTTATCAGATCTTGCCATGAGCAAAGCATTCATTTAACTCAGGCCATTTCCTTCTCAGGAACATTCAAACAGTATCAGGACCACCTCAAGCATGATGATTCACTTGACAAATCTCAAATCCATAAGAAATCAGCTTCGGCTACTTCAGCAATACAATGTCAAAACTTGCTCGTAATGGGTGCCCACATGTGAATCATGGAGGAAGAGTAAAGGGATTCAATTTGGTCGAATGAGAGCCAAAATGCTTCCAATTTTATTAGTTTGTCATAGCCTAGACATATCACTAACTCCATTCAATCAATTTCCTTTTCAGGGACATGCTTTAATCAAGCCAAAGAGACTTCATTCACATCGCATTCTTCAATGAATAGTGATAACCAAACATCTGAGCATTTGTGATAGAGCCATTCACCTGCTCAACATCTGGGCAACAGTGCCCCATCAAAATTTCAGGGAATTGCATTAACATCCCTTCTTGTCATTCTCATGTTGCCTTTCTTAGATCCCTAATGTGGCATGTCTGCCTTGACAAGTCAGTTCAACAATTGACATGGAAAACGAAGTTTCCTACTTATACCTCACAAGAATCTTCACCACAGATCAGAAAATCTCCATCCCAAGAAGTATGCCAAGCAGGGAATCAATCACCCAAGGCTTCTTTACAAGAGGAAGACCTCCATCCCCTAAGTGGATCTTTGCGGAAGCTTTTGGATATTAGGAATGCCATCCACCTGAAACACTAGAACCCAGATTTGGCCTTATCACTACATCCCAAACACTGTCGCAACAAAAGCTTCTCTCGTTTCGGTTGGCTTAGGTTTGTTGCAATCTTGTACGCATTTTTCAAAAAGAGATTTTTCAAAATAAGATCAAAGCATAAAGGTTCAAATTAAAACATCAAATCATGAAAATCTGTGTTTTAAAGTGCATGCATCTTCTAAGAGCGGCAAGTCAATGCCAAAACCCCTTTTGTGGGAAAAGAGTTGTTTGAGTGAAGTGGTTGTCCCTTACCAGGGATTAGGGGCATGTGATCCCCGAACACTCACCTCATGATATCCCATCTCAATAACTCCACAATCCTGAAACATTCACCACTTTTGCAAAGTGCACATTCAATTCTTGACAATCACCCCCCCTTTGGGAGGTCCTACCCAAGATTGGTGTGGACCCTGAATCAGTGAATGACCATATGTTTAAGTTTCATTGACCAACTGATTAGATTTCAAAATGATGGAGGCATTTTTTTCAGCTATCCAAACAGTTATATCGCTTGATAGCCCTTTTGAGCCAAAAAGAAAATGTTTTTCAAAAATCACCTAAATTTATAATTTGGCACGTAAGCTCCTAAGGCTAAGAAGTAAGCGTTCAAGATGACAGAGAAAGGCATTCATTTCACTACCATCCCACTTACAGAGAAATATCCCATGCTAGCCCAGTTGAGCCTGTTGAATTCTTTTCTTGATTTAACCCAGCGAAGGATTACCCCCCACACTAGGGCAGGTTAGATGGTTACAAGGATCTCATGCTAAGTGATCTCCAATTTGAGTCTATCAAATGAGTCCCTATTTGGAAAAAAAAATGAGAAAGGAGCCCAAATCAAATGACAAAAGTCATGGGCAATTAAGTCTAATGAAGCTCCAGGCAAAGAAAGGGCAAAAGAAAAATTTAGCCTGAAACACGGGCCAAAGAAAATCAAAACGAAAACCCCAAAAATGAAATAGGCAAAATTCAAGAAATGGACTCAACTTTATGATATAGCCAAGCATGGGAGGCAACCAAAAAGATTCTCAATGAAGTGTAATCCTTGACTTTAGGAAACCCTTCAAAGAATTTCACAGCCAAAATACCCTCCTATGAGCCTAGGAAACCCATATCCTTACATTGTGGTCCTGAGAAAGTCCTTCTTGATTGAGAACGACTATTTAGTCTATGGAGCTTATGCCAAATAATCACCCAAACGTGAAAGTTTTGAACCTGATATCCTTCATTTCAAGCACCCAATTAACCCCCAAGGCCATGTTACAACCTAATGAAGACCTCACTGATCACTGAGGATTGGTTTGTCGTGGCATATTGAACATTTGGTTAGTCATTAATGACGGAATCATCCACTTATGCTAAGGCGTCATGCCTTAAAAAAGGTAGGGTCCTCTCCCAACCCACCCGATGAGTTCAAAAAGCCAAACACATCATTCATGTTTTCCCTACATAGCTTAAAAAGGGACACCCATGCATTTGGTAAACACAAGCACTTTGCTAAAAAAATCCTTACTTGCAAGCATGTTCCCTATTCTGGGTAAATGTTAGTCATCGAGCATATACACTCACAAACCACATAGGAAACATAGCCTTAATGAGCCCTTCTTATGGTACATGCATTCAAACATGTTTTCATGTTCATGAATGAATTTCCAAAAATTTTGAACCTAGTTTTCAAAACCAATTGAAATAGAAGGGAAAAATAAGGACCCTCAAAGATTTCAAATGATAAGGATTTCGGATCCTCCAAACTTTTCAAGTCCAAAAACAAATCCTTGAGGGTTATTTATTTCTTCTCGAGGAATTTCTAGAAAAATGAGGTTTTAAGATTGCAATAGCTAGTGCAAGCCTCTCTCAGTCATTACCAAGCATCTCCAAAAAGATCTGAACCCCAAAAGATTCAAATGCTCAACTCTAGGTTTTAAACACTATTTGGGCATCATTGCCCTAAACACTTTTCGAGCATCTTGAACTCATCCCAACAGAGGATGCCTAATTTATTGCTCCAGACATGACCCCCAATGCCCAAGGGTTGGCCCCAGTCTCAATCTTGATTCTGGGGCAGTTTTATCTCTGATATTTCCAAACCATAGATGGTATTCCCTTTATCCAATGCAATTCAAGATCTCCACTAAGAGAAGGAGAGATCTCTCCCCATGAGAGCCTGAATAGGTGCCCAGCATGCACAATTCATCAAAACCACATAGAAATCAACATCAAGACAATTCTTGTCTAGCTATGACCTAGAGTGTCAGCATTTCCAAGAAGGGACCTTCCCTAAGATTCGAATCCAGAATTCAGCAAATCAAGGAACCCATTTTGGTATAATCATCTAGTACAAGCTCAAACTTATGTCAAGTCGGGCCGCTGATCCAGAACCACACAAAATCCTACACTGAGGCAACTTATTTTATGTGGTTTAGCCCTTTTTCTGCTTGTCAATCTTAAGAACGGGTCTATCCCATCAGGAACTTTCCTGTCATGTCAAGAACCACATAAAACCTACACTAGGGCAGCTTTATTTTGTGTAATCTCTCCCTTTTCCCTCTCCCTCAATGGATTGATCACTATCATATTGGATCAATAAAACCGCGAGGATACAATGCAACGCAAGTGCTACTAATATCACACATACAGCAGCAACCCTTTGAAAGGTGATTTCCAAAATCATACATTATGCAAGAACGGGTCCATCTTGCCAAGGACTTTTCCTGTCATGTCAAGAACTACACAAAACCTACACTGGGGTAGCTTTATTTTGTGCGGTCACTCCTTTTTCCCACACCCTCAGTGGATTGATCACTATCAGATTGGGTCGGTAAACCCATGGAAAAACAGTGCGATGCAAGTGCTATTAATATCACACATACAGCAGCAGCCCTTTGTAAGGTGATCCCCTGAGTTGTACATGTAAGTCCTACCTAGAGGCATTATTCTTGCATACAGCAGCAGCCCTTTTAAAGGTGACATCCAAAATCATACATGTAAGTCCTACCTAGAGGCATTGTTCTTGCATACAACAGCAACCCTTTGAATGGCAATCCCCAGAATTATACATGTAAGTCCTACCTAGAGGCATTGTTCTTGCATACAGCAGTAGCCCTTTTAAAGGCGACATCCAGAATCATACATGTAAGCCCCACCTAGAGGCATTGTTCTTGCATACAGCAACAGCCCTTTTAAAGGCGACATCCAGAATCACATATGTAAGCCCTACCTAGAGGCATTGCCCTTGCACACATACATTAGCCGCCCTTCTAAAGGTGCATCCCTAGAATTATACATATAAGTCCTAGCAAGAGGCATTGTTCCATACACACATCATGCTACAAAGAGATAATATCATACATCAAAGCCCACTGTGGGGCAATACAATACATACATGTCCAGGCCTACCAAGAGGCAATACATAATATACATACATAGTAGGCCCGTTATGGGGCAATGTCTACAGAATACATGATTCTACAACAAATGGCTAATCCAATGGAGAATCATCACCGCCAATAAACTGGTCTGTATCATCATCGTCGTTATCACTATCATCGTTGCCTACAAAAGGGTCAGTAAAAGGACTCGTACCGCCTGAAGTGCCGGGAGCATACCTTAGGTCCTGGGAAGGCCTCGAAGCCTGAGCAAAAGAACCCCAACCACCTGGTGGGCCTCAAGGAACTAGCATGTACCTGGGCTCGAACAGAGGAATGATGGGCCCTCAGCCAGGAATTTGAGGGGTAGCTGGAACTAGAAGACAAGTTGCTCATAACTCCCCCGCCAAAAGCATGGAATAGCCCTAATGCAGGGCTAGCTCAATCTAAAACTAACTCGGCTTTCTCTCCATCACAGCAGCTAGAATGTCCCTATCTCTCTGCCAGATCTCCTTCTCTTGAGCTAATGCCTAAGTAGTCTCCTCCTGCATGTGTGTCTCTCTAGCAGCAAGTAGGGACTTTAGCTCTGTCACTCTGGCCTCTGCAGTCTCAACAGGCGCTCTCCACTCAGCCCCCAGTGGCCACCTAAGTGCAGATAGTGCCTCCCAGCACTCTACCTCCACTCACAAGGACATCTCTAATGATGGGCCCCACAAAAGACTCTGCAAACCAAATGGAATAGTCTCTTCTCATGTACACATAAGCATTAAAGGTGCCTGTCGCATAATCCAAGTCATCTAGGACCATACCCTCGAATGACAAACCGTGAGGAGGCGAAACCCTGGGCACTCTATAGACTGGCATAACCTAATGAAAGGTCCTCTCTACCAGAAAGAAGTCCCAGGTTGTCAGGGCCCAAAACCAACGTTAGTTCCTCGACTGGCCCATAGCAATAGTAAGCGCTGGCCTCTCTAGAAGTGCCCCGTCATAAGGCAGACTATGATCTCATCCCAGGTGATGCAATCCAGAATAGTGACCGGCTGCACTACGACAACCCTCGTGATCTTACAATAAGCCTATGCATATGCTCGAAGGTGTGCTGTCAAGGACAAGCCTGTATAATATGGCCGCAAGGATGGGATGTACTCATACGCCCACCATGTCAATATCTGCCAACATCCCTCCAAACTCCTGAAGTCTCACTAGGAGGCCTACCTTAAGAAAGAAATGAAAAAGCCATAAGTCACTGACCCCCAATCATATGTCCCAACACCAGAAACTACTCCCATGGCCCAAAGCAGTAGGCAAGTCAACACTGACTGGTTGTTACCAAAGAAGCAACTACCGAGGAACCACAGGAAGAACCGACGAAGATGAATGTCAATGGGTGCCACATCCTAGGGAATACTACTCTGCAGCCACTTAGTGTGGATTTGTGGCAATGTAGTGGGTCCGTAATATCCCCTCGTCTCCGCAGTCAATGGAAGAGGAATGCCCGAGAGCTCGCAAGCCATGTCAAAGCTTATCTCCTCAGATGGAATCAGGTATATCATGTTGTATACCATTCATCCTCATCTCTAAGGTATGGCAACCCCTGTTTACTTTCCTGCACCTATATTTTGGGCCTTGCACTAGGGATGTAGGTATTTACTTTCCTGCTCTGTGTGCTTGCATTATGCATGATGTATGTATATATATACCTGCTCATCCCCTCCAGTGAGATTGTCACAGTTCATGTCACCTAAGGCAAGCGATGCCTAATTTCTGCCGCAAAAGCAAGGTGACTTGTCGCCAGATTTTCACCGTATAAATCTGGCACTTTACTCGAATGCCTTAGGAAAGTATAGATTGGGACCATACCCATTCAAAAGCCAAACTTCAAAGCCCCCATGCATGCAAAGCCCCAAAAGCCAATGCCGAAGTCATGTTTTTACTGCCAATTTCCAAAAATTAAGGTTTTATCAAAACAAATGACTGTCCTTGGACAGGCATTGTGGGGTGCCTAACACCTTCTCCACACGTAACCAAACTTCTGGACCTAAGAATCAAGATTTTTTGTCATCCACATTAGATTAGGAAAAATGCCCTTTTTCTTAACCTAGGATCGATAATAAAATTAACTTTAAAAAAGTGACAAATCACACCTTAGAAAAACCCAATGATTGGTGGCGACTCCACTCACCTTTGGTAAAACCCTTAAAATTTGGCCCAGATTCCTGCCATAGTGCCAAAGGTGGACCTACCTTCCCCCACCGAGAGAGAGAGCACCCAAAGCTTCGCGCGAACATACACATCACATACTATCCGAGAGGGCCCCTCTAATTGGGCCCCGCGCATGGGAGCTGTCGTCGCGGTAGGTGTTTGAACGAAGGCTCGCAGCAGCGGCTACGATTTTTCTGCTCCAGCCTAAATCGAGGCCGGGCATCAACATGTGTCATTAAAGGTTAACTGGACTCCATCGGCCAGGGAGCCCTTTCTTGCTTCTCGAGACTTAGAGCTAAAGACACTAGATTTTGCACCCATGATTTAATCAAGGAAGATTACTAGAATGACCATCCATGTACCCAAAAAATCAGGATTTCATTACATGCATTAATTCATTCATTGCATGTCATAAAAATGATCTTAAGATTTTAACGGTCACAACAGTGTGTTCGGTTTCCAAATCGGACCGTCGAATCGAAAGATATCACATGATCAAGTTTGCACGGTTAACATGCATTGTGTCTAGGTTGAGTTGACCACGCATGATTGATTTAAATTAATTCTGATTGGTTAAATAATTAAAATTAATTAAATAATTTTGTGATTGGTTTACAATTAGTGTCTAAAATAAGATTGCTTGCATAGGAATAAAAATGATAATTGGATAACAATAAAATTGTAGATAATCTGAACTTTATAAAAGTTTATTTTAGGATATTTATCTACAAGATAATTGTTCCTGAAAAGTCCCGAATTATCCAGAAAAGAGATAAAAATATTAGAATACGGATCTAAAACACGTCTAAGTGCAAGGATTGGCTCAAGGAAACCTAAAAAAGCAGTCCAAAACGCACCCGAACACGAAAGTGCGATCAGCACCCAAGAGTACATTTCGGCACTTTTGGAGTGCCGATCGACACTTTAAAAGTGCTGAATTACACTCTTTTGGGCTTTGGCCCAATTTTCTTCGGGTGCCGATAAAGCACACCCTTTTCAACTTTTTCGCAGAAAGACGCATCTCTATTCGCATCCTACCTGTGGTTGCTTATTTTTTAAGCATTTCAGTCTCTATAAATAGGGACTGGATCTCAAAATTTAGCACACTCTTTTATGCTTTGAGAGCACATTCTTTTACGCTAAAAGAGAGACACCCTTTCAAATTCTCAAATTTCTAATTCTCTTTTTCTGGTATTCTTTCTTAAACTAGGCTTTTTAGGTTTCAAAGATAATTGAATAAATTTCTTTGAACCCTAAAATAACCTCTAGAGAAGAAGTGCTCCGTACAAGAGGTTGTTTCTGATAACCATTTTTCTTTATGCTTCTCTTTTGTGATGATGCATGTATGTTTTTTTTTTTTTAGTTTAATTGTTTCGAATATCCATAACATGAATTGTAAAAAATATTTTTTGTTTAAAGCATGATCTTGAATCTTTTATAATTGTTATGATCTCTTTCTTAATTTCAAATATCTTCATGTAATCAATTCTTTTTCTTCAAAAGAAAATAGATCTGCATTTTCATTAGATGTAGATCTGAATTTTTCTTCAAAATAAAACGGATTTGCATTTTCCTTAGATGTAGATCTGAATTTTTCTTCAAAATAAAAACAAATCTGCATCTTCATTAGATGTAGATTTGAATTTTTCTCAAATCAAAAACTGGTTTGCATCTTTATTTTATGCAAATCTGAATTTTCTTTTTCATCAAAAAAACTTATTTGCATCTTCCTTAAATGCAATCTGAATATTTCTTAAAAAAAAAAAAAACTAATTTGTATCTTCCTTAGATACAAATCTGATTTTTTTTTTTTAACATATATGGATTTCGAAATACAGAAAAATATCAAGCATGATTGTGTTTATTGTGTTTGTTTTGTTCAATATATGTAGTATAAATTTATTTCATGAATGAAAGCCTCTTCTCAAAAATATTTTTCATATTTTTTGGAACATATAAAAACAGATCTGATTTTTTTTTGTCATCAAAAATCATTTTTTTTTGTCATCAAAAATCATTTTTTTTTAGTTCTTAAAAATAGATCTGGTCTTTGATAAACCAAAAAAAATTTTTTTCTAATTAAAAACTGATCTAATGTTTTTTAAAAAAACCAAAAATCTTTGTTTTATTTAATAAACACATATCTGAATTTTCTCTCCAAAAACCACTTTTTTTACACAACAAAGAGATTTTTTTATAAACTGAAATCAGATTCTTTTACTCACAACAATAGATCTAATTTTTTTTAAACAAAGAAGAGGATGCATTCATAAATAAATTTGTATGATTTAGTTTTGTTCACATGTACAACATATAATTCATAGCATGCATAAAAGGGGTACATAGGTCACAAGAGTTTAGAAGACTAGACTCTGTCTGGGCGGAATGAGTGCCTAACAATCTAACACCTTCCCATTCCATAATCTAGCCTCCGAATTTTAGGTCTTTGGATAAGTAGATCTAAGCCTTGTCTTTATTTTTATTTTGGGTAGTTTGTAACTAGGACTTAAAGCTATGTAATTATCTGGTAGTTTGTAACTAGGACCCAAAGCCATGTAATTTTTCAAATTTTCAAATGTGTACTTTTTTTATTCAATCAATGAGAATGGTACAATTCAGTCATGTATTTTTCGTATTTAATTTTTCTTATTTTTTTGTATAAAAAATAAGTGGCGACTCCACACCACTTACCCAAAAAGAGAGGTGCCCTAAAAACCACTAAAAAGTCTCTCTTTTTTTAAAAAGGCACTTTCGCAGTCTCTCATAGTGGTGACTCCACTAGGGATGTCGAGGGCTAAGCTTCGAATTATACTTAAGTGACCAAATATATACCCTTGTTTTGCATGGTCTTGCATGATATTTGTTTGTTTATTTATGTTTGTTGAAATGATGTATGATACTTTGTTGTATAATATGTTGTTGTTTGTATTGTTTGTTAAAAACTTTCCTTAATTGTCATAGTGTGTGCCATCCAAACAATATGTATGCACCCCTTTCAACAACTTGTGGTGGTAGTAACTGTGGATCATCGGTCTTCATTAGATTCGGGTACCTAGTGGTGAACTCAGCAACTCATAGCCTAAAGTCACTAGATCATTTCTTGTTGACTGTCAAGGACATACCATGCTGTTCGGACTAACGCAATGTTCATTACATTATAAGTTGCGAGATGTAATGTTCTAGCTATGGGAAACAATGAAACAACAAACCCACCCCACAACATAATGACTTAGAACCTACCCTTAGATCAGTTCTGGTTAAAATTGCATTGCATGTTGTGTGTGTTTGTTTGATTAATTGATTAATATGGATGGGGTCTTAGGTTTGATTAGCCCAACCAAGCCTGTCATTAGGGGAGAATTTGGTCAAGATCTGAACTAAGGCTGCAAAGAGAACCTAAGGCCGACACTCAAGCCAGTAGCTCCAGTTTCAAGCCTATCACTCCCAATGCAGTACTGAAGCCCGTAAGCATAAAAGAAACTCCGCTGCTGCAACATCATAACCCCATATTCGACCTACGAGACACTTCAAACCCCAAGTAAATAACCAAACACCCACAAACGAGGGGAAACACTTCAAATCCCAATCAAACAACCTAATACCTAGAAATGGGGGGAGACACTTCGAACCCCAATCAAATGGCCCAACATCCACAAATAGGGGGAGACATTTCAAAGCCCAAGACACCGACTTGAACAACCCAACAAAAGTTGCCCACATCACAAAGGGGGGAGACACTTCAAACCCCTACATTTGGAGACTAACAAGCCCACAGATATGGAGATTCATGATGAAGGTAAGGACTATATGGGTGAAGACCACCCGGTATTGATACTGAGGAAAGAAGGAACTTATTAGGAGCCACCTGCCATTGTTGAAGCTACTACTAAGTTGAAGAACTGGGCATGGGAGGGAGCCGCCTACCCCATGAAGGACTCTTTGAAGAAGATCAAGACCGTCAAGTCAGTCACACTTGCCAAGAAGATCAAGTTTGTCGAGCCAGTCACCCCTGCCAAGAGTCTATTGAGTCTATTTTTGCTAGAATTTATATTCCTGTTAAGTTCGTTTGTGATAGTTTTCTGGTTGAGTCTTATTTAGTTAAGTCTATTGAGTCTGTTAAGTCTATTGGAAACTCTTTTCCTTTTAATATGATTTCTAATTCTACTTATTTGTTGTCCTTGAATTTTTTTATTTCTGAAATTGGTAAAGAAACTCTTAATAATAAGAAATTAAAACAGGGACACCTAGAACCCATAAAAGAAGAAACCCAATCCATTGACCTAGGAACTGATGATGAACCTAAAATGATACAAATGGGCAATACCCTAACCATTTTAGAGAAAGATGCATTAGTGGTACTCCTAACAAAATTTAAAGAGGTCTTTACCTGGTCATACAAAGACATGCCTGGGATTGATACAGATATAGTACAGCAATGCCAAGATGCCTTTGAAAAGATCAAGAACTATCTGATGAAGCCACCAATACTTGTTACACCGGTACTTGAAAAGTCATTGTTGTTGTATTTCACCTCTGCAAATACAACAATAGGGGCTCTACTTGCTCAATACCTAGAGGAGACTAGAAAGGAGAATGCAATATACTATATTAGCAAGAAGATGTTGCCTTATGAAGAGAAGTATTCACCACTAGAGAAGACACGTGTAGCACTTGTATAGGCAACCCGCAAACTCAGAAATTATATGCTTGCCTACAAGGTTTTGTTGATTGCAAGAATGGATCCTTTGAAGTATTTAATGGAAAAGCTTGTGCAAGATGGGAAGACTGCTAAATGGGTATTGCTTTTGTCAAAATTTGATATTAAGTATGTGACTCAAAAATCTGTGAAAGGGAGAGCAATTGCCAATCACTTAGCCTGTTGTTTACCAGAAGAAGCTGAAGAGATCCAAGGAGACTTTCCGGATGAAGATATCATGGGGATTGAGGTAGAATCATGGAAGATGTACATTGATAAAGCCACAAATCAAAATGGAAGTGGAATTGGAGTTCTCTTAATTTCTCCAAAAGGGACACACATCCCATTTTATGGCAGACTTAACTTTCTTGCCACTAACAATGTCACTGAATATGAAGCTTGCATTATGGGGTTACAAGCAGCCCTAGGCCTTAGAGTAAAAGAGTTGGAGGTATACAGAGACTCAGCTTTGATAATCTCTCAGATTCAAAATAAATGGAAGATCAAAGAAGAAAGGCTGATGCCTTATCATGAATGTCTTCAGAAGTGAGCATCAAAATTCAGCAAGATTCAGTATCAATATGTGCCAAGGATGCAGAATCAAATTGTAGATGCTTTAGCAACCATGGCACCCATGATGGATGGGCCAAAAGAAGATGAAGCTAGATCGATAGTGTTGGAGCAAGAAGAAGAACCAGCCTACTGCATGACAATAGAAGAGGATGAGGAAATAAATAGGGAAGGTGAATGGTATTCAAACATCCTACAATACCACAAGGATGGGACATACCCTAAGTCTGCAAACAAGAACGACCAATTAACCATCCGGAGGTTGTCTACTGATTACATTATTTGTGGTGAAAGGCTTTACAGAAGATCATATGATAGAATTCATCTCCTTTGTGTAACCGCCAAGGAAGCACAGCAAATAATTAAAGAGATAAGGTTATTACTGGACTACTATGGAAGCTGACTGTGCGGCTCATGTTCGAAAATGCCATCAATACCAAGTCCATAGAGATCTGAAGCACATGCCACCCATACCACTACATACCATGACATCGCCCTAGCCATTCTCTACATGGGGAATAAACATTATTTGGAAGATTCACCTAACAACATCCAATGGCCATGAATTCATACTCGTAGCCATTGAGCTGCCTTATACAAGGTTCTGAATTTAAAGAAAGTGGTTCAATTCATCCAAACCAATATCATCTGCAGATATAGGGCACCACATGTGTTGGGAAAATATGATTTGTATCTCATACAAAACACACAGCGGAAGCAACAAACACAGATCTATTTTATTCATGAGAGATAACATATAACTTTGAAATTCTTGAACAAAGAATAGAAAGCATACCTTGGTGCAGTGAAATTCAAAATAAAATATTAAAAGCACTTAGGAAAACTTTAATCTTCACTCCAATTCCACTTAATACCCAAGAAGTGTGGTCTCTCAATCAGTTTCTAAGGAGAATATAAGAGAGTGTCCAACACTCACATACAAACCATTTCATTTCTTGTGTAATCTTAATGAAAAATATTTATGAAAAAAACTTATGAAATTCTGAATGTTTCTCTCCTTATATATAACCAATTATCTAATTGGGCTAGCATTTTGGGTCATTTCAATTAAGCTCTAGTGTGTGGCTTGGAGTGGGACCAAAAGGGAACAAATAAGACTCTAGCTCCAATAGGCCTTGGGCTTTTCTGTCAACTCTTGACAAATTCAAAATTACCATTAATTATATTCAATACCACAATAAGAATATAATTGCACTCTAGGCTTTATTAATAAATGATATCTCAAGACTTTATTATACATGCAACCCCTTCATTAAAATATTTGTAGTAATACAAAGTCATAAATATAGACTGCCACTTTGAAGATTACTACATCTTAATCATTGAATACCCGGTTTAATCCTTTATGCTATTCATAATATATTTATGAAATCCAATTCCATAAATATATATTTTAGTAACTCCTTACTAAAATGGTTGGGCCCAACACTTTGAATAATCAAACCCATTAAACTTATCTCAAGGGAATATTTTATATCTCCGTTAAGAGATTATAAATTTCATTTTAGTTGATATGTTATAGTCTTCGCAGATGAAATGCCCAATTTCATCACCGACTACAAACTAAAATTCTGAGTTTACAAAGAACTTGTGATTTATATCTTCTATGACTTTTCATATAAATCACATACGATGCATCTCATGAACTAAGATAATGTCCCATTAGTTCATTTATAAATAGTCTCATATAATTAAACAATTTAATTATTTATGACATGCCAATAAATTGGATTTTAGGGCATAAACCCCAACAATCTCCCACTTGCCCTCAAAGACAATTTACCATATATCCGACACTTATTTCCCTCTAGAGTAATTCATAGTCACTCTAAGGTAAGATTTGAAAACAAGTTACAGCCAGATTTATTGCATAAATTATCTTTTCTACTACTACTTCTCACGTACTCATATCTCTCTAATGAGATAATACTTACGCTTAATGTGTATCTTCACCACCTAAGATGAACACATATCTTGAAGTACAACTTTATGAATCACAATCAAACTACAAGTCAATATTTGTACATCTAGTATCAATCAAAACCTCACTTTTGTGGACAAGCATATAATCCATCATTTTCCTAAGATATTTAAGTATATGCTTTACTCCCACTAAATTAAGTGATTTTTGATTCAATTGATATTTGCTTACCATGCCCACCGCAAAATAGATATTTAGCCTAGTATTTAGCATAGCATAAAAACTTCCTATTAATTTGGTATTAGGAACTGTCTTAATATGCTCTTCCTTTTATATGTCACAAGACCATAGTTCTTTATAAAGGAACTTCAAACCTAAAAGGAAAGAATCCTTTCTTAAGTATTACATGCTATACTCGGCTAGAATCTAATTTATTTAAGCAGTTTGAGATAGACTCAACATCTTAATATCTGAATTTTAACCAAATTTAAATTCTTAGAATGTGACTAATCTTTCCCAAGTACATTATATCAAACTGGACTAAACAACTAAAACTTCATTGATGACAATAACTCTACATCATTCTAAATTATTAGAATGTCATCAACATACATTAAGAAATTTATTATTCTATACAACTTTACACACATTAGGCCTTTTAATACTTGATCGAAATAAAAAATTTGATTTCTTGATCAAAATTGATATTTTATGACCTAGATGCTTGCATTAGTCCATAAATGGACTTTAAACAACTTGCATAATAATCACTACCATTTCTTTGCTATGTACAAGTCTAGTTACATCATATAGATATCTTCCTCAAGATTGCTACTAAAAGAAGCTTTCTTGATATCCATTGCCATATTTCATCTAAATAAAATCTAATGGATAAGAGAATCTATGTTGATATCCATTGTCATATTTCATCCAAATGAAATATAATGGATAAGAGAATCTAGATAGAGTCAAACTTGACTATTGGTGAAAAAATATTTTCATAGTCAAACGATTTCTTTCTAAATAAATCCTTTCGCCACTAGTCTTGACTTTGAAGGTTTGCACCTTCAAATCTATCAATCTCATTTTTCTTGTAGACCTATTTGAGAACAATAGGCTTAATGCCATTAGGCGCCTCTACAAGTTCTAGACTTTAAATAAAATCTAATTCTATATACATAACCTTGATCCACTAATCAATATTCATATCATCTATTGCTTTTATGTAGGATCGAGGATCAAATTCATATCGTTATGGAATGACTTCAAAAGTTTATTCTAAAAGTATTAATTTATTTGATAATCCTCTCACTACGATATTGTATCGGTGTAATAGTTATCTACAGAATAATGTCTTATGGTGTATTTAATACAACCATCTCATTTCTAAATGTATTTTATAGTTGTCTTTTAACAAATTCTGACATTCTTTTTCTAGAACAATCTACCTTTAAAAGAGTCATATTCCTCCTTTATGTATGCACTAACTTAAAAAAGTTATTGAAACTTCATCCTTTACAAAAAGGAGCCCTAGATCATATTATCCTTTAAATAGAATTCATATACTAAGAATATAATAAAATAATGGTTATAAAAGCCCATCTTTTACCAATCTTGAATATCATTTAGATTAATAAGATCTAGACATAAGTGTCAAAACATACAATTACAAAGGATGGAAACTTTCTCTTTAAAAAGTAAAATATGTAAATTTTCATCTAGAAGACAATCATGGACAATGCTTAGCTTTACCAAAATAGAAACATTTTCCATTTGGTTATACTTTTGAGTCTAATTTCCTTTTAGCAACTACTAAGTCATCTAGCCTGTCTAAATGTTTGATATTATAATTTCTCTTCTTACCACCCTTACCTTTCAATTCAGGCTAAAAATTTGAATTAAATCATATTAATCCTAACCTTAGCTTTTAGAATGTCTTCCGTTACGTAGAACTCCCTCATCAATTCAGATAATATAAGAAGAATTTATTTTCAAAACAATCTAAATTGATCAAATGATTCTAACAAGGATTTGTGGATCATATCCATATGAAATTAACATTTAATCTTTACATCTAAGAATTTTAATTCATTTTAAAAATAAAATATTTTCATAAAATGACATAGAATTAGAACTGTTTAAGCTTTTCTTAGCACTCAACATGATTCATACCAAACATCTTATTTAGACTTAATATAAAGTCTAAATCTTGTACTAACTCTTGCATCTCATGCAGTAGCACAATTTAGATAGAAACCAATGTAACATTTTTGCATTTCAATGGAGACTATGATCATATCATAAACTATCTTCCATTAATGTATCATGCATAGGAAATTATGACAATACTGAATCGAAACATAAATATGTACTTCAGCTCCTTAAGTATCATGTCCAATATTATTTCTTAGTTAATGTGATTCACTTAAAATAGTAGCTAGAGAACAAAATTATGACAACTTTATTTTGAGACTATGAACATAATTACAGGGACATTATATTTTGCATCCATGACCATATAGTATGAAACCCAAAAAAAATACTATACTAGGTGCAACGACAACCTAATCTCGCAATTAATATTCCTCAGCATAGAATGAATATCAACCACTATGATCAAGCGAGAATTATTCTCATTATTAATGTTATCATGGTAACTCTTACCAAACAAAAATAATTTACCGCTCTTCCTTTGGCCTCTAAGTAATAATAGCAAGAACTCAGCATAGAGGATACTATTAAACTTAGTCTAGTGTACACCATTGTCTAGAATCATGTGTAGCCACATTTCATCCCTTTAACAGACTTATTTTTTAGTACCATGATAAAAACATCCTCCGCATGGAATGCAAAACTCGAAGCTAAGACAATGTGTTTGATCAAACCACTATAAACCAGGAAATTCAATCTTGTAGTACCATGAATTAAATATCCTCCGCATGGAACGCAAGGCTCGAGGCCAAGACGAGATGATTACCCCACACCACTATGAACCAACAATAGAGGCCGTAAGATCCAACCCTTGTATCTTTCTCCCACTAGAAATTTTAAAACAAATGAATTGTCATAAAATCATTGTGATCTAATCATAATTCTAACCCTACACATCAAATGTGTTTAATTGTTTAAATTCAATGTGATGTTACTAAGTCACGTCACAATGGCGTAACAAACATTCGCGCAATTACAAAGAAGTTTAAACTTGTAATCCGTGAAGTAATACCCTCCGCATAGAATGCAAGACTCGAAGTCAAGACAAGATATCTATTCACATTACAATAAACTTAACAAAAGGGTTATTTCATCACTCCCACTCGTTGTTTGGGTTTTTCTTAAATAATTGTGATCCCATCACAACTAATAACCTTGCACTTGTTGAAGACTCTAATCTAATTAGAATCACTAACTAAAATGGAAGTCCTAAACTATTTAGGATTCCTTAAACACTAATGAATCAAAAATTAGTTATATAGAACTCTATCAATAATTTAATAAATAAAAGATTCTAATATCATTAGAAATTATATACCTTTTAATTAGAATTTTAATCTCATTAAAAACCTCTAATTAAAATAAATTAAGGACTTTTAATCATAAAACAATTTAGGACTAAGAGTTCTATTTAACTAACATCTTTGATCTCATTAGGTCTTTTAGTTAGATAATGATTAATAAATGTCCTTAAATTTTAAGAACTATAAAATTAATCACATAACCTTACTTTTATACATGTGCAAAACACTTAAAGAAAATTCTGAATTCCCAGTCCTCGATCGAGTCTCAATCACTTCTCAATCGATCGAGCCTATGAATTTCCAATCTCAATCGATCGAACGTGTATCTCGATCGATCAAACGTGTATCTCGATCGATCAAGAATCAATCTGGCTGCTCGATTGATGCTTGATCGCTGCTCGATCAATCGGGCCTCGTGAATTTTGAATTTCCAGAAATTTTCAAAAACAGTTTTTAACGGTTTTTACATGAACAAACAACCATCATATGAACATGATAGACAGAGATTGATATCAAAACTGAATTCCATTGATGCTATAGCCTTAAAGTTCAATTTAACATACTTAAATTCAAATTTAAACAACATCATAACTTCAATATCAGTTTTTATCAAACAATAATTTCAATGTCCATGCAAAAAAATTAAATGCTTTATTTTCTAACACCATGAAATTATTATCTCTAATTCCTGGCATATATACACAGTTATCTTTCTCAAAGTAACATCATGCATATACTATCACACAAAGGATACAGTCTAATCCATGTGTAATCAAGCTATAAATCACATATAATCATTGACAGTGTACAATACTAATTCAAAACTAGTAAATCGACATTGTCACATATATATGTCATTTGATGAACACAAAGTTTGAATTACTTAGATAAAGTTATTGAATGCTTGAAACCTTGTATCACTAATTTGAATGCGTATGAAATATAATATACGGATTAAATGAATCCTTTATATCAACGCATGCCAGATGGCCATCAAGACAATTAACATTAAATTGTCTTATTATACATCTCAGCGGTGCAATAACATCATTCATGCACTTGACGGTTATTTCATTCATTCAATAACTACTCACAACTGCCAATTATATTCAAGCTGTGTATAACAAAAGTAAACCCATTCGCAAGATGTGTAGATGGTGTCCTTGATGAATACAAGCACCAAAAACATATGGCACAAAACAAAAGTTACAGCCGTGTCCTCTTGGACCAAAAACATATGGCACAAAACAAAAGTTACAGCCGTGTCCTCTTGGAACCATGCAAAACAATATATCGCATATATATTGATCAATGCACACAGGGTTTATGGAACAATAACTTTATGCAAAAATTTTACTGTAGAAAATTGAAACACCAAGAAAATAGTTTTTCTTTAATTCTAAAACTCAATAACATGTTATACAACCATAATATTGAAGACTGCTCTGATACCATTTGTTAGGAAAATTTGGTTTTGTATCTCATACAAAATACACAGCGGAAGCAACACATATGGATCTACTTCATTCATGAGAAATAACATGTAACCTTGAAATTCTAGAACAAAGAATAGAAAGTGTACTTTGGTGCGGTGAAATTCAAAACAAAATATTAGAAGCACTTGAGAAAACTTTTAATCTTCACTCCAATTTCACTTAATGCCTAAGAAGTGTGGTCTCTCAATCAGTTTCCAAGGAGAGAATAAGAGAGTGTCCAACACTCACATACAAACTATTTCATTTCTTGTGTAATCTTAAGGAAAAATATTTATGAAAAGACTTATGAAATTTTGTATGTTTCTCTCTTTATATATAACCAATTATCTAATTGAGCTAGTCTTTTGAACCATTCCAATTGAGCTCTAGTGTGTGGCTTAGAGTGGGACCAAAAGGAAACAAATAAGACTCTAGCTCCAATACGAATATTTTCTGTGAACTCTTGACAAGTCCAAAGTTACCATTAATTATATTCAATACTACTATAAGAATATAATTGCACTCTAGGCCTTATTAATAAATTATATCCCAAGATTTTATTATACATGCAACCCCTTCATTAAAATATTCGTAGTAACACAAAGTCTTAAATATAGACTGCCACTTTAAAGATTACTACATCTTAACCCTTGAGTACCCAGTATAATCCTTTATGTTATTCATAATATATTTATGAAATTCAATTCCATAAATATATACTTTAGTAACTCTTAACTAAAGTGGTTGGGCCCAACACTCTGAATAATCAAACCCATTAAACTTATCTCAAGGGAATATTTTATATCTCCGTTAAGAGATTATAAATTCCATCTTGAGAATATATGTTCCAATTTCATCACCGACTACAAACTAAAATTCTGAATTTACAAAGAACTTGTGATTTATATCTTCTGTGACTTTTCACATAAATCACATACGATGCATCTCATGGACTAAGATAATGTCTCATTAGTTCATTTATAAATAGTTTCATATAATTAAACAATTTAATTATTTATAACATGCCAATGAATTGGATTTTAGAGCATAAACCCCAACAACATGAAATTATCTCTGACAATGGGCAACATTTCAAGGGATAAACAGAGAAGCTATTATGACAGTTCAATATTCAACATCACAAGTCTTCACCTTACCGTCCTTAGACTAATGGAACAGTTGAGGCTGCTAATAAAATATTAGGCAAATCTTGAAGAAAAGCGCATAAAATTTCAAAGACTAGCACCTGCAATTACCCTAGGCACTCTGGGGTTATAGAACATCAATTTGATCTTCCACAGGAGCCACTCCTTATTCATTGGTGTATGGGATGGAAGCAGTTCTTCCCATTGAGATGGGTGTCCGTTCACTAAGGACAGTATTGAAAAGTGAAATTCATGAAGTAGATTGGTTGCAAAGCAAATATGACCAACTATGCATGTTAGATGAGAAGAGACTCAAGGCCTTATATCTTATTCAAGGCTACCAATGGAGGCTCAGGAAAGCTTTTGACAAGAAAGTGAGAACTAGAGATTTGAAGTTAGGTATTTAGTGTCGAAGGAAATCCGAGCCCCGATTCAAGATGCAAACAGGAAGTTCAAGCAAAATTAGGCAGGCCCATACATTGCCCATTAAACAAGGGGGTACGTAAGCAACCATGCATTGGTCCGGACACAATTTCCCGAAACCACCATTTTCCCATTAAACAAAATTTTCCAAAATTCAATCATTCCATTAAACCATGTCATTACACAAAATCAAAAAAACCAAACCATAAAAAAAAAAAAAAAATCAAACCTCAAAAGCCTACACTCTAAACTGAATCTTTAACCTGCAAATCCTAAATAATTCTTGTAATACCCCAGAAAAAAAAAAGGATTAAAAGAATGGGTATTTAAGTAAATCTTTTGTGGGGTCAATTTTATAATTTATAATTGTAAGAACTTTTTAGAAAATAAGGTTGAAACCCTAGCTATATATATAAGTATATTAAGTTAATATATATGGAGAGATATTTTGAGAGAGGAGACTACTCAAAGGATTAAAGCAGAGAATAATTAACTATACTCTTGAGGTAAGAACTTAAAAATCTCTTTTTTATCAAATCTAAGCTTTATTTAGAATTAAAGTATTTTTTTATGTGATGATTTCGGCCAACAGTGAAACTTTCTTTAGACATGGCCGTATGGGTCTGTTCTGCATCATTTTTCTTAAAGGAGTAGTACCGGATTGATGGAGTTTAAAAAAAAAAAAAAACAGAAAGGTCAAGTAAACATGGGTTAGGTGACGTCTGACAAAAAAAAAAAAAAAGAAATGAAGGAGAAACACACGTCCAGTGACATAGCCTGCTATTTCTAGGCTATAGCATCTTTAAAGGCATAATGGTGGCAGAATATATATATATATATATATATATATATATATATATATATAAAGAAGAATATTACAATTAGGTGGAGTTTTGGTGTGAGATAAGCAGACAATTATGAGATTTTTTAATAGTCTTTTGACCGGGTACCATTATAAGTTAATTTTTTAAAATTATTTGATTATTGAGTAAAAATATTTGAAAATTGTTCTAGGTAATATCTAAGGATTTTAGAGGAAGTGTCAGGGAAATGTTCATTTTGGAATAGCTTTTGGAGGTAAGTAACCTTATCCTAATTGGTTTTATTTTGCATATTTTAATTACTGAAATTGTTTACAGTTATTACAATTTTATTTCTATTGTACTACTGATTTCAAGTAAAGAATTATTACAAATATATCTGATTACTAAATATATGATATAATTTATGTAATTGCTTTTAGCTATACTGATTCAAAGTAAAGGGTAAAGAATTTTCACAAATACATGTGAGTTTTGAATATAAGATTTATTTTATTTAATTGTTTTATAGCTATAATGATTTAAAGTAAATAATATAGAATTATCACAAATAGATTTGAATATTGAATATATGATTATATAAATGTGTTTGAATAAGATATTTTTTGTTAGAAACTATGATTTTATATATATGATTATAAACAATTAGACTATGACTTTATTCTGATACCCAGCCAATGGGGGTTATTCATTGGTACTCTGATACCTAAACCAATGGTGGTTATTCATTAGTACTCTGATATCCAACCAATGGGGGTTATTCATTGGTACTCTGATACCCAAACCAATGGGGGTTATTTATTGGTATACTGATACCCAGCCAATGGGGTTTATTCATTAGTACTTTGATGCCCAGTCATGGGGATATAACGTGACCATAGTCATAATATTGTTAGGAATATGAATTATGTTTAAGTATTTGAACTATTTTGAGTCCTTAAAACTACATATGTAATTTGGAAATGTTTGAGTATTTAAACTATTTTGAGTCACTAAAACTGCTTAAGTGTTTTTGGAATCTATTGTAAAGTTATAGTTTTGATATATGAAAAACTGACTACTTTCCAAACTATCTATGATATATTTGTTAGATTAAAGTATATATTATTTGCAACTTATTATTTTAAGACTACGAAACTGTTTCAGTTATTTGGAAAACACATAGTATATTATAACTTGAAAAACACATATTACTTCTTTTCCTTTACAGATCTATTTCTTGATAGAACTTATTAGGATTTTGGTTACTTATTGAGTTGTCAACTCACCCCCCTTTTTCCCCCTCCAGTTTTAGATTGTGAAGAATATCAAGTTTTTGGAGTTTTGATGTTGTGTTATGAGCAGGAAAAGAAGCTTTGTAATATTGGGATTGGATGGTCTTCTAATAGTTTTATATTTATTGGCCAATTGGCATTATGTACATGAGGTTTGAAATTTATTCCTATTAAATTATTAGAGAGCTATTCATAAAGAATATGTTGAGGTATTTTAGATTTATTTGATTTAATTTTTGAGGATAAATTTTAGTTGCTAAGAAGGCCTTGCACACTTATAGGTTCTTGCTTTATAAGTGTGCGGCAGTTGTCACATGTTTATCTTTTTACTTGGGTTCGAGGCGTGACAATTCCTAAACATAAGAGTTTTTACATCAACTTTTAAATAAACATGTTCAAAGCCAAAGAATAAGAAGGTCACTTTGTCTTCAGTCTTTTCTCTTTTTGTTGATCACTGATTTCTTTGTATTAGGTACTTCATCACTCCGTTAAGAGACTATGAATTCCATCTTGAGAATATATGTTCCATCAACACTAAATGTGGCTGCCCAACATACTAAAGTTTTGACCGTTACTTTAGATCTCATTCTTGATATATCAAAGTAACCTATACTTCATAATCAGGTCCATTATTCTCTTAGGATTAAGAGTTCATGCAAATAGTGTTAGGATATGTGCCCTTAAATCCTATTGTATGATACTATGTATGATATTATGTATGACATTATGTGAGAAATGATGTATGACTTAATATTGTGTTTAATAAAGTTGTTTTATTCTTATCTAAAATAATGGTAACATGAATATTTGGACATTATCAAATAGTCCATGAGATGCATAGTATGTGATTTATGTGATTTAGTCACAGAAGATATAGATCACAAGTTCTTTGTAAACTCAGAATTTTGGTTCGTAGTCGGTGATGAAATTGAGCATTTCATCTGCGAAGATTATAACATATTAACTACGATAATTTGTCTTGATCATGGAAGTGGTGACTTCTAGTTAATATGTTGATATGTTTTAAGAGTTGAGACATATTGAACTGGACCGCTGTGAGATTTATTATTCTCCTAACGACTGTCAATTGAATAATAAATTTCACGACTTGTATTCACATGAACTCTTAATCCTGAGAGAATAATGGACCTGATCATGAAATGCAGGTTGCTTTGATATATCAGGAGTGAGATCTAAAGTAACGGTCAAAACTTCAATATGTTGGGCAGCCACATTTAGTGTTAATGGAACATATATTCTCAAGATGGAATTCATAGTCTCTTAACGGAGATATAAAATATTCCCTTGAGATAAGTTTAATAGGTACAGTTATTCAGAAAGTTAGGCCTAACCACTTTAGTAAGACTAAAATATATATTTATGAAATTGGATTTTATAAATATATGGTGAATAATTCAAAAGGATTAAACCGGGTACTCAAAGATTAAGATGTAGTAATTTACAAAGTGGCAGTCTATATTCATGACTTTGTATTACTACGAATATTTTATGAAGGGGTTGCATGTATAATAAAGTTTTGGGATATAATTTATTAATGAGGCCTAGAGTGCAATTATATTTATATAGTGGTATTAAATATAATTAATGGTAACTTTGGACTTGTCAAGAGTTGACAGAAAAGCCCAAGGCCCATTGGAGCTAGTGTCTTATTTGTTCCCTTTTGGTCCCACTCCAAGCCACATACTAAAACCCAATTGGGAAGGCCCAAAAGGCTAGCCCAATTAGATAATCAGTTATGTGGAGAGAAACATACAGAATTTTATATAGAATAAAATGGTTTGTATGTTTAAGATAATAAGATGAAATAAGGAAGAGAGATACTCTTTCATATTCTCTCTAGAAAACATAGAACTGATTAAGAGACCACACATCTTGGGCATCAAGTGAAATTGGAGTGAAGATTGAAAGTCTTCCCAAGTACTTCTTTATTCGGTTTTGAATTTCACCGCATCAAGGTACACTCTTTTGTTCTTATATTCTGAAACCTACATAGTGCATGTTATCAATTGCGAATGAAGTAGATCCGTTTATTTTCCACTGCGTATGTTTTGTATGCGATGCAAACATGATGATTTCCTAACAAATAGAAGTCGTGAGATTTATTATTTATTTGATAGTCGTTAGGAGAATAATAAATCTCACAGCAGTCCAGTTCAAATGTCTTAACTCTTAAAACATATTAACATATCAACTAGAAGTCTTCATTTCTATGATCAAAACAAATTATCTTAGTTAATATGTTATAGTCTTCGCAGATGAAATGTCCAATTTCATTACCGACTATAAACCAAAATTCTGAATTTACAAAGAACTTGTGATCTATATCTTCTATGACTAAATTACATAAATCACATACTATGCATCTCATGGACTATATGATAATGTTCGAATATTCATGTTACCGTTATTCTAGATAATAATAAAACAAATTTATCAATCACAATACTAAGTCATACATAATGTCAAACATGATGTCATACTTAATATCATACATAGCATCATACAATAGGATTTAAGGGCACTAATTCCAACACCTTGGAGTTGGAATAAAAGGAAATTGTGATGTTAGTGTGATGGGAATAAGGGTGGCAGAGACACTAGGATCTGTCAAGGCATGGGGAATTTTTTTTGGGGTTGTGCTCCCAAGAGGCTATCGATTTTTTTCTATTATGAATAGCAAAACCTTGGTTGAACCTATTGGCATGATTCCTTGGCAGATTGTGCAACATTGCTTGCCTTGAGGGGGTCCAATTTTTTGGTTGGGGAGCTAGGTCTTCAAAACTAAGTTTGTGTCTGTAATACCCCAAATTTGTTTTTATGATTATCACCGTATCTTGTCATTTTTAATATAGAGTTGAGGTACTATATGTGTGTGCACAGTAAAATGGGAGTAGACAATTTTGTGGTGCTACAAAATAAGTAAGAATATTAAAGTTTTAGTGCATACACTTTGGTGCTGCAATTAAAATAATGAATAATTAAATAAAAGAGGAGGATGTTTTTGGGCCTTTTGGAGACTAAAGAGATAAGTTAAGTGGGTTTCAAAGTCCAGCCCACTACCCACTAAGCCCACATCTTTGATGTGTTGAATATAAGGTAGAGGAATGGATAATTAGGGTTTTGATAAGAAGGGTTTCATCACTAAGGAGGCTAGAAGCTGTATTTTTCCTTGGAGTTAATTAAAGAGGCAACCAAAGAATTTCAGGTATGATTATTCAACTGTTAGAATCAAAGAATCAAGAGTTTAGAATTTTATCATGGAAAACTTTAGTGATGTGTATATTGTTAAAAATAAATAAAAAAAAGGGTTTTTTTTATTTTAATTCCTAGAATTGTGGTTAATATATATATATATATATATAAATATATATATATATATATATATATATAAATATATGTTTTATAGGATGGCTTTAAGCCTTTAACGTTTTGTGGGATATGAATATATAATCCTAGAATTGATCCACGATTTCAAGGATCTATGGTTTTGCCTTCCTACGGATTGTCTACATATATTACGTATTTGAAATCTGATTTTGCAACCATGTGTAGCCCTGAACAAAATCATGGAATTTCGATCTTCATCATGACTATGGCATTAACGTTGCGGGTTATACATTAGGATGACTTTGACATTTCTTCTTTGGGGTTATACATATTTATATATATTAGATCCTAGCTAGTTGTCCACTGTGTGCATGTTCTAGAACAAGGCCACGTTATTGAGCCAAATTCATTTTGAGGTTTACTTTTCGTTTAGGACATACATTAAATCCTAAAGATTTGGTCACTGCCTATGAGTTTTGATTAATTCAAGGAAGCATATTTTTGGGTAGAGATACCTTGCATCAGAATTATTATTAGTTCGGCAAAGTTTAATCCTAGTGAGTCTATTTGTATAGATCTATAAGCTTTATATTTTGTAGAGGATATTAAGTATATTTTCATGATTGATTATAGGTCTTATTTAAGAGTGTTTTGAGGCTCTTTGGAGGTTGTTTTGGCTGGAATTTCAAAGTGATTCAAGCACTGTAAGTAATTATGCATAATATGCACAAGTTTTGTTCTTTACGTTCTTAGAAGTCAAAAGTTTTCAAAAGTTATGTTTCTAGGCTTACTTTTTCAAAAGTTTATCAAACAGCATTTTTACACCGTTGGAAGAGAAATCTCGTGTTTTAAATGATGTTTTAAAGAAAAACTTTGAATTTTAAATAAAGTTTTGAACATTCGAAATTCATTTAAAAGACGATTTCTAAACTAAACTATTTTCAAAAAGAACTGCGTTTCAATGTAAGTTTTTTTTTAAAAGGTTCTTGTTCTTTAAATTTGTTAAAACCAATTAATTATAAAGACATATTCTTATTTTCCAAATGGTATTTAAGACGTTTCTTTTAGCAAATTGAAATTTCAGATTTACTCAAGAATTGTAAAAATATTTACTTAAACTCTTCAGTTCTTATTCATTCTCTAATAGAGTCAAGCATCCTTTGATTTATGTTCTATTCGATAGTGTGATCTTTGATATACTTCTGTTTTTGGAATAATTGTTAATATTAAGAAAATTATTATTGTTTTGTATAAACTTTGCTTTTGTGATATGTGATTCAAAATAAGTATTTTTGGAATTGATCAGATATATCAGATATATGTGTAAATCCGCTCACAGGATTGTATGTGAGAATATGTATTGATCCCTCATCAGCAGGGGTTAGATGTTGGTATCCGCTCACAGGATTGTATGTGAGAATATGTGATGTGTATATGTGACACTGTGCTCTGATCAATTATATGTATGTGGTTACTAATGATTTTAAGGTGTGATTACATATGTATTAAATGATTTGTTGTATGTTTTTTTTGGAATAACTATTTTGATATCATTGAATGAGTTTGGGAAAGATCAAAATACTCGTGCTTTGCTTGACTCTATTCCGTTGTGTATTCTGTGTAATTACTTACTAGATGTGTGGCTCACCCCATCAATTACCATTTTCAGATTAAAGTTTAGTTGAGGAACTGAACCATTGGATTGCTTCGTAAGGTGCAAGATAGAGCCTGAGAGTTTTTAGGCGAACTCAATAATACTTGAAGCCAAAGGATTATTAGTTATTTTTCTTTATTCTATTTTAGATTTCACAGTATTTTGGAGATTACTCTAAATTGAGGATTTTAGTATTGTAAAAGATTTATTAAGATCATTGTTTATTTGGAGTTTTATTGAATTATGTTTAAATTAATTATGTTTATTGAGTTATGTAAGTTCAGCAAGTTAGTCATGCATCTAAATTCATGTTCTATGGATTTGGGTCGTGACAGTGTCTCACAATGAAGAATAATCGAAGTTATGAGTTTTTGCAATCTCAATTTAAGCTCATGACAGATATTTTGTCTTAATTAGTTGTCTTAGTTTTGATGACTAGAGTTCCATTATAACTATGAAAAATTATAACTGTTGGGAAATAATTTGCATATATATATATATATATATATATTCTATTGTCATAGTATGTGATTGTTTGTTATGATAATGATTTGGTTGTATGGTGTAGTGCTGTACCGTTTGTGCGAGTGCATCGAAGTGGGAGAAACTTCGTTTTTGGCTTATGGGCAACTTTGCATTTTTGAGTTTTCTGATGGGAGAATATGAAAGTGGAGGAAGATTAGAAATGAGTACGCAAGTAGGAACCAAGCAGTTCTATTTAGTATTAGTGGGGTGGGCTCCACCACTTCGGTAAAAAGTAGAGTTAAAAGCTAAGATATGTAACTCGGTTTTACAGCTAGAAAAAAATTTTGGAATTTTTGAGTTATAGTAGGGATTGAGTTATGAATTATAGGTTTTGAGTCTGAATTATGAGTTATGAAAATTAAGGCCTTGTTTGGATTTTTTTTTTATCACTCATTACTCCTTACTCAATTTTCGTCACTCATCACTCATCACTCCTCACTCATCATGTAAAATACCCCAATTTTCTATACCCACCCGTTTGGCACACGTTTTCAATTTCTAATCACTCAATTTTTTCTACTTTTTGTGGGACCCATACTTGAGCAACATGTCAGGCATTCCTGTTAGCCTACCTGCCTCACACCATTTCATCACACCATTTCCTCCCAAAACCAGAGACTTCAACCCAGGCATTCCTTTTTTTTTTTTTTTTTTCCCCTTCAACCCCTAATACCCACAACAACCACTTCGGTTCTGAGCTTGAAGCACAAACCCACAAAATTCATTAGCATTCTTGAAACACCCAGAAAATTCACAAACCCACAACAAGCAATTCATTGCCCCAATCATTGATTTTTTTTTTTTTATGGGTCTGAGATGAGAAAGGCGAAAAGGAAGAAAAAAAAAAAAGATCGGACCTGCGACAATCTCCAGCGGCGGAACCATTTATGGGTTCTGTGATGAAGAATAATAATAATAATAAAAAAAAACCCAGAAACCCAAACTCACCGAACCTAGTGAAAGAAGAAGGAAAAAAAAAAAAAGAAAAAAGAAAAAAGAAAGAAAGAACTGCATCGAAGAGTTCAAGGGGTCTGTGATGAAGAACAAAAAAAAAAAAAAAAAAAAAAACCCAGAAACCTAAACTTACCAAACCCAATGAAAGAAGAAGAAGAAAAAAAAAAAGAAGAAGAAGAAGAAAGAAAGAACAGTGCAACGTAGATCAGAGAAAGAATAGAGAAAAATGAAAATGTTTGTGGAGAAGAAAGCAGTTGAAGAGGCATCAAAAGCAGCGCTCACGTGTGTTGCACTAACAATGGGTCTATGTATGTGGGTGTAATTACAAAAATACCATTGAAAACTGAGTTTTGAAAACTAAAAACACCTAAAATGTGTTTTCGGTTTTCATAACTCATCACTCAAAAATAAAAAAATTGAGTGATGGAAACAAAAACTGAAAACAGAGTTATGAAAATCCAAACGGACTCTCTGCCATGAATCCCACTATTTTTAAATTATGAGTTATAAAAATAGAGTTATGAGTTATGAAAATCAAAAATTCAAACAGCTCCTAAGTTTCGACTAATTCCAAGGAGCCCGAGACTCCATGGCTCTCATCTTTATGACAATTACAAATTACATAATGATAATGGTACATATTCCAGAACTGTAAGCTGATCTTTCTAGCCTTGAATCTTCCGGACCCACAAAAGAAAAATATATAAAAATAAAAACATGAAACTCTCTCTTTTTAGATATTCCTTTCTTTGTACAGCTAGCTAGCTAGCTAGATACAGAAAAGACACAAAAGTCACGTATTCCAACGCGCCCACCACCACCTTATACCTACTTTACAATACAAACCCAAATGATGATGAAAACCCAAAAATAACCTCACATTATGGTTACCGTCAATCACCCTTTTCTTACAATCACAAGTCACAACACTTTCGTTCCCTTCACAATTTCTCCCGAGCCTGGACCAGAATTTTCAATCAAAAGCCGAAGGAAAAGAAAAAAGAAAACACCCAGATATCATTTTATTTTTGACAAACCCATGTTCATCCAAAAACTTTGGATTTTTTTTTCAAAATAACTATACAAGCCCAACAATATAGTTAGTAAGCAAACGTTTCAAACAAATTTGCTTTCTAACAATTCGAGTCCAAATGACTCGATTTTGGGCTCAAATGGTGTCCACGTACGCTGGAAATCGAGTCCAATGCACTCGGTTTTGATTCATGGAAATCAAGTTCAAAGGACTCGACTTCCATTAATAAAAATCAAGTACAGAGAACTTGCTTTCCCTTCGTGAAAATCGAGCCCAAAGAACTCGATTTCAGTTCAGCCTCACTCAAAACTTACACAAAAATTTTTCGTGTTCTTCCTTCTTCTCCAAATGCCCCAAAAACCCATGAACAAATAATCAAACCCACTGACTGGAGCGGCTGCGAGAACCGGTGCCATCGCCTGAACGTCCGATCCGAACCGGTGCCTGAACTTTCGCCGCCTGGGTTTGGTCCGAATCGGTGCCTGAACTTTCGCCGCCTGGGTTTGGTCCGAATCGGTGCCTGGGTTTGGTCCGAATCGGTTGCTTCTTTCTTCCACTGGAGCGGCGGCGAGAAAGTGGTCCGAAGCCTGGGTTTGGTGAGAATCGGCGCTTGTTCATCCGTTGGTCAGAATCGGCGGTTCTTCGTTGTTGAACTGTGAGTTGGTTTGGGAGAGTCTATGAACAGAAACCGAGTCCTATGGACTCGATTTCCATGAACAAAAAACAAGCTCTTTATTCTCGATTTTTATGAATAAAAAACGAGTCTTTTGAGCTCGATTTTCATGAACCAAAACCGAGTGCATTGTACTCGATTTCCAACCTACGTGAGCCAGCTTTATGACCCCAAAATCTAGTTCTCTAAACTCGAATTGCTATAAACCAAAATTGTTTGAAACGTTTGCTTACTAACTATATAGTTGGTCTTTTATGATTATTTTGAAAAAAAATCCAAAAACTTTAGTCCAAATTCCATCTGGCCATCCACCCCCAACTGCTCACAAACGCAATCTCTCTCTCTCTCTCTCTCTCTCTCTCATATCAGCAGACAGGTCAGTAGCGTAACACGTTCACTTCACACTTTCTCTCCCATCTGACCCAAAACAAAATAGACCTTTTATTTTGACGCACCAATATTCATCCAAAAACATTTTAGTCCTCGCTAATTCCAATTCCCCCTTCCTCAAATATCTCATCTAAACAAACAAACAAACAAACAAACAAACATGTCATGTCCTCCAAGCTCCATTGTTTACAACACAACCCTCTGCGCATGTCCACCAGGCCAAGTCCTGAACTTCTCCTCAAACAGATGCACTCTCTTTCAAGCCATCTCCGATATCCAAACCGACTCGGGTGTCGACTACTCCATAGGATTCCCAGCGACCATCTTCGACTTCGACTCCATCAGAAAGTTCACACAGTCACAGGCTGTCTTCTTGGAAGCCACGCTGGTGATGCTACTGTCCTGGCTTGTCTTCTGCTTCTTTTTGCGCTTCATGAGTCTTGGTGATGGCAGAAATGCCTGGTTCAAGATCAGGTGGTGGATTAGCAGATTGGACATTTCCTTTGCCACCAGGCATTGGCTGGTAAGAAAGATAAACAGTAACTTTTTTTTTTACTTCTTTTTTCACAATTTAACTTGCTTTAGCTTTTAATTTTCCTATAAAGTGATTGTATTGAAAAATGCTATATGGGTTATCGAATTTGATTTTGGTATGCTCGCAGATTAGCATAGTTTTTAATTTATTTTGCTTAAAATGAAAAGAAGCTTTTTATTTTTCTTTATATGTAAGTGATTCTAATGAAAGCTGCTATATGGGTTCTGGAATTTACATTGCTTTACTCGCAAATTAACATGGTTGTTGAGTTATTTTGCTTACAATTAAAAGGAACTTTTAATTTTTCTATATATGTAACTGATTCTAATGAAAAATGTTATATGAGTTATTGAATTTACTTTGCTTTGCTCGCAAATTAACATGGATGTTGAGTTATTTTATTATTATTATTATTATTATTATTATTAATTTTCTTTTTATGAAAATGGTTTTTGAGTTATTTGGCTTACAATAAAAGGGAACTTTTATTTTTTTTCTATAAATGTAAGTGTTTCTAATGAAAAATACTAGTATATGGGTTGTAGAATTTACTTTGCTTTACTCGCAAATTAACATGGTTGTTGAGTTATTTTGCTTACAATAAAAAGGAGTTTTTAATTTCTCTATAAATGTAAGTGATCCTAATGAAAAATGCTATATGGGTTATTGAATTTACTTTTTATTTTTTCCACAAATTAACATATTTGTTGAGTTATATTGCTTTCAATGAAAAGGAACTTTTAATTTTTCTATAACTGTAAGTGATTATAATTATAAAAAAAAAAAAATTCTACTGAAAAGGAACTTTTAATTTTTTGAATTTACCCAATTTTGCTTTCAAATAATGTGTTTTTTGAGTTATTTTGCTTGTAATATATTTAGAAGTGATTCTACTGAAGATGCTATATGGGTTAACTTTTCTTTGCTCGCAAATTAACATGGTTTTTGATTTATTTTTCTTACAATAAAAAGAAACTTCTAACTTTTCCTATATAAGTGATTCTAATGAAAAATTCTATAATGGGGTATTAACTTTAATTTATTTTAGGTCACAAAATAGCCTGGTTGTTGAGTTATTTTGCTTTCAATAAAAAGAAATGGAATGTTTATTTTTATATCTTCTATTGTTGGTTCTAAGGAAATATGCCATTTGTATTGCCAAATTTACATTGTCTTGCTTGCAAGGTATTATGTAATTGAAATCCTGTGGATTCAATGTGTAGGCAGAGCCTATATGCTAGGTGGGTACCAAAAGTTACCTAAATTGCTAATGCGGATAATGAGAAAGTCATGTGAGTTATTAAAAGAATTATTGTAAAAAGTGTGGTGCATGCAGCATTTCTAAATTCTAAAAGATGCGCTGTATTGGAGCTGAGTTGATGGCAGATGTTTTCTAAACTTTTTTTAGTGAAGTAAGGAATGAATGCCTTGATTGCTTGGTAGGGCTTGCATGCATACTTTAAGGGCTAGAGCTTGCACATGCTTGATAATTTAAGGTTGTGGTGTATTTGAAGCTGTATTTGAAGCTGCCTGATCATGACTGGATGTCCATGGTTTGTCCAAGTGAGCATATATGAAATAGTGACAAACACAAATTAGAGGAACTTAATCCATAATTCAAGGGATGGATAACTTCTAATCATGTATTGCAATACTTCCACTCCTTTCTTTCTCAGCTTACACAAACATTTATTTATTTTTTATAAGTAATAAGTTTTATTGATATCAAAGAGAGACACCCTAGTAAACAGGGAGAGTACAGAGGTCAACAATCAAGTACAAAAATTACAAGAATCGAGAAAATCAAGGAAAGAAGAGAATGACTGGTTTTGCAAAGTAGCCAACCAATCCAATAAAGTTCTAAAGGAAAATAACTTGAAGTATGGTATGAATCTCTCATTATCTTCCAACACCTACTATTTCTTTCCCTCCAATGACAGCACATTAAAAAATGGGGGACAATTAACCATATATGACCATTTCGATGATGACCAAGCCTACCTTGCCAACAAGCCCGCCCCACAACGAACTGTAGCATAACCCAAATTATTCCAATTATACCTAAAACTATAGACCACAAATCCATAGCAACCGAACAATTAAGAAAGAGATGTTCAACCTATATTCTATATGATATTGGTGATAGGTCAAGGGTGAAGTTTTGTATGATATGGGTCAACAGACAATTCAGGATAGCTGGCTGCAAGAGATGTCTTCCCACACCAACGGTCTTGCCAAAACTTCACCCTTGACCCATCACCAATAGTTTTGGCAAGACCGTTGGTGTGGGGAGACATCTCTTGTTGTCACCTATCCGAAATTGTTTAGATTTTGCCGAGATAAAGAGGCAAGTGAGCTTATGAAGTCCCCTAATGGGGTTCTTTTTGGAATATAAGTTTCTTTAGGGGTGTTCATGCTTGGGAATTAGAGGTAGTGTCGAGCTTCATGGATACCATATACGACACTTTAGTAAGGGGGTTGGTGAGGATAAGATGTGTTAAAAACCAGATAGAAATAAGGGTTTCATGGTTAATAATTATTAGTCTTCTAGTGGGCTCTAATGATTGTTGTTTTCCATGGAAAATTATTTGGAAGCAGAAGATCCTTTCTCTAAAGGGTTTCTTTGTTTGGACTATTGCTTTAGGGAAATGCTTGACGATTGACAATATACGTAAAAGGAAGGTTTGGATTTTGGATTGGTGTTATATGTGCAAGTGTAATGGTGAATTGGTTGACAATTTATTTCTTCAATGTCCAGTTGCTATGGATTTGTGGTCAATGGTTTTTGGTTTATTTGGAGTAAGCTGGGTGATGCCTTAGTTTGTTGTGGGGCTCCGAGCTTGCTGGCAAAGCAGGCTTGGTCGTCATAGAAATGGTCATATATGGTCAATTGTTCCCCATTGTTTAATGTGGTGTCTTTGGAGGAAAAGAAACAGTAGGTGTTTTGAAGATAATGAGAGATTTATATCAGACCTCAAATTATTTTTCTTTAGAACTTTTTTGGATTGGTTGGCTGCTTTGCGAAACCAATCATTCTTGTAATTTTTGTTCTTGATTTGTTGACTTGTACACTCCCTGTGTATTAGGGTATCCCTTTTTTGATATTAATAAAACTTATTACTTATAAAAAAAAAAAAACAGAAGGCATCCCCGACTAATATTTTTCCACAAACCAACACCATATGGACCATAAACACATCTGGTGCACCAGCCACCCCATACACATCCATATTTCACCTCTATCACTTGCCTCCAAAGGGCATCCCTTTCAATCCCAAATCTCTATAGCCACTTCCCAAGCAAAGCTTTATTAAAATGTTTTACCTTTCTTATCCCCAAGCCACCCGAAGAGAGAGGAGTACAAATATTAGCCCATCTAACCATAGACTACTTTTATTTAAAGTGATTCTACCTCCCTTGGATAGGCACAAACATTTCTATCCTGCTAATCTCCTTTCCATCTTATTCAGAATCAGGTTCCATATTGTCTTATCCTTAAATTTAGCATCCAAAGGAAGATCCAAATATTTCATTGGAAGAGTACCTTGCTTGCAGCCAAGGACATTTAGCAATAACTCAATATTATGCACCACTCCAACAAGAACCAATTCTGACTTGCCTAGATTTATTTTTAGACCAAAAACCACCTCAAACCAAATAAGGACCATATGAAGAATCAGAATCTGATCTAGATTAGCGTCACAAAAATTAGAGTGTCATCTGCAAAGAGGAGATAAGACACCACCAAGGATCTTCCCTTTAAATTACCCACACGAAAACCTAACATGCGACCTTCATGGAATGCTTTATCCAACATTCTTCCAAGGGCTTCCATGACCAAGACAAATAGCAAAGGAGACAAAGGATCGCCTTGTCTCAACCCTTCAGAACTCTTAAAAAATCTACAGGGAGAACCATTAATCAGAATAGAGAAATGAACTGTAGATAGACAAAAGAAAATCCATCACCTCCACTTAGCAAAGAACCCATTCCGTTCTAGCAACTGTATAAGAAAACCCCAGTTGGATCGACCATTACAAACTTTCGTTTTCACATGAATAATTCTACTGAAAACACTAGTCAAGTCAATACAATTACATATATGTAACGTAAATTACTGCTGTTGTTTAATATAATATAAAGGAGGAAGAGAGGCCTGGCTACCTTGGATTAGTCACTAAATTTGAGGTTTTTACTTTGTTGATTATGGGAGGTTCCATTTTCTTTTTCGTTGAGTCCAAGACTTTTGAATTCTCTGTTGAGGAGGGAGGTACTTATTATATGTTACGTATTTATGAGAGAAATCGAGATTCGCTCCGGTCAGTGTTCATGGGCAAAGAAAGTGCAAAGCGTTTGCTAGCTATTGTGGAGGATCTCATGTCCAATGTAACTACGGGTAATTTCGCACGAACCTTCAGAGATGGTGAGAAAGTATTTATTTTGCAACTAGGTTCCAATGCACATGGCAGTTTTTTTATGATCTCGGAACTTGTCCATGGCCGTCGGAAAGGCTTTATCGTGGTGCTAGAAGGTAAATTGGGAAGTGGGTGGAGAGGGTTTGGACTTCATCTGCGGAAAGCCATTGCTCCTGAGACGCTAGCCATCAAAACAGTGGGGAAGTCCAAATCATTACTGTTGGCGACGGCGGAGGCTGATCGGAAAGATGGTGGTGGTAGCAAGAAAGGAAAGTCATTAACGTCAAATTTTGAAAATACAAACAAATCGAACTTCCGCATCCATAGCCATGATACTCGCGATTTGATCGCAGAGAAAGAAAAGCTGCTGTCTGAGGCTAAAGTCACGCTTGAGTTTAAAGATTGTGTTGGCAGCGGTACTGAACCTCACTTATCACTGGATGTGAGCATGAGAGTGGAGCGTGGGCCGGATGGTGTGTGGAAAGTTCAGTGGTCCAAAGTCCAGGAAGTGGGCCGAAATGTAAAGCCCAAGGAACAAAGTTTTAAAAGCTTTTATAAATCTTCAGCTCCCTTCAAACCAAAACCCAATAGCCAAACTGTAATTTCCAAGCCTATTTCAGTATGGCGGCCCAGGCCAAAACAAGCCCATCCATGTTCTTTTCCATCTGACGAGACCCAAAGCACTGGGATCTCTCTGCCGTCGATCCTGGCGAGCTCTGAGCGAGGATCTAAAAGCTGCGACATGGTGACTGTCGAGCCAAAACTTTCTCAAGCTGTTCCTTGCAGCTCGTTGATGCTAGCCCAGCCAATGAAGCACTCCGATAATGCCAAGATGCTAGTCCAGCCAATGAAGCACTCCAATAATTCCGAGATTGAGTTTCTCGGTATCGACGTGACCGATACAGAATCTCTCGGCTCCAATGAGACCGATGTATCAACAACCATCTCTGAAGGTGAAGTCAACTTGCAGCAAGACCTCAGGTTGTTACTTCAGGAACATTCCGGCAATGTTGTTAAAAAATGGGGGAATTCAAAGCAGTGGGTGCTTGAATTACGAGATGGAAGGAGAGTGGCGGTTCCGATACAAATTTCTCTACCATCGGGTGAAGTCACAGAGGTTTTGGGAGAGCAAAATCAGCTGGCCTTGGTTCCATTGAAGTCTTCAGATTCTTTGGAGGTGTCTTCAGCTCAGTGTGAGGGGGATGAAGTACTTGTGGAGGACTGGGTTTTAGACACCTATTCGGAGGCTGCTGAGCTTCCTAACAATGGGGGTTTGTCACCTCTAGCGGTGGAACCACTAGCTTTTTCACTCCTCGTGGCCATGGAAGGACAGGAAGTTGTAGGTGTGGAGAATCCAGCGAGGAAAGAATCTTACTCTGAGTGGTTCCAAAGTAGATTCAATGGGTTTGATAACTTCCTGGGAGTGTCCTTACAAGGTTTGGAAAATCAAGTGACAAATTTTTTGTTAGCTGTTGAGGCTGAATTGCACTGTAGGGCCGCTTTGGAAAAAAAAGGTCGTGACTTGAAGAGTTCAGGAGTGAAAGGTATAAGAGAGTTGAAAGGTCTATTTAGTTCGATTAATTATGGTTCTACTTCATCTAGGCGTATTGGTACTAATAGGGAGTGGGCACTATTTGTTTCGAAATGAATTTGAAGATTCTTTCATGGAATGTTAGAGGTTTGAATGTGGTTGAGAAGAGGCTTCAGATTCGTAACTTGCTGCGTACCTGGAGGGCTGATATTGTATGTTTGCAGGAGACTAAACTTGAATGGATAACTAGAGGAATTGTTCGAAGTTTATGGGGCTGTCCATATGTAGATTGGTTATACCTGGGTTTTGAAGGTGCTTCTAGAGGTATTATTCTGATGTGGGACCGAAGAGTGGTGGAAAAAGTGGAGGAAGCAGTGGGGTATTTTTCTGTTTCATGCAAATTTAAAAATGTTGGGGATCAATTTGAGTGGGTGTTTACTGGAGTATATGGACCAAATTTGAATAAGAGGCGTAGGAAAATGTGGGAGGAGCTGACAGGGCTGATTAGTTGGTGGGATTTGCCATGTTGTATAGGAGGGGACTTCAATATAATCCGCTTCCCATCGAAAAGATCAGGGGCTGCAAGTAGTACTCGGGCCATGTATGGATTTTCTGATTTTATCTCTCTCCATGGGCTGATGGATATACCTATGGATGGGGGCCTTTTTATTAGGTCCAATACTTCCTCCGCTTCTAGAATAGATCGATTTCTTTTCTCTCCACTCTTGGCAGATCACTTCACTATGTTTACCCAAAAAAAACTTCCAAGGGTACTTTCAGACCACTTCCCAATTTTGTTGGAGGGGGGAAGTCTTCGGAAAGGTCGAACTCCTTTTTGTTTTGAAAATATGTGGTTGAGGGTGGAGAATTTTGTTGATAAAGTGAAGGCTTGGTGGGCATCTTATATGTTCCAAGGCAGCCCGAGTTTTATACTAGCAAAGAAGTTGGCAGCTTTGAAGATGGATCTAAAAAAGTGGAATGAAGTGGAGTTTGGTAATGTCACTATTAAAAAACAGCAACTCTGGAACAAGCTGAATGATTTGGATGTTAAAGAGGAGACTCAACCTTTAACAGCGGAGGAAAAGTTAGAACAAACTAATCTCCGTACCGATATTGAAAAACTCACTCTTTTAGAAGAGGTTAGTTGGAGGCAGAAGTCTAGGATGCTGCATTTGAGGGACGGGGACGCAAATACCAAATTTTTCCATAGAATGGCTAATTCCCATAGAAGAAATAATGGTATTGAGAGCCTTATGGTTGATGGAATCTTGTCTTCTGATCAAGGTATGATTGCTGATTGTATTACTCAATTCTTTATGAAATTATACTCTGAGGAGAAAGTTTATAGACCGTTTCCAGAAGTCTTGGTATTTCCTAGGATATCTGGTGATAATGCAGATTGGCTAGATAGACCCTTCGATGAGGCAGAAGTTTTTGAGGTCATACAGAATTTTAATGGAGACAAATCGCCTGGACCTGATGGGTTTCCAATGGCATTCTTCCAAGCTTGCTGGGGTATTCTCAAATCTGATCTTATGGCTGTTTTTCATCATTTTTATGCTAAAGGTCAGTTTGAGAAGAGTTTGAATGCAACTTTCATCACTCTCATACCTAAAAAGAATGAAGTAATTGAAGTTAAGGATTTTCGCCCCATTAGTCTTGTTGGGGGGGTTTATAAAATCATTGCTAAGGTCTTAGCTAACAGACTTCGCACAGTCATGGAAGATATAATTTCAGCTTCACAGAATGCTTTTGTGAGGAACCGGCAGATTCTTGACCCTGTCTTTATTGCTAATGAATGCCTTGATAGTAGACTGAAAATTGGGTTGCCAGGGCTACTTTGTAAATTAGATGTTGAGAAGGCCTTTGATCATGTAAACTGGGGATTTCTTATGCAGTTATTAGAAAAGGGTGGGTTCTCTGCTAAATGACGGCAGTGGATATTCTTCTGTATATCTACTGTTCGTTTCTCGATTCTAATAAATGGTTCTCCTTGTGAGTTCTTTAAGAGTTCTAGAGGGTTGAGACAAGGTGATCCATTGTCCCCTCTGCTGTTTGTACTGGTTATGGAAGCCCTTGGGAGAATGTTGGATAAAGCTGTACTTGATGGTCACATGTCAGGCTTTGGTGTGGGTCGTGAAGAGGGAAGATCATTGGCGGTGTCTCATCTTCTCTTTGCGGATGACACTAATTTTTTGTGGTGCTGATCTGGATCAAGTCCTGTTTCTTCGTATGATCCTTATGTGGTTTGAGGTGGTCTCTGGTCTAAAGATAAATTTGGGTAAATCGGAGTTAGTTCTAGTTGGTATGGTGGATAATTTGGACTTGTTGTTGATTGTCCTTGGTTGTAAACAAGGTACTCTTCCAATGAAGTATCTGGGTCTTCCTTTGGGAGCAAAATTCAAGGATAAAACAATATGGAACCCAATTTTGGAGAAGATAGAACGAAGATTAGCAGGATGGAAACGTCTGCACTTATTCAAGGGAGGTAGAGTCACTTTAATTAAAAGCACTCTATCTAATTTACCCACTTATTTTCTATCTCTATTTCCTATACCTGCAACTGTGGCTAACCGAATTGAAAAACTTCAGAGAAATTTCTTATGGGGTGGCATTGGAGATGAACCAAAATTCCACTTGGTTAAATGGGCTATTGTTTGCAGTCCAATTGCTTCGGGTGGCTTGGGGATTAGGAATGTAAGACTTTTTAATGAAGCTTTACTTGGGAAGTGGCTATGGAGATTTGGAATGGAGAGGGCTGCCCTTTGGAGGCAAGTGATAGAGGTGAAATATGGCAATGAATGGGGTGGCTGGTGTACTAGGCCTGTTAATGGTCCATATGGTGTTGGCTTGTGGAAGTATATTAGGCGGGGATGGCCTTCTTTTTCACGCCACATTCTATATGATATTGGGGATGGGTCTAGGGTGAAATTTTGGCAAGACTATTGGTGTGGTGCGACCTCTCTTGCAGTCAGCTATCCAGAATTATTTAGAGTTTGCCGAGATAAAGAGGCTAGTGTGGCTGAGCTTATGAAGCTTGATAATGGAGTCCTGTTTTGGGATGTAAGTTTCTTTAGGGGTGTGCATGCTCGGGAATTAGAGGTATTGGCTGGTTTCATGGATACCATTTATGGTGCTTCGGTGAAATAAGATGTGCTGGAAACTTGATAGAGAGAAGGGCTTCCTGGTTAAAGACTATTATAGTCTCTTAGTGGGCTCTAATAACTATTGCTTTCCTTGGAAAAGTATTTGGAAACAGAAGATTCCTTCTTGAGTAGCTTTCTTTGTTTGGACTGCTGCTTTGGGGAAGTGCTTAACGATTGACAATTTACGAAAAAGGAAGGTTTGGATATTGGATTGGTGCTACATGTGCAAGTGTAATGGTGAATCGATTGATCATTTTTTTCTTCATTATCCGGTTGCAATGGACATGTGGGCTATGGTGTTCGGACTGTTTGGAGTGAGCTGGGTTATGCTGCAATCTGTAGTTTGGCTTTTAGCATGTTGGCGAGGCAGATATGGTTGTCATCGAAATAACATGTTGGCAAGGCAGATTTGGTTGATTGCTCCCCATTGCTTATTGTGGTGTCTTTGGAGAGAGAGAAATAGTAGGTGTTTTGAAGAAAAGGAGAGATCAATATCGGACTTGAAACTATTTTTCTTTAGAACTTTAATGGATTGGTTGGTTGCACTGTGGAACCAATCATCTCTATCTTTTCTTGATTTTCTAGATTCTTGTAATTTTTGTTCTTGATTGTTTTGGCCCTTGTATACTCCCTGTGTACTAGGGTGCTCCATTTTTGAGTTCAATAAATTTATTACTTATAAAAAAAAAAAACCTCAGTTTACATGATCAAAAGCCTTCTCAACATTTAGTTTGCAAAGTAACCCTGGCAAACCAGTCTTCAATCTACTGTCAAGGCATTCATTAGCAATAAGTATAGGATTGAGGATCTGTTTGTTCCTCACAAAAGCATTCTGTGACGTTGAAATTATATCTTCCATTACAGTGTGTAGTTGAGTGGCCATGACTTTAGCAATAATTTTATAAACCCCCCCAACAAGACTAATGGGGTGAAAATCCCTGACTTCACTTGTTGCATTTTTTTGGGGATGAGAGTCATGAAGGTTGTATTCAAACTTTTCTCAAACTGACCTTTAGCAAAAAATGATAAAACATAGCCATAAGATCAAGTTTGAGAATCCCCCAACAAGGTTGGAAAAATGCCATTGGAAAATCATCTGGTCCAAGAGATTTATCACCATTGAAAGTCTGAATGACATCATAAATCTTAGCCTCCTCAAAGGGTCTCTCTAATCAATCCACATTATCGCTGGATATCATTGGAAATTCCAACACACATCTAGAAATGGACAATCAACTTGCTGCTTTGAGTATGAATTCATGAAAAATTGAGTAATATAATTTGCAGTCATACCCTGATTAGAAGAAAAACTGCCATTAACCGTAAGGCTCTCAATACCGTTATTTCTTTTGTTAGAGTTAACCATCTAGTGGAAATAATAAGGCTCTAAATACCGTTACACTAACATTTTGAATCTATTTTCTACATGCACCCCCCCTCGCCCTTGGTGGTGGAGGGGCTTGCATGGTGGTTATCTTCCTTTCTTTTTGAGTTTATATGCCTTTCTCAGCCCTGGTTACAACCAATGGTTGATTTATTGCTGCTTTATAATGCATTTTGGTTTTTGATTTCAAGAGAATGCTTTAACTGGTTTAATGTTCTGTATAGGATGACCAGAAGGTAGTTACAAAGCGGAAGACAGAACTTGGTGGAACATTCTCGATTGCAAGTTGGATACTTTTCATTGGTTTGTTTGCTGCGTGAGTGTTTGATGATATGCTACTTTAAATAAGCAGTTGCAATTGTTGATGTGAACCTGCCTCATTTGAAAATTGGATGGCTTTTTTTGATCCTTTTCTTTTCCTGTTTATCTCATGACATAGATTGACTTGGCTTTTCAGTTCTTTCTCAGGTTGCTATACCAAATTATATCTAAGAGATCTGTTGAGGTGCACAATATCAGAGCAACAAATGCACCTGACTTAGCCTCCTTCGTCAATGACATGGAATTTAATATAACCACCATTTCTAGTATGAGCTGTTCAAACCTACGTGGTCTTGATACTTTGGTTACTGGGAATCCTGGCTTTATTGATGAAAGATTCTCACCTCTGTCAGGATTTGCAAACTACTCATGTCATAACACAAGTCAGGGACCAACTATAACTCTTAGATGTAACCCTTGTAAACTCATCCAAGACAATTTGTACATTTCTTGGCAGTATGTTGATCTTTCTAATAATCCTGCGACTGCAGTTGGATTTCAATTCAACCTTACCGCTAGAAATCAAGCCAACAAGAAACATGTGAGCTTTGTATGTGGAACATTAAAGAATGGAAGCAGTTTTGATGATAAACCAGTTACATTCAGGGGGAGAGATGCAAATATATTGAAATTTAATTTATTTCCCCGACTATACCGCAATCTACATGATCTAAGGCTCATTCAGCCTCTATTTCATGAATTTCTCCCGGGTTCATCATTATATGAGTCAAGTCAGCTCCGTGCCTCCCTTGAAAATTCCAATGATGGACTAATCAACACCACATTGTATGTAAACCTTCTCTCTGCCTACATTGTTGAGATCGACAACCAAAATATTATGGGTCCAGGTAATACGCTCCTCTCTTTTAATGTGTGGTCCATTCTTTTATGTGTCCTGTTTATTGTCCAAAACTCTAGCTTCATACCCTTGTGTTGTTCTTTAACTGTTGCAATTCTTCCCAAGATCATTCTTGACATCACTTGCATTATATCCATGATGAAGGTTTTGGTGATACCATTATCAACATTGTTTTGTACTTGTGGTACTGTTGAGGTAGTACTGTGGGCAAACAAGGTCAATATGTGTTAAGTGAATATGTGTTTGTATGTTAACACTTTTTTCTTGTTAATTTAGATAAATGTTGTTGTCCATTGCTATTTTATATTCAAAAGTCTGGTCTTATTTTGAAATTTGATTAAGATAAAATCAGATGAAATTTTAATATATTCTGTTGCTTAATAAAGTTAGGTATATAGATTTCCTGCAGATAATTTAATAGTCCAAAAATGTATAGTCCAATTACATGGAGTTGTCCCTTTATCTTCTTGGCTTGCATTTTTAGAAATCATTATCCATAAGGGTCTAAAATGATAATTTATTTTGAAGAATGGGTATTGTTGCTGTCAACCTAATGAACCCTTCCTTCAGTTTTTTGATGCAGTACAAAATTCTCAAAAAGAATTGAGAATTAACGAAAGCAGAAAAATAAAAAATATATCTAGGAATTAGCACCAAAAATTGCATGATATTAACACCAAGCCATTGGAAAAATTTAATTCATCAAGAAAATTGTATCCTTTTTATTGGATCAAAATAGCACGCATATATACACTACTCGGAATAAACTCTACCCCCAATTGACTTGGTATACATCCTAATTACAAAAATTACAAAAATAATCTTGAGTTCTTGACTCCTTGAAATTAAATAAAACACTAATAACCTAATTAATTGATATGCCCTGAAATAAAATCTAAATGAAATCTAATAGACCAATAGTAAACATACAATTGAGTTCTAAATAAAATTGGCGTAAACTACAAGTTTGGTCCCTAATCTTTTACGCTGTGTCCATTTGGTTCTTAACATTTTAAATGTGACAATTTAGTCCCTAACCTTTTGGTATTTTGTCAAAATGGTCACTGCCGTTAAGTGATGGATGAAAAATGCTGATGTGGCTAACAGTGATATTAAAAAAAAAAATTTTATGCTGACTAAAATTGCCATGTGCATTGCCACATCGTCATATAAAATGAAAAGGTGTTTCTAAAAAAATATATATAAAAAAACATTAGGGACTAAACCTTGTAGTGCTACCTGCCTTTGCTTCATTTTCTGATTTGAAATTTATTTTCTTTCATTTTCTTCTCCTTTGAACCAAATTGGTTAAAGCCCAGAATTGAAAACTCAACTTCCTTCATTTTTACAGCAACCAAACAAGGAAAAGACAAAAATTTGAAGCTCAGGGAAACCACTCTTAAATCCCCATTCCTAGACCAAACAACACCAGCAATAATAAAGTCATAAAGCTATCCCTCTTAAGGAACAACAAAGCAGTAGAAACCTAGAAACTAGAACCAATCAAAGGCCACAAAAACTAAAAATGTTTCCAAAAACCAACAAAGAAGCATGAAAGCTTGAAGAAAAACCCAAGTACCTTATCACTTGAAAAACAACGCCACGAAATTTTGATGCTTCCTTGGTAGTTTTGATTATTACTGCTTTTTGTGGGTCAATGGTGAAGATTGAAGAGTAGTGAGACCAAGATCAAGAAAGAAACTGTAGAGAGAGAGAGAGTTAAAAAGAAGTTTGAATCCAACTTTATTATCCAATGGCTTCGACCTCACTTGGGCCCAATTCTACCAGCTCCACCTCTACCACACGCAATCGACTCCACCACATGGTTGATTTCTTCAAACCACTTGTCGCCGCCGCACTTCTCTCGAAGACTCCAGAGGAAGGATCATCAGTGTTGGTAAAAGCACGCTTTAAATGCACTTGAGCTCAAAGCACAAAGCCCCAAGGCTCTAGCGGCTTCTGACTCAAAAGCTAGGCTCACTCAAAGAAGCGCGCTTTAGGTGCGCTTTTTCATATTTTTCAAAAAACAAAACCAAAACTAAATTAAAACTATAGGATCTTGACATTATTGATATAAATCATTGATTTGACATATTTTTAGTGTAACTTATGAAAAAAAAATATTTTTAGTGTAACTTGTCCTGAAAGCCACAACCTCCCAGTTCTTCACTATTTTTATTTTTATTTTTTCTTGATTTTTTTTTTTCTCCTTGAAACAGTAACCCACTTAGCTTCTTCTTCTTATTCTATTTTTTCCCTTTTAGAGATCTGCTTTGTCCCAATTACCATTTTGCTATGTTAGCATTTTCTTAGCTCATTCATGAAAAAAGAAGTATGATCTAATATATTTGTGGTAATTGTTTAGTTACTTTTTTGTGGTTGATGTTGAACATAGAGACTAATTTTTATAAACTTATAGTCATTAAGTGATTAAATTATTAACTAATATTACTAATTAGTCGTCGAGCATTATGGATATTTTAGATTGAAGAAAGGATATTAGATGGAAGTACTTATATCTAGCTAATCCAAAATAATAAAATGACTTGACATGCAATTATTGTTTAAAATTGCAAAATCAGGGCTTATCTAAATGTAATATGAATTATATAAAATTTTTAATTACAATTTATATGATCATTTGATTGTTGCATTTCTTATTAATAATTATTTAAAAAAAAATGAGCTCAGGAGCGCCCTTGTGTTTTGCGCATAGGCTCCAAGAGGTCTTTGCACTTTAGTGCGCCCCTCGCTTTTACCAACACTGGGACGGATCATTCTTTCTCAGTGGTGGTTAAGTTCTGGGAATGCATTGTTTTTCACAGGAGGGTTAGATGTGTTGCGTAGGAGGTGGGTCTGCATGGTGAATTTTTTTTTATCAAGTTTGTGTTTGGTTGCATAGAAAATTTGGCTGAAGAGATAAAATAATAAACTTTGATATTTTTTTTTCCCAAAACTGTGTTATTTATTTTTTAAAGCCATGTGGCATCCAGTCAGCATAAAAAATATGATTTTAATATCACTATTAGTCATGTCTATATTTTCCATCCATCCCTTAAAAGCAGGGACAATTTTGACACATTACCAAAAGGTTAGGGACTAAAAGATACATTTGAAACGTTAGGACCAAATTGACATACAACATAAAGGTTAGGGACCAAATTTGTAAATTACCCGTAAAACTAAATAAAAATAAAATTGTATTCGTTTTCTTGCTTCACTTTTGTTTGCTATTTTTTTTTTAATGATTTGGAGGGTATACAATTTTTCATGTTGTGTCAGGACATATGGTCTCAAGAGTAAGATGCTTTGAAAGTTGCTTTCTTATTTAAAAAAGTTGTGGTCTCTGTGGGTGTTTGGGAAGAGCACTAGTGTTTTTGGGGGAGATCATATTTCTTGATTATTATTGAAAGAATTAAGGGTATGTTTGGTATACTGAATAGAGATTACGACATGAATTGTAATTTTTATTACTAGTAATAAAGTGTATTGTAGTGTAATAATTAAACCTATTCATTAGTTTGATTGTAAGTTATAACATTAGAATAAAACTTAACATTTATTTTAGGAAATATTTTACTAATACAATTATATTTCCTTAAAAATTGTTATTTTTAAATTTAAGAGAGATATGTGTTATTTTTTATGATTTTTTATTTTTATAATTGTTAGATGTATATGGAAAGTTTGTTTATTTAGAAATATATTAAGTTTTGAAATTATTGCACTTACTAAGGAATAGCTAATACAACCTTTTAAAGAGGAATAGTTATTCCTCATTTTGAAGAATAGTTATTCATAAGGAATGATTATTCCTTGTAATAAAAACATAACCAAACGAAAGAATAACTAAACTATAGGAATAACTATTACATTACAGCTCCTATTACAGTCTACCAAACATGCCCTAACTCTTATATATTCAAGAGCTTCTTTATTTGGGCACTTATGAGGATTTCTAGGAATATATTGTTTGATGATTGGGATCTAGATTTTAATGTTGTTTTCCTTGGGCCTTCCCTTAATCCCTTGTGTCTTTGTCCTCTGTGTTAGTTATGGAGGGTGCCTTGCATGACAATTGGAATTTCTTAAAGTTATATGAGGATTACTTTTAACTAGAAAAAAGCTTTAAAAATGGGTCTTAAAGTAATCCCAAAGATACTATTGAGTTTATAGAGCTCTAAGTAAGGACTACCGTGTTTTAATGCCTTGAGTTGTAATTGTGATGTTGGACAAACTGGGGAATATGTCTACGTGTGCTTGTAGTTGGTTTATGATTAGGAGAACTTGTGGATCTAGGTCTAAAACTATTGAAGAAAGGGTTATGAGTTTGCATTAGAACAGTGTAGTCAAAGGCGTTTCAGGTGAGCGCCTAGGTGCTCAAGCGAGGCGGCGTAAAAGCGCCTCAAGGTCACTGAGGCGAGCACCTTTGTCGACTAGTCGCTCTCTTTGAACAGTTTTTCCAGGCGTTAGGCGAGAGCCTCTGTCACCTTTGTTTTCTTTCCGTCGCTTATGTTTTCTTTTTGGTGCAAGGGACTTGGTTTCATTAAAAACAAGATGACTGGCTTTTTTTTTTTCTTTTTTTTTTTTATTACTCAATTTTGTCTTTTAATAACATTAGTGGGGTTTGAGTTGGCAACCACTAATGTTTAATAAAAAGCACATCAGACTTGGACTTTTTAGAACCACAAATAAATAATAAAATAATACATATAAGTACATGGACCTTTCAGCCATTACAACAGTTGCCCAACAGTACCCTACTTGTCATTCGCCGGGTTTTATTTCTACTTTTAAATTTATAACATTATTTTATTCCATTTCTTACATGTAATTTTAATTTAAAAAGCTCTCTTTTTACTCTTACTTGTCATTCGCCGGACCTCTTTTCTCTCTTTTCTTTTTTGTTTTTGTCTTTCTTCTTTTTTTCTACTCCTTTCTTACTAAGAGCAGCTCTCTCTGTTCTTTTCTCCCCCTCGTAGCTCTCCTCTGTCAGTTTTTTTCCCCTCTAGTCTCTAATAGCAACTCTCCTCTTTTTATTTTTATTCCTATACTCTCTCTTCTTCTTTTTTTTGGGCTCTATTGGATTCAACACAAAAACTGGTTTTATAGACTAAATCCTATGCATTAGGAACAAAGTATAAGAGGCTTGATTATAATTTTCAGTACGTTAATATATATGATTTAAGCTCTATATATGTAAAAAAAAACTATATTTAATATTTAGTGCCTTGCTTCACTCGGGCTAGCGCCTTTTTAGCGCCTCGTCGCCTTGGGCGATACAAGGCCTTAGCGCCTCAAGGTCGCCTAACGCCTTTGACTACCTTGCATTAGAAATTAAAAGATGATTTAAAGAGTTATTTGGTGGTTATCTATTAGAAGAAAGTTCATCTGGTTTTAGGGTTTTGATAGGTAAAAGAAAGGCCTTGATTTGGGCTAATAAGCTAGAAGAAAAGGAAAAAGTTTACCTCCAAATTGGTTTAGAAGAAAATTCCTCCAACCCATTGGGACATTATGTGGCGACATATAAAACCATCCACATATATTATCAATCAACACATACTGTATTGGAGGAGATTCCATGAAATTGATTTGAAGGAATCCTAGAAGAAAAAAGGTATTTAGGGATTTTGTATGAGCAGTATCCGTGAATATCACAAGAATTCAAAAAAGAATCGGTGAATATCACAAGAATGAAAAGAAGAAAAGGGAGAAGAGTAAAGGAAAAAAGAATATTAAGGCAAATATGCCTTATAAACAACATTTAATGTCTTATGAATCAACTCCTTATCTCTTTGAGTACATTAAGGACAAATATATATAAGGGCTCTTCCTTGTAATAATAGTATTAGGACTCCTAGTTTAACTACTAAACTAAAAAGCTAATAAAAGACTAACTTCGAATCAAATAAAATAAAACCTAAGATACTAAGAATCTTGTAGAATATTATAGACTCAACTAAGGTACCAATATACCCTAATTTTCAGGAATTGCAGAAATTATGGATGTCCATGAATATAAAATTGACCATGGCTTAATTTTTTGATAGTTAATGTTTTATTAAAAAAGAAACCCAAGTTACGAGATGATCCCCCATGTACACAGGAAGTGTACATGGAAAATTAACAAAAAGCTACACACATCCAAAAACCCCTCAAATGAGGAAACTCAAAGACCGCTCATTGCAACCCTCCATCACATAAGGAAAGCAAGAAAAACCCTTTTAATTTCAGAAGAGAATGTTCATCCCCCTTAAAGCCCATTGCCAATTCTGATTCACCAACACCCATAGAAAGATCAGTCGCTTCAGAAGGAGTAACCTCCTGACCCAAAACCTCAAGACCCGGAGCTCCAGCTTGCACCATCTCCAGGAAGAGATTGGGTGGAGAAGGCCCAGCCCATCGCGGCACAAAATCGAGGACCACCGTCCTCTTACCTTCAAAACCCGTCCCACCCACCACTGAAATGGAGCCTAGGATGCAGTTCCGATCAGAACTGAGCCTGAAAAACATCACCGGAGATGAACCTATGCACCCCGACCCCCCTACCGGCGACCCACAGCTCCGATGAAGCGAGCCCACCAGCAACCCGGGACATCGCACCTCCAGTAACGGCGGCGCAAGGCACGTCGGAGACGCCGGAGCCACCGGAGGGCAAGAACCACCACCCTCGGCCTGAATCGGTACCGTCGATGGCCACCCAGGTCCTCCGGACACCTGCGACGGCACCTCGTGGCTTGACGAGCTCGCCTCTGGACTCTCCCCAGCCTTCTCATGAATAACGACAGAGCGTAAGGGCTCAGCAAGCTTAATGGAGCACTCCCCTTGCTCAAAGGTTGATGGGCTTGTCACTTCTGGGCCTGACCAAGACTCAGACTCATTAGCTGGCATATGGGTTGCCATTTTATTAGGGCCCAAGCCCAGCACACCCTCACTACTTTCCTTTCCAGCCCGTGAGACCCATTTATACTTCTGAACTCCCCCTTTCTTTCTCACCCAGGAGACCCGTCTCCTCCCTATCACATCAACCTCCACGATGAGACCACTCCCTGTCCAGCATGGTCTGCTTACGTCACACTCCTTCCTATGAGCTTTTGAATTCAAACTGAGGCAAGGGAAACGAATCCCTGCCTAATTTTGCTCACCTACCTCAGTTTCCTCATTAATGCACAACTTCCTCCTATCCCCTCCTCCCACCACCAACTTAACTGGCTTGCCCACCGGTAAAACTCCCACCTTGGCACCAGTAGGTCTTGGTTTCACCACCAACTTCTCCTTGACAGAGGAACCAAGCTGCTTTAGCTGCTTCCTTTCCACTGCACTTCCATAAGAGTCTTGCACAACTTCAGCAAAAGTTCCAGAATTTTGAGCCTCCCAAGAAGGCCTAAGCACCTGAGAAATAAAAGTTGGAAGACCAGCACCACCCTCCGCATAATGAGAAGGATTCAACATCTTTCTAAGTTCCAGTCCAAAAACCCTCCAACCATTCTTTTCTTTGCCAACAGGGATGATGACCGACCTCCTATACCCTTCAACCTTGAGTTCAGTCAAAAGAAGAAACTGACCAAAAGAGTTGGTGCTACGTTGAAGAGTATAAGCAGAGCCACTATCCCTGAAAGAAAAAAACATTTTGGGCCTGGCCTCAGCAACAAAGTATTCTATATTCTTCATCAACCACTGAGCTGCATTCTTACCCATGAAGACTGATCTCATAAAGAATTTGCTCCTCTCATAAATCCGTAACAGAAAATAACCCCCCCCCCCCCCCTTCCTCTACAACTAATTGAAAACACTTGGATTCAATGAAAAAGCTTCGAAGACCCCCCATAATTTTCTGTAAAAACCTAAGCTCTAACTGCAAACAGTTTTTCCCAAAGCTACTTGACTACAATAAAAAAACATGAATGATCTCCGCATATTTCTGGGTGGGTGAAACACAGAATTCCTGGTTTCAGTAAGTTGGTTGGGTTGTCAATGTCCAGGCATGAGAAGATGTGCATCGCCCTTTTACAGAGGCTTGAATCTGAGATGGAGGCAGCCAATGTATTAAACAGGAGAGTTCCGGGTAGCACTAGAGGGGCTAAGTCAAAAAACAGGGGATGTAGAGAGTTGCAAAACTTGATCTCATCGGTGAATTATGATAGGAGATAGAGAATGGTCTTGTGCTGGTGGCAGTAGTGGGGGTTTCTTTAGTTCTTATGAAGCTAAAGATGATTTCGTGGAATGTTAGAGGTTTAAATAATCCTCGAAAACGGCTGGTGGTGAGGAATTTGTTGCGAGAGTGGAAGTGTGACGTTGTTTGTTTACAGGAGACGAAGATTGCTTGCATGAATAGTCAGCTGGTTTGCAGCCTGTGGGGCTGTCCGTATGTGGATTGGGCTGTTTTGGAGGCTGATCGGACTGCTGGCGGTATTTTGCTTATGTGGGATAAAAGGGTTTTGTCTAAGGTGGAGGTTATGGTTGGTAGTTTTTCAGTGTCGGTTAAGTGGCAAGGGGTGGGGGACGGTTTTATATGGGCGTGCTCTGGTGTTTATGGCCCAAATGATAATGGCGTAAGGGGCCACATGTGGGATGAGTTGGCGGGTATTCATCAGTATTGGAGGACCCAGTGGTGTTGCTTTGGGGATTTTAATATTGTCCGCTTTCCTAGTGAACGTAGGGGCGAGACTCGCTTGACCCTGGCTATGGAAAAATTCTCTGAATTTGTTGTGGATCTTAACTTGGTTGATTTGCCTTTGGAAGGAGGTAGTTATACTTGGTCAAGTGGTACTGATCAACCAGCGATGTCTAGGATTGACAGAGCATTGGTCTCTCCAGATTGGGAAGACCATTTCCCAGATGTGATTCAAAGTATTTTACCCCGTCCCATCTCTGATCACAGCCCTATTCTCTTGGAGGCGGGGAGGATGGTAAGGGGGAAGTGTCCGTTCAGATTTGAAAATATGTGGTTGAGGACGGAGGGTTTTGTGGATAAAGTTCAATCTTGGTGGAATCGGTACTCTTTTGTAGGCACGCCTAGTTTCGTTTTTGCTAAGAAACTAAAGGCTTTGAAAGAAGACATTGTGCATTGGAATCGCCAAGAGTTTGGCAATGTAGTGCGTAAAAAGAAGCAACTTCTGGAGGAGTTGAAAACTCTAGATGTAAAGGAAGGGGTCGTTGGTCTCTCCGGTGAGGAGATTTGTCATAGGGCTGATCTAAGGTCCCAGGTGGAGCATCTCCTCTCCTTGGAAGAAATTTCCTGGAGACAAAAATCTAGGATGTTGTGTATAAAGGAAGGGGACAACAACACCAAGTTTTTTCACAAAATGGCCAACTCCCATAGAAGGTTTAATCACTTGAGGACCTTGGAGGTGGATGGGGTGGTTTTCGAGGAGGAGTCGGAGGTGTCTAACCAAGTTGTTCAATTTTATATAAATTTGTACAAAGAGACTGAGGGGTGGAGGCCTGTTGTGGAAGGATTGGATTTTGATCGTATAGGGGATGTGGAGAGGGTTTGGCTTGAGAGGAATTTTGAGAGAGAGGAGATTCTTCAAGTCGTATCTGACATGGATGGGGACAAAGCTCCTGGTCCGGATGGGTTTACCATGGCGTTCTATCAACACTGTTGGAGGGTAGTGGAGAAAGACGTCTTAGCGGTTTTTGAAGAGTTTTTCCATCATTGTAAGTTTGAAAAATCCCTTAATGCTACGTTCATCACATTAATTCCTAAGAAGAATGCTGCCTCTAATATTAGTGATTTCCGGCCTATTAGCTTGGTGGGAAGTGTGTATAAAATCTTGGCTAAGGTCTTGGCAAATCGATTGAGGGCGGTTTTAGACCAGTTGATCTCTGAGAACCAGAATAGCTTTGTGGGTGGGAGACAAATCCTTGATTCGGTTCTTATTGCGAATGAGTGTGTGGATAGTTGAGGGAAGAGTAGGGCTCCTGGAGTCGTTTGCAAGCTTGATATGGAGAAAGCCTACGATCATGTGAATTGGGAGGCTCTGCTATACTTGTTGGATAGGATGGGCTTTGGAGTGAAGTGGTGTAAGTGGATCCGCTCATGCGTATCCACGATTCAGTTCTCTGTCCTGATTAATGGGTCTCCTGCTGATTTCTTTGGTAGTTCAAGGGGTTTAAGACAAGGAGATCCGCTATCTCCCTTGTTGTTTTTGATTATGATGGAGGTGTTTAGTAGGATGTTGAGAAGAATGGAGGGTGCTGGCTTGATTCGTGGTTTTAGCCTTGAGGGTAGGAGGGATGGTGCAGAAAGTGTTTCTCATCTCTTGTTCGCAGATGACACTATCCTGTTTTGTGATGCTAATGTGGAGCAAATTCTTCATATTCGGTTGTTGTTACTAAGTTTTCAGGCGGTTACTGGTCTCAAGGTCAATGTGCAGAAGAGTGAAATGGTTCCCATTGGGGAGGTTGTTGATGTGCATGCTCTGGCTGGTATTTTGGGCTGCAGAGTTGGTACCCTGCCTATGTCGTACCTTGGAATGCCTTTGGGGGCTCCTCATAATTCCCCTTCTATTTGGATTCCAATCTTGGAAAAAATGGAGCGGAAATTAGCCGGGTGGAAGAAGTTGTATCTTTCTAAGGGGGGTCATTTGACGCTCCTTAAGAGTTCGCTCTCTAGTCTGCCGACTTACTTTCTATCTCTATTCACGATTCCTTCTCATGTGGCTAATAAAATTGAAAAGTTGCAGAGGGATTTTCTTTGGGGTGTCAGCAAGATTCATCTGGTAGGGTGGGGATAAAGTTTGTACGCCTATAGCCAATGGCGGGTTGGGTATAAGGAAACTTACTACTTTCAATAAGGCTTTATTGGGAAAATGGTTGTGGTAGTTTGGGAAGGAAGAGGATCGGTTATGGAGGAGGGTGGTAGCTTCAAAATATGGGGAAGAATGGGGGGAATGGACTTTTAAGCTAGGTAAGGGAAGTCATGGATGTGGGTTGTGGAGAAGTATTCGTATGGGGTGGGAGGATTTCAGCAATCATTGTCAGTTGGTTGCTGGGTTGGGGAATAGAGTGAGGTTTTGGCAGGATGGGTGGTACGGGGATCTTTCGTTTCAATTGGCTTTTCCAAGGTTGTATGGTATCGCTGCTGACAAGGAGGTGACTGTTGAAGCGTCTTTACCAAGGCAGGGGATGGAGGAGAGAAGAAGTTGGGATGTTCGTTTTATTAGAGATTTTAATGATTGGGAGCTGGAGGAAGGGCTGCAGTTCTTTCGTATTTTGGGAGCCAAGACTCCACCTTTGGGTGTTGGAGACCGAATGAGATGGAAGTTGAAGTCTAATGGATTTTTTGACACCCGGTCGTATTATAACAAATTAAGGGCTGCCCCCTCAACTATTTTTCCATGGAAAGCCATTTGGAAATCTAAGGCCCCCAGGCGAGTTTCTTTTTTTGTCTGGTGTGTTGCTTGGAATAAGATTCTTACGGGTGATAACTTGAGATTGAGGAAACTGGACTTTGTGGATTGGTGCATTATGTGCCGCCATTGTGGGGAGACGGTGAACCACTTACTTCTTCATTGTGAGTGGGCTTACCGGCTATGGAGCTTTGTCTTTATAACTTTTGGCATGTGTTGGGTTATTCCTAAGTCGATTACAGATTTGCTTTTTGGCTGGTGGAATTGGCTGGGGAAGCACTCGTCTCAAGTTTGGAACTTGGTCCCGCTGTGCATCCTATGGTGTATTTGGATGGAACGGAACTGGAGGACTTTTGAGGATTTAGACAGCTCTGGGGATCAGTTGCTTGCCTCTTTCAGTGGAACTCTTTTTGATTGGTCTCGGGATTGGGGACTCACGCCTAGTGATTCCCTCCCTTCTTTTCTCTGCTCCCTCTCTCTTTTGTAGCTTCTCTGTTGTTTTGTTTTCTCTTGTGTTTTTCCTATATTTTCTTGTACCTTCTGGGTTTGCTCTATGGCTTTTGCATAGAGCAGCCTTTCATATTTATTCATATATATTATTCTTACTTATCAAAAAAAAAAAAAAAAAAAAAGTTCAACAATTCTGCTTGCTCCCAATAGTCCACAACAAGCACAAAGGAATGGCCCCCCCAAATAACCGCTGACTGGTGACAACCAAAACCTTCTTTCCAACATGCCAGCAGCTCCACCACATGTTTGGCGAGCACCTAAGAGACACCAAAGAAACAAAAGACAAAAGTCCATAAACTGTAAGCATACGTGCAAAGAATAAGGAGATGATACACAGATTCCTAATCATTCCTGCACATACAACAGCGATTAATAACGCATATATTCCTCTTCCTCAAATTATCCAACGTAAGAATCTTACCCTTTGTCACTGCCCATGCGAAAAAATCTACTCTAGTAGGAGCTTTCGCCTTCAAAATGCTTTTCCAAGGGTAGGAAGGAGTGCTTTTGTTTGTGATGATTTGTAGGAGCTGGAACCCACTGCATCCAATGTTTCACATTCCGATCAATTTTGTGGGAATACAAGATATCAAAGATAGACTATAAGCTCTCCAATTCCCAATCATGAACAGGTCTGGTAAAAATAACTTCCTGATGAATAATCCCATTTTGCCAATGCTTGTAGTCCACCACCTAAGCATCTTTGTTCTGAGCAATGCGAATCATCGGTAAAACATCCTTTAGATCTCTCCACACTACACATCTTCCCAGAACCGAATTTGAGCACCACTCCCCACCTTAAACTGAATGGAATGAGAAAGCCTCTCCCAACCATTCCTACTGTGTTTCCACAGGGATATTCCATGTGCTTCATTGGCCACTCCTAAAGACCAATTCCTCCAAGCACAACCATATTTTGTAGCTACGTCTATCCTCCTTAAAGATTTTCTGTCCATAGCAAACTGCCACAATTACTTCCCAATGATGCACTGTTAACACAAACAAGGCTTCTAATTTCCTAACCACCTTATTGAACCGGCTGACAAATGGTCTTCCAATTAACATAGTCACTTCATCTCCTAAGTCACTTCATAGCAAATCTTTTTGTATCTTCTCAAAGCAATGAGCAACTCACTGGAATCGGAAATAACAAGAAGAAATAGGTGGGCATACTAGAAAGAGTACTTTTGATAAGAGTGATTCTCCCACCTTTGGATTTTCTTCCATCCTGCTAAAATAACTTATTAAAAAAAAATCCAAATAAAAAACTGTTTTAACCATGTCACTTATAACTAGACCTTTAAAACCACATGACTTTTACTTCAATTGGACTTCACACATGAACCCCATAAGATAATTCTTGAATGGAAAAACTTGTGCAGCAGTAACAAATCAATCTTCCATGACTGCATCAAATTGTGGATTGTCTAATAGCTTACCCTGGGTGTAATGGATGTGCAGACCTCTTACCCAAGTTGTGAGCACCCTTCTAACAGATTTTCATGGTTACATGATTATTCGCTGGGGCATAGAGGTTCCTGCTTATTACTTTGTAGGAGAGAGAGTGAGAGAGTTAAAACTTTAAATTTTTTAGTTTATTGAATTGTTGCTTTCAGTTGATCCTATGCCAGTTTCATCTTATCCATTTCCTGTTGTATTAATTTAAATGAATTTGGCTTCTATGGTAGAAAAGAAGCCAATCAAACTATATAACGTGCATGAATTTTTAATGTTTGATATTTTTCTTCTTACATTAAAAAGATTGTCAGTGGACTGTAAAATGGGCAATTCTTTAGTCAGAGTGACTTTGACAGACTACCTTAAAATTTTCCTGTATTATTAAGAACACATTTTTTTAGTTAAATAGTATATATATATATTGATATTGCAATTGTGGCTTCTACATTTCTTAGTTGCAGTATTCTTCTATTTAAGTAGTAATAATTTAATATTTACGTGATATTCATTTCCATTAACCTAATTCTGTCTTATTTATTTGCCATGCAGTAAGCTTCCTTGCAGATCTTGGTGGCCTTTATTGCATCAGTATTGGGATTTTCTTCTATCTTTTGGTGCAAGTATGATTCTTTTTCTATTCAAAGCTGCCTCTTTGATTAATTCTGTTTTCAGAATCAATTATTAAAATTCATGAAAATTAAAATAACCCTTACTCAATAAACTGAACCATGCAATGTATATAAGGAGGGATGAACAGTGCTTGAGCAATGTATATAAGGAGGGATGAACAGTGCTTGAGCAATGTATATAAAGGGAGATGAACAGTGCTTGAGCCTCTAATGAACAATGAACAACACTCCAGCAAAGTGCTTCATATTAAATGGCAAAGAAGGCAAGAATTGCTAAGTGTTTTTACTAAGTGAAAATGTGGCATTGCTAGAGTAGCAATGTGATGGTGGTAACAGTTGGCTTTTTTTTTTTTTTTTTTAGAAACAGTGGTTGGCAAGGGTGGCTGTGATAGGGAATGATCGTGATATTCTGGTGGTAGGGTCATTACTTTTAGAAGCGCTTTTTTTACCCTGTTTTGTTGAAGGGAAAATAAAAGTTCAATAATGTGATATTGATTAGGTTTTTAAAAAATACAAATGCATATTACCATTTATGTACATATAAAGTTATAATCTTTATCTTCCTTTTTATTGCACTATATATAACATAATTCTGTCATGTGATCATGAAATGAAATGTAGTACCAGCCCATCTTAAAATTTAATATCCCAAAATTTGGTATTATTCTTATACTTCAACTTGACGTCTCATATTTATCAAGGTTCCACCCTTCTCCAAAGATGTTATAAAAGAAAAAAAAAAAAAAATCTTTTAGTTTTGTTCTTGATAATTTTTAATGTTCCTGATCAAGAAAATCTTTCATGATTTGTAGTTTGAGTACAGAATCAAAAAACTCCGCAATGAAGATAGTGTTTTGCGAAAGATTAGAAATCACCGAAAGGCTCAAGATCACTGGGATAAAGTAATGCCTTTCTTATTTGATGACGGCTTTCATTGATTTTTACATCTATATTAGTTGTCTTATTTGAACTGACTGATATGCATGCTACTTTTAAGTTAAGGAAATACGTAAAGTACACCTGGGTTTGCAATACGTTGGATGACGACTACAAGAAGCCTCAAAATAAATCAAGCTGCAGTAGTTTTATAGTTCAATCTGTACACAGAAATGGATCATCACACAAGCGGAGCCAACAAAACAAAATGGATTTCAACAAGAAACTTAGCTTACCTAATGAGAAGGTGATGCTTTGTTATTTTCTTTCTAGTGAAGTTAATTTACTCCCTTGAAACACACTTATAAAGTTTATATATATTTATATATATAGATTTATTTTTAAATTCTTTTTCCCCGAAATTGACTGGATTTTATATTATGCAGACTGCTATTTCAGAACGCAGCTGCACTACAGGAGTGAAATCTTGTGTAGCAGGAACTGCACCAATCTCTCAAGGGCGGATGTCAGATTCAAGTGATGCACCTGTGAGTTGCCTTTTCTGGTTTACTTGTCAACGAATTTGGGGGTCCTTTAATTTGTAATTTTAGATAGATCAGCTCCCATACTTTTTTCCCTTTCAGCATATTCTGAATCTGGCATTGCCAACCCTTAGTTGGCACATATTACAGAGTATTTCAGAGTACAGTCTCCCAAATTTCCTACCAGTATTTACCTATGATTGTTGTCTTCTGGACTTAGTGAGGTCGTATGCATGGCTGATGGAGGACCATGGCAGCAACCATTGAAGACATATAAAAGGCGTCCTAAGACTTTTAATTTAGGGGTATTTTAGTAATTTTATGTTGTCTGGAATGGGCTGTGTTATTAGTCCATTGGGTTTTATTTTAGTTTTATTTAAGTTTAGTTATTTAATTTGGGTTTAGTATTAAAGCCCAGGAATCCTAGTCCAAGTCTTATTAGGCTTTTTAGAAATCCTAGTTCTACTAGGATTTTTTTATATATAAATAACGGAATTGTATTAATCAAAAGTCCAGGTACACTGGGGGTGTACATGGATAACAATACATTAAACACATAAATTACAAAGATCAAGCATTTTAAAAAAATTAGAACAAGGAAAAAGATTAAAGGAAGAACTCCACTCTAACAAGGTGTGAAGAAGAGATTTAAATCCTGAAATACACCGTTCCTTCCCTTCAAAACATCTTGAGTTCCGTTCTCGCCAAATACACCATAGGACACACTGTGGGACAACCCTCCATAAATCAATTCTCCAATGCCCACCGAAGGAACATTGCCAACTCGAAATAAATCAGAGACACCATGCTGCATAACCCATTGAAGACCAAATAGATTCCACACCGTAGACCATAATTCATAAGCAATAGGACAATGAAGAAGAAGAAGAAGATGATTCACTGATTCCCCGATTCCTCACTCTTTTTACACATATAGCACTAATCCACAACTACGACATCCTTATACCATAAATTCTCAATAGTCAAAATCTTACCTAATGCGGCAGTCCAATAGAAGAAAGCAACCCTAGGAGGGACCTTTGAACGCCACACAGGTTTCCAAGGGAAAGAAATGTCAGGAGTAGAGGAAAGGGAGAGATAGTACTCACTCACTTTAAAATTATTATTCCCTGCCGATTCCCAACATTTTTTGTCTTAACCTTCGCCATTAAGGGGCATAGAATTGATAAGATCCAGAAAATTGTAAAAATGTTCTGTTTCCCAATCTTAGGGAGCTCTAGAAAAAAGAAGATTCCAGTGAAGCCTCTGGTTAGGAAAGTGCATAACATTTTCAATAGAAGACTCTTTATTACAACTAATGTTATAGAGTTCTGAAAAAACCTCCCGGAGAGTACAGCTTCCACACCACACATGATGCCAAAATTTAGTCATGTCACCAACACCAACCTCGAACTGAATGGATTTCGAAAAGGCTGGCCAGCCTTGTCTTATGGTTCTCCAAAGACTAACACCACAAGGATTAGAGACTTCTTTTGTACACCAACCTACCCAATCATTTCCATATTTAGTCTCAATAACCCGCCTCCAGAGATGGGTTGTCTCTCTTCCATATCTCCACAACCATTTTCCCAACAAAGCTTGATTGAAGGTTCTCAAATTTCTAATGCCCAAACCGCCGGAATGCAAGGGAGAACAAACCTGAGCCCATTTTACTAGACGGAATTTAGGGGACTCATCTATCCCACCCCATAAAAAATTCCTTTGAAGCCTCTCAATACAAATAGCAATATCCACTGGAATAGGGAAAAGAGATAGGAAATAAGTTGGCAAACTTGAGGGAGTGTTTTTGAATAAGGTAATCTTACCACCTTTTGATAAATATAATCGCTTCCAACTCGATAATCTTCGCTTCATTCTTTCTAGAATAGAGTTCCAAATCGTTCTATCCTAGAATTTAGCACCCAAAGGCAGTCCCAAGTAAGTCATTGGCAAAGATGACTATCTAAAACCCAGCAATGCCATAAGCTCCCCCATATTAGACACCTCTCCAACTGGAACTAATTCTGACTTAGCCAGGTTAATGTGCAACCCTAACATCGCCTCAAAAGAGGATAAAATCTCTCGCAAATATTCAATTTGACTTGTTGAAGCATCACCAAAAATTTAAGTGTCATCTACAAAGAGTAGATGGGCGACCATTTGGGGGGTATTAGACCTGGTACCAACAGTGAAACCCGAGATGTGTTCAGCCAGAACCACACCATCCACCAAGCAGCTTAATGCCTCCATAACAATAGCAAATAAGGGCGGGGAGAGAAGATCTCCTTGGTGCGGCCCCCTAGGGCTCCCAAAGAAATCCTTAGGGGAGCCATTTATCAGAATTGAAAATCTCACTATGGAGATACAAAACAAAATCCACTTTCTCCATTTCTCAGAGAATCCACAGCGCTGCAATATACAAATAAGAAAATCCCAACTGACATGATCGAAAACTTTCTCCACGTCTAACTTACATAAAACCCCAGGTATCCTTGCCTTATGCCTACTATCCAAACACTTATTAGCAATTAAGATAGACTTTAGGATTTGTCTATCTAGAACAAAAGCATTTTGAGACTCAGAGATAATCCTAGTAATCACTCTTCTCAGCCTATTAGCCAGCAACTTGGAAATGACTTTATAAATGCTGCCCACTAGACTAATGGGTCTAAAGTCTCTCACATTAACAGCATCTACTTTCTTTGGAATGAGAGCTAAGAAAGTTGCATTAAGGCTTTTCTCAGAGACAGCTTGTGAATGAAAGTTTGCAAGAACCTCCTTAATTTCAAGTTTTAAAAAGTCCCAACAAGCCTTAAAGAAAGCCATCGAGAAACCATCTGGTCTTAGAGATTTATCACCATTACAACCTTAGATGACACCATATACCTCCTCTTCCTCAAATGGTCTATCTAACCAAGCAGCCTCCTCCTCATAAATCATAGAGAATTCCACTTCATCTAGCACAGGTCTTTGGCCCTCACTTTCAGTGTATAATTGTTTGTAGAAATGAGAGATGCAAGTTGGTATTGAATTTGGATCCGATGTCAATTCACCTTCCACCAAAAGATTGTCTATGATATTAAACCTTTTGTGGGAGTTTGTTGTTCTATGAAAGAACTTAGTGTTTCTATCCCTTCTCAGATCCAAAGGGCCCTAGATTTCTGCCTCCAACATATTTCAACCATAAGAGTTACCTTTTCAAGATCAATGTGAAGCTGTTCTTTTTCCAAAGTCTCATCATTTGATAGAGGACGACTATCTTCTAGCAAATCAAGCACTTCAGGATTCTTCCATAACTTGTTCATCTTATCCTCCCCATTGCCAAATTCTTCTACATTCCATTTCTTTAAATCTAGGTTCAAAGCTTTCAATTTTCTTGCAAACTGAAAGCTAGGGGAACCTTGAAAATGATAGGACTCTCACCAAGTTCTCACTTTCTCCACAAAACTCTCTGCCTTTAACCGCATATTCTCGAAACGAAAAGGGCAGCTGCCTTTGTGAAAATTTCCCCCTTCTAAAAGAACTAGAAAGTGATCTGAAAGTAATCTATGCAATCTTTTTTGACGAATGTTAGGAAAGTGCTCTTCCAAATCAGAAGAGAGAAGAAACCTATCAAACCTAGACTGCGAAGCACTACTCTAGAATTAGACCAAGTGAAGGTACCACCTTCCAATGGTGAATCGATAAGATTGTGTTCAGAAATGAAATCTGAAAAATCAATCATGGCTGATGAGGAGTCTGCTCCAAGTCGCTCTGAAGGAAATTGCACTACATTAAAATGACCACCAATGCACCAAGGCACATTCCACCAACTACGAATACCAGCCAGCTTTTCCCAAAGTAGTTGTCAGTCACAATCGGAGTTTGGTCCATATACACTAGTGAAAGCCCATACAAAATGATCTACCACATTCTTAAATTTGCATGAGACTAAAAACCTTCTCACTGCTTCGTCAATTTTTTCCACCATCCTTCTATCCCACATCACCAAAACACCCCTCGAAGCACCAATAGAGCCCAAATATAGCCAATCCAAATGTTGACAACCCCACAAGCTCCAGATCTCTCTCCTTGTTATCAATTCCATTTTTGTTTCCTGAAGACAAATAATGTCTGCACCCCAACCTTTGATTATATTCCGAATTCGAAATCTTTTTTCACAATCATTCAGCCCTCTAACATTCCAGGAGATAATTTTCAGATTCATTGAGGCACGACAGAATCCCGTTCCCCATTAGCATTTCCTAGCAAAACAGAATTATTCTCAAAATTCCAAGAATTTAGCAGACTTTTCAACTCCTGATGCCCTTTATAATCTGTCTTAAGCTCTCTCTTCTAAGAGCATTCTCCCTGCATTTTAGCTTTCTTCCTAGCCTCCAAAGCTAAAAAAATCCTAGTAATTTCCACTTCAAAGCCTTCCAAGGAAGTACCCACAGATTTCCTAAAAGCTTTAATTCGTTTCTCAACCCATGGTGATAATTGAGTGGAAGCATCTGCCACCTCTACAAGTGGAGCAACTGGGTTAGCCATGGCCAAAGGTTGGACAACCAGCGGTTCTTTAATCTTTTCCCAGTTTACAAGACCCCCATCAGAGTCCCCCAACTCACAATTTGACCCTGATACTACAGAAACATTATCTAGAGCACCATCACATTCATCCGCCCAACTAACAATCCAATATGCTCCCAAGTGAGTGGTATAGTGATAGAGGAATAGCTATCTGCCTCCCTCCACGAAGCTCTCAGACCTATTTCTCTGAAATACCCCATGTGTGCTCCAAATCCTCAACGAAATTCTTAATTGAAGGGTGAGGCTCAACAAGACAATCCTCAGAGGTAACTAGCACCTTAGCTACTGGAAAATTGGAGATTAGGTTTCCTAGTTCTACTAAGATTAGGTTTAGTTTTCTATTTAAAGAGTTGTGGTGTTTTCTATTGAGGTAGAGATTGATAACATTTTCAAACTTTAGAGCTATAAGTGTGTTATGGTTTGTGTGATGCAGACTACTCCTAGGTGTGATGCCAAGGAACCCTAAGAGTGATTCTTAGGAATCATGGTTACTATTCACAATACTGTTCACAGCAACTCATATCTTGATTTTCACCCTTGCCCAAACCCTATTAATCCTTGTCCCCTTTGGAAACCCTATTATCCTTCTTATTTTCTAGCCTATTCCCCACCAAAACCTAACCCTAATTCTTCAAAAACCAACCTATACCAGATTTGCCCCTGGTGTTCTGAATCAGATTTTGTTGTTCCTCCCCCTTGTCCTGTGTCAATGGCCCCTATATATGCATGTTGCTGGAGGTGCTAAAGATAATAGAAATTGGGGACTCATGTGGCTCCTGTTTGTATGAAAAGCTGATCAGATTCATCAAGAGCAATGCTTCTCATACCAAGAGAAGGCCATTAAATTTTTGAATATGAAGATGACACTATACATGAAGGAGAACATAGTTTTTTTTTTTTTTTTTTTTTTTTTGTGGGGGTGGGTTGGTCATTGATTAAAATTATGGGTCATTTTAGAATAAAGATAATTAGAATATTAAATGTTTTTAATTTACTTTGGCATTGGCTAATAGAAGTGGGGATGAGTGAACAATCATCAGATTTGAAGAGGATTGTAAGGACCCAAACCCACTGTAACAATGTTGAACCTAACAAAGCTGAGTCGCACATCACTTGAGTGTCCCAAGCTTGTTTCATAAGGAGGGATGCCACTCTTTATTGTAACAACACGTTTTCCAATCTGCTGTTTGCTAAGGGGAGAAGCAAAGCCAAAGCAGACAACAATATTGTTACAGTGGGTTTGGGTCCTTACAAGGATACTATGACGCCATTCTCTAGAATTGATGATACTATACAACAAGGATGAAGGCTGTCAGGGAGCTACAGAAACGGATCTGCAACACTAAATATTACTAAAGGAATCCTATGGGCCGGGGCAAAACATCAAGAAGAGCTCAGGGTTTTATATTACCAGCATCGTGCAGCTGAAGGTTCCATTGTGGAATGTTTGTGGGGGTGAGTGATGGGGAGAAATGAGTTGAGATTCAGATACAGAATCTACTATGTAATTTCAAAGCAGATGTTTTTTTCCTTCAAGAAACAAAAATGGGGTCAGTGTCCAAAAACATTTTAAGAAGCATATGTGTGAGCACTTTTGTAGACTGGATTCATTTAGCATCTTTGGGAGCATCCCATGGTCTTTTGTTGTTGTGGTATAAACAGGTAGTAGAAAAACTTGAAGACTTTAGGTGAACATGTCCTCATGCAAATTTTGATATGTTGAATACAGCTTTATTTGGGCATTCTAAGGTGTTTATGGGCCTACAATAGATGCACCTAGAAGGGAGTTAGGGGAGGAACTAGCTGGAATTTATAGTTGGTGGAATGTACCTTGGTGCATTGGGGGTGACATTAATGTTGTCCAGTTTTCAGCTAAGGGAAGGAGGGCAACTAGGTTAACATCAGGGATGTGGTATTTTGTTGGAATTTGTTTCAGAGCATGCACTGTTGGACCTGCCTCTAGAAGGCAACGTATTTGCTTGGTACAATAATCTTAAATGTCCAGGTTTTTTTGGTTTCACTTAAATAGGAGGCACGTTTTCCCAAGTTGAGTTAGAAGTTACTCCAAAGACCACTATATCATATATTGCTTGATTGCAATGGGATAACAAAGGCAAAAGTTCCTTCAAGTTTGACAATATGTGGTTGAAATCAAAGGGTAGAGAGTGTGAAATTGGTGGAGGAAACTACCATTGTAGTGGATCTCCTAGCATGTGCTGGCTCTTGAACCTCAAATCATTGAAATATGATATGAGATTACAAGGAAACATGTATTGACATGGAAAAATGGAAAAATGACTTATTGAAGGAAAAAAGAATTTTGGGCAGTAGAAAGGCAGACAGGAATCTGAAATGTTCGAGGCTTTGTGGGGGCAAGAATTCAGTGGGCGGAAGCTGACATGCTTATTTTTGCAGTCTTTAAATGATTGAACTATGCAGTCTCTTTTGCTCTCGGTTGAGGGATTAGTAGAATTTATTGGATTCCTTGAGCTTTCAATAGTTGAGTTTACTTCTGTTTTATATTTTCTGTTTATTTATTTATTTATTTTTTATCTATTAATGAATTATTTACTTATCGATTAAAAAAACATGTGTTCTGATGCTTATCTTTCGTGCTTATATTCTCCAGCCTGTAAAACTTAAAGTTCTTGGCTCTACGGATAACAGGAAACAGCATTCTGTTGGTTTATGCGAGGGAGGTTCCTCCCAGCCTCAATCATTTACCCTTGCGGATGAAAATATCATTCCCTCGCCACCTACACTAGGTAACAGCTAATAATTAAAACTTTAGCTTGCATTCTCATCCTTTTTCAACGCAATTATTGTTTTGTTAGCATGTGTTCTTTGAAGGAGAAATTTGGGATAAGCTGGCCTTTGTTTTACTCATCTTTTTGATTTCATCATATGCTTTCCAATGAATATTTCAGACTCTCAGTATATGGTTTGTGCCTTGTAGATCTGTGCCATGGTTTTTCATAAAAGGTTTTCACGCACACAATGAATAACATGTAAATTTGGTTGGAAACTCAACTCAGCTAGGCCATAATCCCAGTAAATTGAGGTCAGATATTTGCACTTTTAGTTTGTCCTCTATTATGAGTTCCTTCCAAATTAGTTAGAAAAAAAGATTTTATTAATAAAATCAAAAGCATATGCAGTTATTACAAGAATCATAGGTGACAAAAGCCAGTTACAACTACCAAGTATTGAATCATAAAAACACCCTTAACCCTGGAAAAAGCCCAAGACAACATAAAAAAAAAATATTAATGACCTAATTAACTACCATAGATGCTTATTCTTGGGCATGCTTAGGCTTTTCTGAAGAGGATGATTTTGCACGACGATTTTTGAGTTTTTTTTTTTTTTTTTTTTTTTTTTGTGTTGTTGTTGGAGATGGGGTGGGGTGGGGGGGGGGGGGGGGGGTGTTGCAGTGGAGGGCTATGGGATGGCCTACATATAACCAACAGAGACTAACTGGGAAACGGATGTGTTGAATAACTAGTTATTAGTTACTTTTCAGTAAGGCACAATTTTTTTTTTCTTTTTTATGGAAGCTACTTTAGTAAACTTGAGAATTGATTTCCCTAGTTGAGATACTTATATCTCTTTAGTAATGTGAACTTGTCTTGGAGGACATATAGAATTCCTGTCCTTTTTGAACTGACTTGGTGCGAAGGCCATGAAAAATTAGAATTTTTTTATTCTCTTTCTGATCTTTTCTAATTGTAGACTAGACAAGATTGGTTTGACTAAGTCCTTTGATGTAGAGTGTGAACAGTGCAACGTTCAAGGTTACGAAAAATTAGATTGAATCTTGTGGGTTTCAAGTGGCTTGAAAATCTGTAGCTTTCCATGAACTTGCTCATAGGTTTGGTATATGTACAGTCCTGAACTTTGGTGGGTCTTGCAGAGTTTAATGGGTTGGCCTGGAATTTGTCGTTGCATTATCTTTTGGGTGGCTGACAACTGGGGTGCATCAACGAGGGTGGGGAATGTAGGTATGGGTTGGTTCTTTTATGCTTTGAGGTGGTGGTGGTGTGTTTTGTTTAGTTGGGTTTGTTGGACTTGGTAATTTTTGTGAAGGTGGCTGGAGTGGCAGTTTGTTGGGAATGGTGATCATTGTGGGTAGTGGAATTTGGTCAGGTTAGACGTTTTGGGGTTTATGGGTTTCAGTATTTCATGTCCCAAACCTTGTCAGGAGCTGGAAAGCGTGAATCCTGTATATATATCTTTTTTTAAATGTAATTTAACAACCATTTTGTAAGTTAGTGATTGAATTGAAATACGGGAGTGATTGGGGTGGGTTGACCTCGAGGGTGCTGAATGAATGACACTGTGTAAGCCTTTGGAAACATATTACAAGTATGTGGGAAAATTTTTCAAGGTTTCTTACATTTGAAGTTGGTAATGGGTATAGAGTGGAAGTGTGGAATCAGCACCAAGCTAAACTTAGGCATTAGCACCTAAGGCGATAGGAATCAACACCTAACTATTGGAAAATATCCAATCTGAATTTCATTTATCACGTCTGTCCTCCAATGCAAATAAACCGGTCTCTTATATAGAGCTAGAACTGGAAAATAAAGAGATGTTAGAAAACATAGTTTTGTTTGCATCAAATACAAAACAAGCAGTGGAAGCAACATAAGGATCTACTTCATTCATGAGAAATAACATATAACTTGAATTCTAGAATATAAAATAGAAAGCATACCTTGATATGGTGAAAAATCAAAAGCAAGAAGTAGATAGCATCTTGAGAAGACCTTCAATCTTTATCCCAATTCCACATGGTGCTCAAGATGTGTGATCTCTCAATCAGTTCTTATGTACATTTATTTTCCTTTTGGAAAATTGTATTCTTGAGATGATACAGAGAGAACTATTTTCTCTTCTTTTAATTGTACGTACATTTTAATTGCCTAGGTAGTTACTTTATTTAATAACTTATTAAATAAGTAACTAATTATCTAATTAAGTTAGCCTTTTGGGTCAGCTCAATTGGTGGCTTTAGTGTGTGGCTTGGGATAGGACCAAAGGGACAAGTAAGGCTCTAGCTCCAATGGCTTCGGGCTTCCAATAACTCTTATAGTTATTCATATCTATGAAATCTAATTTCATTAAATATAAATTTTAGTAACTCTTTACTAAAGTGGCGGTCTTGAATAACCTGTTCCCATTAAACTTATCTCAAGGGGATATTTCATGTCTATATTGAAAGAGATTATGAATTTCATCTTTGGAATAAGTGTTCACTTAACATTACCTAACATATTGAGGTTTTGACCGTTAAATTAGGTCTCAGTCATGATATATCAAAGCACCTACATTTCGTTATCCGGTTTAGAATTCTCTCAAGATTGAGAGTTTATAAAATAAAAGTCGTGAGATTTATTATTTAAGTGATAGTTGTTAATTATATAATTAATTTCACAGTGGTTCAGTTCAATGTGTCTTACACACTTAAGACACATCAACTAGAAGTCTCTACTTCCATGATCAAGACAAATCTTTTTAGTTGACATGTTATAGTTTCCGCAAATGAAACGTCCAATTTCATCACTGATTACGAACTACATTTTTTGAGTTTACAAGGAATTTGTGATTTATATCTTCAATAACTAAATCACATACAATGCATTTCAAGGACTATATGATAATGTCTAGTTAGTTCATATAATAATAGTCTTATATAATTAAGCAATTTAATCATTTATAACACGTCAATAAATTGGATTTTAGGGTACGGACACTGACAATCTCCCACTTGCCTTTATAGAAAATTTTGCTTACATCTGACACCCATTTTCCTTTAGTGTGAATCATAGTCACTCTAAGGCAAGGTTTGGAAAAGTTTTAGCCAGATTTATTGCATAAATTATATTTTCTACTATTACAGCCCATGTATTCATATCTCTTTAATGAGTTGATACTTACGTTTAATGTGTATCGTCACCACCTAGGGTGAACACATATCTTGAAGTCAAACTTCATGAATCACAATCAGACTAGAAGTCAGTGTTTGTGCAACTAGTAACTATCAAATCCTCACTTTGGTGGACAAGCATATAATCTCTTGTTCTCCTAAGATATTTGAGTATATGTTTTCCTCCCACTAAGTTAAGTTATCTTAGATTTAATTGATATTTGTTTACCATGCTCACTGCAAAACAGATATTTGGCATAGTATATAGCGTAACATAATTAAGACTTCCTATTAACATTGTATAAGGAACCGTGTTTATATGCTTTTCCTTTTTATATGTCTTAGGACTTAAAAGTCCTTTACAAAGGAACTTCAAACTTAAAAGTAAGCAATCCTTTCTTAAAGTGTCTCATGCTATATACTTGGCTAGAATCTAATCTATTTAATCAGTTTGGGATAAACTTAACATCCTAATTTCTGAATCTTACCAAAGCTTGACTCTTAGGATGTGACAAATCTCACTCAAGTATTTTATATCAAACTGGTCTTGACAACAAAAGCTCTATTGATGACAATATTTATACATCATTCTAAATTATAAGAATGTCATCAACATAAGAAAATTATTACTCTATATAGCTTTTATACACATACGGCTTATCACAACTTGATCAAAATCAAACGATTTGATTGCTTGATAAAAAAATGATATTTTATGATCTAGATGTTTGGTTTAGTCCATAAATGGACTTTAAGCAACTTGCATACTATATACAATTGGTTCTTTGCTATAAACTAGCCTAGTTACATCATATAGATGTCTTCCTCAATATTGCCATTAAAAGAGGCCTTCTTAATATCCATTGTCATATTTCATCCAAATGAAATATAATGGATAAGAAAATCATATAGACAAAGTTTTCAGTATCGTACGATACGTGATACGTATCGTACGATACGTATCGCATCGTGTGTAAAAAGTTCCGTATCGTATTGGCGTATCGTAAGTGCTCATGAATCGTACGATACAGTGTGTGTATAGTATGAATTGTAGCGTATTGTAAAATCATGCGTATCATACGATACATAAACAAATGCTTTAAAATGAGATTTTTTTTTGTTAAAATTTGTACTTTTATTTGAATTCTACAAGTTAGACTTGTTTTAAACACAAAATTATTAGGTTACTTAATTTAACTTAATAAAATAACATATTCATAAGTTTTTTCCCCCTCTTTCTTCTACAAAATCTAGACTGCACAGTATACACTTACACTTTATTTTAATATTTACAAATTTATTTTCTATATCATGAATAAGATATTAATTCAAAATATAATTTTTTTTTTACTATTGTTATGAGTCCAAGAAATTAGAATGCTAAAAAGATTTTTTTTTTAATTATTAAAATAAAAAGAACAAGAAGAGATAATAAATGTTAATGACGATGAATAAAATTTTAATGAAAAAATAAATTTGCAAAATGATAAACATGATGATAGTATTGACTTAGATAAGGTTGATTAGCCAATATAATGAAAATAAATTAATTTTTGGGTCATTTGTTATATATTATCACTTTTGAATTTAAGCAATTTGAATGTGTATGTTATAAACACATGCTAGTTTGATTTATTTAGTTAGCTTGTTAAATATTATTGCATAAGTGATAAATAAATTAGTCATTAGCTAAATATATTCAAAATTTATAATGAATATATCCTTTATATATGTATATCTATAATTTTTTATAAATTTTATTAAATGTTTGTGTATCTTACAATACATGATATGATATACGATACGAAAAAATCAAAAATCGATTCGCGATACGATTCACGTTTTGATAACTATGCATATAGAATTAAACATGGCTATTGGCGAAATTTTTTTTTTCATAATTGATCCATTTCTTTCTGAATAAACCTTTTCAACTTCCATTCAATCTCATTTTCGTGTATACCTATGTAAAAATAATTGGCTTAATGCCATTAAGCGCCTCTACAAGTTCTAGACTTCAAATAAATCTAATTTTGTTTGCATAACCTTGACTTGATCCTGTAATACACATACATATCATCTATTGCCTCTACGTAGGATCAATGATCAAATTCATATCTTTGTGGGATGACTTCCTAAGTTTATCCCAAAAGTATAAATTTATCAGGTAATCTGATAATCCTCTGGTGGCCTGGGAAAAGGTTTGCCTTCCGCGCGAGTTGGGTGGGTTGGGAATTCGGAATTTGGTGTCTTTTAATCAGGCCTTGCTTGGGAAATGGCTCTGGAGGTATGGCCATGATACCTCTCATATGTGGCGAAGGGTCATAGCCATGAAATATGGGGAGGGAAAAGGGGGTTGGTGCACTAGAGCTAGTAGAAGGGCTCATGGGTGTGGGTTATGGCGGAGTATTAGCGAAGGGTGGGACACTTTCGCTAAGCATTTCTCGTTTGTGGTGGGGGATGGTTCTCGAATTCTTTTTTGGCATGATAAGTGGATTGGGGATGTTCCTCTTAAAATCCTTTATCCTCAGTTATTTTTGTGCTCAGCCAATAAGGAGGCTTATATTTCTGAAGTGTTAAGTCCTCCAGTGGGCGATAATGACAGAGTGTGGAGCTTAAGCTTTTACAGGGATTTCAATGATTGGGAGTTAGCGGCTTCCTATTCCCTACTTCATTTCATCCAATCTCGAACTCCTAGGGGTGGAGGGTGTGATAGGCTATGTTGGGATCTTAATGGAAATGGGAAGTTCAATATTCGGTCTTTTTATCATAAGATTCGTAATGCGGCTCCTTCCTCTTTCCCTTGGAAGGGCATTTGGAAAGCCAAGATTCCTAGAAGGGTGGCTTTTTTCACGTGGACAGCAGCCTATGGTCAAATTCTTACCTTGGATAATCTTATGATTCGTGGTCGTCCTTTGACGAATCGTTGTTGTATGTGCTGTTGTAATGCGGAATCTATGGATCACTTGTTACTTTTTTGTCCGATAGCTCACTATTTGTGGATGTCTATGCTTCGGCTGTTTGGGATCGTTTGGGTCATGCCAGGTTCAGTTGTGGACTTATTATTTTGTTGGTATAATTGGCTTGGGAAGCATAGTTCTAATGTTTGGAATTTGGTTCCGGGCTGTTTATTGTGGACCATTTGGACCGAACGGAATCAGCGGTCTTTTGAGGACAAAGAGAAAACTATGGTTCAATTATTAGAGCTTTGCCAACGGACCCTCTTTGATTGGTCTTGTTGTTGGGGTTTCTCGGATTGTTCTACTCTTATGGATTTTCTTTTGTCTATTAGAATAGATTAGGGGCTTCTTCAGTCTATCTGTTCCTTTGTCCTTTGTTCACTACCGCGAACTCCTTGTATTTTTCTTGCTTTTCTTTCTTTTATAATATTCTCTTCTTACTTATAAAAAAAAAAAAAGATATTGGTGTACTAGCTATCTATGGAACAGTGCTAAATATACCTTATAGTTGCCCTACAACATGTTCTGACGTTTCTCTTCTAGAGCAATTCTACGTTTAGCTTTAAGATTATTCAGAGTCATTTTTCAGAAACCTTGTGCTTGTATATTACAAACAATTTTTTATCTTTATGACTTATCAAAATAATCTTTTGCAATTCCTTTTGGATACCCAATAAAAAACACATACTTCAACCTTTGATTCCACTTTGTCAGACTTCCTTTTTAGCAAAAGTGCTGGATATTCCAAAATTGGAAGTATCATATACTAGGTTTTCACCAAATCCACAACTTGAAAAGTATCCTAGGAACAAACTTTTGGACTCAATTTTAGAAAATCTGTAGTAATACTTAAAGTATATCTCCAAAAAGAAATAAGTAAATAGAATAACTTATCATGTACTTTACCATTTCTAAAAGAGTCTTATTCCTCGTCTACATATGCACTGACTAACTTCAACAAGTCATTAGAAATATTTTCCCTTACAATAAAAGAGCTCTTGGTCATATTATCCTCTAAATCCTCTAAATAGAATTCTTAAACTGGGAATATAAACATAAACTCAATGTAGTTAAAAGTGTTTCAAGCGAGCGCCTAGGTGTTCAGGTGAGGCGATGTGGCGTAAAAGCGCCTCATGGTCACTGAGGCGAGGTGCCTTTAGTGAGGCGAGCACCTCTGCCGACTAGTTGCTCGCTTTGAATAGTTTTCCAGGCGTTAGGCGAGAGCCTCTGTTGCTTTTGTTTTCTTTCCGATGTGAGGACTAGGTTTCGTTAAAAACAAAGTGACTAGCTTTTTTTATAACTCAATTTGTCATTTAGTAACATTAGTGGGGTTTGAGTTGGCACCCACTAATGTTTAATAAAAAGCACACCAAACTTCAGCCTTTTAAAACCACAAATAAATAATAAAAGAATACATAAGTACATATTAAAACCACAAATAAATAATAAAATAATATGTAAGTACATCTAGGTCCGACCACTGCAACAGTTGCCCAACAGTACCCTACCATACCAGGTTTTATTTCTAATTTTAAATTTTATGACATTATTTTATTCGTATTTCCTACAATTAATTTTTAATTTAAAAAGCTCTCTTTTTTACTCTTCATTCTTAGGACCTCTTTTTTCTCTTTTCTTTTTTGTCTCTTTTCTTTTTTTGTCTTTGTCTTCTTCTTCTTTTTCCCTTACTCCTTACTCATAGTAGCTCTCTTTGTTCTTTTCTTTCCCTCATAGCTCCCCCTGTCAGTTTTTCTCCCCTCTACTCTCTAGCAGCAACTTTCCCCTGTTTATAGACTAATTCCTATGCATTAGGAACAAAGCAAGAGAGGCTTGATTATAATTTTCAGTACATTAATATATATGATTTAAGCTCTATATATATGTAAAAAACTATATTTGATATTTAGCGCCTCGCTTCACTCAGGCTAGCGCCTTTTTGGCGCCTTGTCGCCTTGGGCGGTACAATGACTTTGTGCCTCAAGGTTGCCTAACGCCTTTGGTTCTAAAAGCCCATCTTTCACCGGTCTTGAATATCATTTAAATTAATGACCTAGACTTAAGTGTCAAAACATACACTACTAAAAGATGAAAACTTTTTCTTTAAAAGGAAAACATGTAAAATTTCCATCTAGATTACAATCATTGACAATGCTCAGCTATTACCATAATGGAAACACTTTTCTTTTGGTTATGTTTTTAGTTTAATGTCCTTTTTGGCAACTCCTAAGCCAACTAGCTTACCCGTCTATTTGGTGTTGTTATTCTTCTTCTCACTACCCGTGCTGTTCGGTTAAGGCTTAGAAGTTGAATTAAGCCATATTGATCCTAGCCTTGGCTTTTAGGATGTCTTTCATTGCATAGAACTCACTCATCAATTCAGATAATATAAAATGATTTTATTTATTTTCACAATAGTCTGAATTGATCAAATGATTCTAACAAGGACTTTTGGATCTTATCTATATTAGGTTAACAATTAATCTCTACATCCAAGGATTCCAATTCATTTAAAGATGAAATCATTTTCAAAAAATGATACAGAATTAGAACTCCTTTAGCCTTTCTTAGCACTCAATATGATTTATATAGACTACTGCCTAGTAGCACAATATTTCATACGAAATATCTCATTTAGACTTAATATAAAGTCTAAAACTAGTGCTTACTCTTGCATCTAATATTGTAGCACAATTGAGATAGAAGCCAATGCAACACATTAGCATCTGAATGAGACTGATCACATCATAGCTATCTTTCAAAACTGCATCATGTATAGGAAAATTCTGACAATGCTGAATTCAAACATATTTATGTTCTTTAGCTCCTTTGGGTATAATGTCCAAAATTATTTTTTAGTCAATGTAATTCAATTAAAATAGTATTTAGAGAACAAAAACTTATGACAACTTTAAATTGAGACTGTGAACATAATTTGCAAGGACATTATAATTTTGCATCCACAACTAAATAATGTGGAACCTAAAAACCATATTATATTAGGTGCAACGACAACCTAATTCCACAATTAATATCCCTTGGTTGTGAGGTTATACAAATCACAATGATTAGGTGAGAACTATTCTCATTATTAATGCTATCATGGTAAGCTCTTACCAAACAAAAATAATTTGCCTCTCTTCCTTTAGCCTTTAAGTAATAATGACAGAGCTTTGTGGGGAGGTTAACATTAAACTTAGTCTAATGTACATCATTACCTAGAGTCATGTGTAGCCACATTTTATCTCTTTTATAAAATTTAAACTTGTAGTACCATGAAACAAAACACCCTCCGTTGGAATTGCGAGGCTTAAACACCAAGTCAAGGTGCTTGCTCACACTACTTTAAATTGGTAAGTTCAATCTTGTAGTACTATTAAGTAAACACCCTCCATTGGGATCGCGAGGCTTAAACGCCAAATTGAGGTGCCTAACCCACACTACTATGAACCCAAGGGCGGAACCAGAAATTTTAGTTTAGGGGGGGCCAAGTTGTGATGCTAATATATATTATTAAGAAAAACCTTCACTCACACACACACACACACACACATATATATATAAATATACACACACACACACACAAATTAATTTACTAAGAGAATCTATCATCTTCTAAATTTTAATGAATATATAAAAGTCATGTATTTCTTATATTAGACATGTACAAAAATTTATCATCTTCTACATAGTTTAAGTTGTTAAACCTCTTAAATAATATGATTTTAAATATAGTTTCTCCTTTTAAGAGCAACATTGAAATTTTGGGGGGGGGGGGGGGGGACTTCAATTTTTACATGCTACTTTTTTAAAATGTAAATAATATATATACTATAAAATGAGAGAGGGGGGGGGGGGGGGGGCGCTTGGCCCCCCACCCTTTTGTGTGGCTCCGCAACTATATGAACCGGCAATAGAGGTTGAGAGATTCAACTCTTGAATCTCTCTCTCTCTTGAAATTTTAAGACAAGTGGATTGTCTTGAAATCATTGCAATCTCATCACAATTTTAACGCTACACATCAAATGTGTTTAATTGTTTAAATTCGATGCTATTTGACTAAGTCAATGCTTTACACATTCAAGCCAATATTATGGAGTCACCAAAATTTCCGATAGAAGTACTGATGACAACAAGAAGTGTTGCTTCAGCATTCGTTCAACAAGAACCTACTAAAGAGTATGAACAAGAGAAGGTTCTACAAGAAAGTGATTCATTAGATGGTGCACATGCTAAAAAGTTTGAGTTTGATGAATGTTTTTATGCTCAGCCCTCCAGGGTGCATGACCAAAAGAGCTTATTGAAGTTAGAAAGATTGAGACTACAATGCTTCCTTTAACTCAAGAAAAGACAACCACGATTGCACCAATGCCTATGCACATTGATTTTGTAATTCTTGATAAATTTAATGGTGAGGAATGCAAGAATTTTCTTTCCTTGGTGATCCCAAAGGTGATTCAAGTATTGCAAGACATGCTTAAGCCTAACACCAAAGTTCTTATTCTTCAACATTTAAAAATTCGAGGTCGATTTTTTCTCCAATCGAGGGAGGAGGACATGGTGTGACGAAGCATCAATTTTCCTATCTAGGAATCTTGAGGACAAGATTCATTTCAAGGGAAAGGGAATGCTATGACCCGATAAATTGTATTAGAATTAGAAATTATTGACTACACTCAATTTATTTCCTAGTTCACAACATTTGGTATCAGAGCATTTTGATCCACATCTCCATCAAACCAACCTTTTTTCCAACCTGATCCCAAAACGTCACCTAGCCCACTAGCTAAAAAAAAAAAAAAAAAACCACACCAATCCCCACAATAGCTCCAAAAAAAAAAAAAAAAAAAAAAAATTTGTAAGAATCAATTTTTGCATCAAGCTCAAAGTTCATCGTGTCTAGCATATATCAAAATTTCAATCTCAAGGAACAATGAACAATTTTCATGTCAATGGAATGTTAGAGATATTCAGGGACATGTCCAAAAGCATAGCAAGCATGCAAGATTTAGAGGTCTTAAATAAAAAATCTAATGTAATTTTGGAAATCAAAGAACAATAAAAATTTCAAGGATCCCATGATATTTTGGAGAATCAAAAGAGTAATATGTTGGAGGATGCACCTGCCATACAAATTGCATTTGAAGATCATGTAGGAAAAATACATGTTTGTATTACATACAAAACATACGCAGCGGAAAATTAACGGATTTACTTCATTCGCAATTGATAACATGTACTATGTAAATTTCAGAATACAAGAACAAGAGTGTACTTTGGTGTGGTGAATTTCAAAACAAAGATTAAAAGTATTCGGAAACACTTTCAATCTTCACTTCAATTCTACTAATACCCAAGAATTGTGGTCTCTTAATCAATTATATGTGTTTGTTCAAAAGAGAATGAGAGTGTCCAACACTCTCATACACACCATTTCGTGTTCTTATAAAATTTTGTATGTTTCTCTCCTTATAATTGACTATTTAATTGGGCTAACTTTTTGGGCATTTCCAATTGGGTTCTAGTATGTGGCTTGGAGTAAGACCAAAAGGAAACAAATAAGACACTAGCTTCAATGGGTCTTTGGCTTTTTTGTCAACTCTTGACAAGTCTAAAGTTACCATTAATTATATTTAATTTCACTATATAAATATAATTGCATTCTATACCTTATTAATAAATTATATCTCAAGACTTTATTGTACATGCAACTCCTTCATAAAATATTTGTAATAATACAAAGTCATAAATGTAGACTGCCACTTTGTGAATTACATCTTAATTCTTGAGTACCCGGTTTAATCCTTTAAAGTTATTTATCATATATTTATGAAATTCAATTTCATAAATATATACTTAAGGTAATTTCTTACTAAAGTGGTTACGCCTAACTCTCTAAATAACTGAACTTATTAAACTTATCTCAAGGGAATATTTTGTATCTCCGACTAAGAGACTATAAATTTCATCTTGAGAATATATGTTTCATCAACACTAAATGTGGCTGTTCAACATACTGAGGTTTTGACCGTTACTTTAGATCTCACTCCTGATATATCAAAATAACATACACTTCATGATCAGATCCATTATTTTCTCAAGATTAAGAGTTCATGCAAATAGAAGTCGTGAGATTTATTATTCATTTGACAGTCGTTAGGAGAAAAATAAATCTCACGGCGGTCCAGTTCAATATGTCTTAACTCTTAAAACATATCAACACATCAACTAGAAGTCTTTACGTCCATGGTCAAGACAAATCATCTTAGTTGATATGTTATAGTCTTCGCAGATGAAATGCCCAAATTCATTATCGACTACGAATTAAAATTCTGAGTTTACAAAGAACTTTTGATTTATATCTTCTGTAACTAAATCACATAAATTACATAATATGCATCTCATGGACTATATGATAATGTCAAAATATTCATGTTACCTTTATTTTAGATAATAATAAAGCAACTTTATTAATCACAATATTAAGTCATACATAATATCATATATAATATCGTACATAGCATAATACAATATGGTTTAAGGGCACTAATCCTACCAATCTCCCACTTGCCCTAAAGACTATTGTGCACTAATCTAACTCTCATTTTCTCCAAATGTCTCTTGAAAGTCCTTTGAGACAAGGCTTTGGTAAAGGGATCTGTTAGATTATTTGCACTTTCAATTTTTGCTACTACTACATCTCCACGAGCAATAATGTCTTGAATGATGTGATATTTTCTCTTAATGTGTTTTCCTTTCTTGTGATTTCTTGGATTTTTGGATTGTGCAACCGCTCCACTATTGTTGCAAAAAAATGTAATAGGAACTTGCTCCATTTTCACAATACCAAGATCAAAAAGGAATTTCTTGAGCCAAACAGCTTCCTTTGCCGCCTCACAAGCAGCAAGATATTCAGATATCTGGTCTAGTACAAAGCATGGCATACAAAAGACTTACTACTGCAGAAGCATAAGGAACTTGTCTCATCATATTTTCTTCTTCTAGAGTCTTAGGCCTTTGATAATCAGACAGAGGAATTCCATGTCTGAAAGAAAATAATTATTTCTTGGAGTTTTGCATGCTAAACTGTTCTGAAACCTTATCTATATATCCAGCTTGTGATAAGCCTAACATCTTATTTTTGCGATCTCATTAAAACTTGATCCCTAGAATAAAGTTAGCCTTACCTAAGTCCTTCGTATCAAATTGACTTGACAATCAAACTTTTACCAATGACATTATCCCTACATCATTTCCAATGAGTAGAATATCGTCAACATAAAGTACTAGGAACATTATTACTTTGTCTTGATATCTTTTGTACACACATGGTTCATCAAGATTTTGTTCAAAACCAAAAGACCTTGATTGCTTGATCAAATTTGATGTTCCATGATCTAGATGCTTGCTTTTTAAGTTTATAAATGGACCTTTTCAACTTACATACCATATGCTCTTGATTCTTTGCTATGAAACCTTCCAGTTGCATCATATAGATTTTCTCATCAAGATTGTCATTGAGAAATGCAGTCTTGATATCCATTTGTCAAATCTCATAATTATAATGAGCAGCAACGGATAAGAGAATTCTGATAAATTTAAGCATTGCTACTGGTGAAAAGGTTTCTTTATAATCAATTCCTTCCTTTTGAGTATACCCTTTCGCCACTAGCCTTGCTTTAAAGGTTTCAACCTTTCCATCTATCCCTCTCTTCCTCTTGTAAATCCATTTGCAACCAACAGGTTTAATGCCGTTAGGCGCCTTTACAAGATCCCAAACTTTATTGGAATACATGGAATCTAATTCAGATTTCATAGCTTGGACCCAATGGTGTGCATCTATATCATTTTTTGCCTCTTCATAAGTGTAGAGATCCGATTCAGCCTCTTCTAAGATAATTCATAAGTTTCTCCCAAACTTATAAATCTTATAGGAGGCTGAACAATTCTCCCACTACAATGAGGCACCTGTGTACTAGACATCTCATAAGTAATATCTTGTAGTGTATCTAATACAGCCATATCATCCCTAGTTCCATCCATTGGTTGTTCAATTACAGGTTCATCTAATTCAGCCAATACAACTTTACTTCTAGGATTAAAATTATTCACATAATCATCTTCCAAAAATTTGGCATGAGTGCTAACAAACACTTCATTGTCCTTATGATTATAGAATAAATAACCCTTGGTTTCCTTTGAATACCCCAAAACATGCATACTTCCGTTTTAGTTTCCAACTTATCAGACTTTCCTTTCAACATATGTGCTAGACATCCCCAAATGTGGAGATATTTTATACTAGGCTTGCGCCCACTCTACAATTCTTTAGGTGTGTTGGGAACAGATTTTGAAGGAACTAAATTCAAAATATGCATTGCAGTGCATATCCTCAAAAGTAAATTGGTAAAGTTGAATAACTCATCATGGACCTAGCTATTTCCAAAAAAATCCTATTCCTTCTTTCTGCTACAACATTTTGTTGAAGAGTTCTAGGTGCAGTCAATTGGGATACAATCCCATTTTGAGTTAAGTAATCCTTGAAATCCCAAGAAAGTATTCGTCACCTCGATCAGATCAAATGGCCTTTATGTGTTTACCCAATTGATTCTCAATTTCAGTCCTAAATTCTTTGAATTTTTCAAAAGTTTTGGACTTCCATCTCATTAGGTACACATAACCATATCTTGAGTACTTATCGGTGAAAGTGATGAAATACTCATAACTTCCTTTTGCTTGAGTTGACATAGGACCACATACATCCGTATGAACTAATTCAAGCAACTCTTGGGCTCTTCTATATTTTGCATTAAAAGGTCGTTCGGTCATTTTACCCTCCAAACAAGATTCACAAACTAGAAATCATAAGTCCAATGGCTCTAAGAGTCTATCTTTGATCAGTCTTTGAATTCTGTTTAAATTAATATGACCCAAACGCAAGTGCCAAAGATATGCATTATTAGTAAAATGAAACTTTCTCTTTAATGATTTTACATTAGAGTTATTATCTAATTCAAAATTATATAATTCATGCTTATCAGGAGTTAAAATATAAAGACCATCAACAATATTGTCAGAATAGATAAACGCTTTACCCTTCTTTATTACAACATTGTCTTTAAGGATAACACAATATTCATTTTTACCTAAATAGGTTGCAGAAATTAAATTTCTACGAATATTAGGTATATACAAATAGTCTTCCAATATTAGAACTCTAGATTCAAAACATAAATTAAAAACTCTAACAGCTACAATCGGAATCTTGCTCCCATCAGCCAAAGTTAGAAATAATTCCCCTTCTTTAAGCTTTCTAGTCTCTTGGAACCCCTGCAAAGAATTGCAAATATGATTAATACAACCTGAATCCACACACCAGGAATCCGTGAGATTTTGTACTAAACATATTTCAAGGAGGAATGAACTTTTCATACCCTTATTATTGGCAGCCCTGAACTTTGGATAATTCCTCATCCAATGTCTTTTCTCACTGCAATGGAAACACTTTCTTTTGATTTTCTTTCTTTTGTCGGCAATCCTAAGGCAATTTATTTACCATCTTGCTTGGTGAAGTCCTTCTTCTTCTTCTTACCCTTGCCTTTCAACTTAGGTTGAGAAGTAGAAGCTTCACTCACATTGGCTTCAACACTAGAAGTACCAAGGATGCCTTTTGCCGCCACTAACTCATTTAATAATTCAGACAAAGAATAAATCTTTTTGTTCATGTTATAATTAAGTCTGAATTCCTTAAATGATTCCGGAAGTTACTGGAATATCACATCCACTTGGGATTCTCCATCAATGTCGGCACCTAAAACTTGTAGTGTATTCAGATTAGAGATCATTGTAAGACAATGCTCCCTCACTGAACTACCTTTAACCATTTTGGTATTATAAATTTGTCTCATGGTTTCTTGTCTTGCAAAACGGCCTTGCTCACCAAACATCTCTTTCAAGATTTAGCACAATGTTCAAAGCTAGTTCTACATCTTGCATTTGATGCTGTAGAATATTTGAGATGGACGCTAGGATATAGCACTTGGCCATTTCATTAGATTTCTGCCAACAATCATATCACTGTTTTTCCTCAAGAGGAGCATCTAATAAAGGAAAGCTAAGATATGGATGAGTAAGCACAAATTTGTGCTCTTCAACTATAAGAACAATGTCCGAATTCCCTTTATAGTCAACATAATTGGATCCAGTCAGTTTGTTTTGATTAAGAATAGTAACAAGTGCGCTAAATGATGCCATGATCAAATCTGAAAATAATAAACATGAATATAATAAGTCAACTGGACATTATCAATTTAGCATATAAACATATAGTATAAAATCTTAATAAAGCCATAATATAATATATGTAACGACAACCCAATCCACGTCTATAATTCCTTAGTAGTAAGTTTATTATAAACGCATTAATTGATTGAAAACTATTCTCATTATTAGTGTTGTCATGATAACTTTTATCATACGCTAATAATATGCCGTATTACCTTTAGCCTCTAAGTAATAATGATATAGCTCCTTTGGGAGGTTAACATTATACTTAGTCTAGTGTATACCATTATCTAGAATTATGTGTAGCCACATTTCATCTCCTTTTCTAGTGTTTAAACTTGTAGTACCATGGAACAAAACACCCTCCTTTGGGATCGCGAGGTATATACGTCAAGATGAGGTGCTTGTCTACACTACCTTAAACGGGTGAGTTCAATCTTGTAGTTTTATGAAGTAGACACCCTCTTTTGGGATCGCGAGGTATATACGCCAAGATGAGGTACTTACCCACACTACTATGAACCGATAATGGAGGCCGTGAGATTCAACCCTTGTATCTCTCTTCCACTAGATGTTTTGAATTAAAGGTTTTTAATTATAAAACATGCGTAAACTAATTACACATAACCTTGCACTTTATACATGTGAAAACACTTTGAAAAACTTTGAATTTCAAGTTTTCACGGGTATCTCGCGACTAAGCGCTTCCCGCGAAAACGAGTTAAGCAAAAAAATTGAAAACACAAAAATTTAGATAGAAACTTTTGCTACTGTCTCACGGATATCTCGAGACTAAACATTTCCCACAAAAATGAATTAAGCAAAAAATTGAAAACACAAAAATTCAGATAGAAACTTTCGCTACTATATCGCGACTATTTCGAGAGTAAAGCTTAACTGCGAAAATTTTTGTGTTTCAGTGGCATTTTTCGCGAGTAGCTTCACGGGAAGCTTACCTGCGAAAGACTCCGTGTTTTCAGTTTTTTAAGTTCAGATATTAACAGTTTTCAACGATTTTTAATGAACAAAAAACCACCATATGAACATAATAGATGGAAATTGATATCAAAATTGAATTCCATTGACGCTATAGCCTTAAAGATCAATTTAACATATTTAAATTCAAATTTAAACATCATAACATCAATATCAGTTTTCATTAATTCATAGTTTCACTAACCATGCAGAGAATTAAATGCATATATAATTTTCTATCATAATGAAACTATTATCTCTAATTCTAAAACTCACAAACATGTTATACAGTTTGGAATCGAAGACTGCTCTGATTCCAATTGTAGGAAAAATACATGTTTATATCACATACAAAATATACATTGCGGAAAATTAACGGATAATATGTAAATTTCAGAATATAAGAACAAGAGAGTGTACCTTGGTGTGGTGAATTTCAAAATAAAGATTAGAAGTACTCGGGAACATTTTCAATCTTCACTCTAATTCCACTAACGCCCAAGAAGTGTGATATCTCAATCAATTATATGTATTTGTTTAAAAGAGAATGAGAGAGTATCCAACACTTACATACACATCATTTCATGTTTTTACAAAATTCTGTATATTTTTCTCCTTATAACTGATTATCTAATTGAGCTAGCCTTTTGGGCCTTTCCAATTAGGCTTAAGGATGTGGCTTGGAGCGGGACCAAAAGAGAACAAATAAGACACTAGCTCCAATGGGCCTTGGGCTTTTCTCTCAACTCTTGACAAGTCCAAAGTTACTATTAATTATATTTAATACCACTATATAAATATAATTGCACTCTAGGCCTTATTAATAAATTATATCTCAAGACTTTATTATACATGCAACTTCTTCATAAAATATTCGTAATAATACAAAGTCATAAATGTAGATTGCCACTTTGTGAATTATTACATCTTAATTTTTGAGTACCCGGTTTAATCTTTTAAAGTTTTTCATCATATATTTATGAAATTCAATTTTAAAAATATATATTTTAGTAATTTCTTACCAAAGTGGTTAGGTCTAACTCTCTGAATAACTGAATTCATTAAACTTATTTCAAAATAATATTTTGTATCTTCAATTAAGAGATTATAAATTCCATCTTAAGAATATATGTTCTATCAACACTAAATGTGGCTGCCCAACATATGGAGGCTTTGACTGTTACTTTAGATCTCACTTTTAATATATCAAAATAGTACACTTCATGATCAGGTCCATTATTCTCTCAGGATTAAGAGTTCATGCAAATAGAAGTAGTGAGATTTATTATTCATTTGACAATCGTTAGGAGAAAAATAAATCTCACAGTGGTCCAGTTCAATATGTCTTAACTCTTAAAACATATCAACACATCAATTAGAAGTTTCTACTTCCATGATCAAGACAAATCATCTTAGTTAATATGTTATAGTTTTCGCAGATGAAATGTCCAATTTCATCACCGACTACGAACTAAAATTCTGAGTTTACAAAGAACTTAATGGCTTATATCTTCTGTGACTAAATCACACAAATTGCATACTATGCATCTCATGAACTATATGATAATGTCCAAATATTCAAGTTACTATATATAGATAATAATAAAACAATTTTATTAATCACAATATTAAGTCATATATAATGTCATACATAATATCATACATAGCATAATACAATAAGATTTAAGGGCACTAATCCTAACAGATCAAAGGATTAATGAAGTGGAAAAGATAGATCTAAGGGATAAATTTCGAATAAGCCTAATCTAATTTCACAAATTGAATTTGTCATTCTCGGTGAGTTCAAGGATGTGAAAATCAAAAGAGTAATGAAGTGGAAAAGAGTAATATGTTGGAGAATCAAACTAAACAATCCAATGAGAGTAATAAAAATTTCAAGGATCCCATGAGATTTTGGAGAATCAAAAGAGTAATATGTTGGAGGATGCACCTGCCATACAAATTGCATTTGAAGATCACAGGATTAATGAAGTGGAAAAGATAGATCAAAGGGATAAGTTTCGAATAAGCCTAATCTAATTTCACAAATTGAATTTGTCATTCCTGGTGAGTTGAAGGATGTGAAAATCAAAGTTTTTCTATTCACAAAAATGCTTAAAGATTTGGTGCAAATATCTATGGTCTAGATTCTTATCCTTCAACTATTTAAAGTTTGTGGTTGAGTATTCTCTAATCAATATGAGCAAGCATCAATTTTTATATCTCGGAATATTAAGGACAAGATTCATTTAAAGGGAAAGGGAATGTTTTGACCCGAGATAATGTGTTGGATAAATTTTTATTTGCATTAGAAGTATTTAAATTTAGGCTTGGTGATAGATCTTTATTTGAATAAGGTAGTAGTAAATTAGCATTGTCTTGTATCTAAGTTGATTACTATGTTTTAGGATAGGATTAGTTCCTATATTTTAGGATTTGTTGATGAGATTATCTCATCCTTGGCTATTTATGTATGTTGAATGTATTAATGAGAATTAAGCAGAAAATTAACTAAAAATGTCTATTTTGTCTCTCAAGTTCAGGAGATTGGTCATCTCGAATTGACTACACTTGTCTTTTTTTTCTCAGTTTATAACATTTGGAATCAGAACCAACCACCACCTCGAGTAATTGGGTATAGCTTATTGAGTATGCGATCAAATGAGTTGCGGCTTTGTAGTCGAATTTTGGAGGGGGCGACCTAGAGACTAGATTAAAATTACTGATAGTTGAGTGGAGTCACCAAAAGAGTAAAGACTATCATTGGATTAGTGTTGCTAGAGTGAGCCGTTGTGAACGTTAGCTGCAGAGCGTGGTAGTATGTTGTGATCCTAATGTTCTACATGGAATAAGTATAAGTTTAACCATGTGCATATAAGCCCTTGAAACCGGCTTGCAAGAAGAGGGTGCCCAAGAGTTTATATGCATATGTTTAAGCTTACACTTAAGCAATGTGAGACACTAGAATCATAACATACCACCACGTTCCACAGCCGACGTCCATGACAGCTCACTCTAGCGACACTGACTCGATGGTGCCATTTCTCTTATTGGCAGCTCCACTCACCTATCAGTTATTTTAATCTAGCCTCTAGGTCATCCCCTCCAAGATCCGGCCACAAAGCCTTTTAATATAGCCTCTAGGTCATCCCCTGAGATCTAACCACAAAGCCACAACTCATTTGAGCCTATACTCAATGAGCTACGTCCGATTACTTGACATGGTAGTTGGCTTTGATACCAAATGATACAAACCCCTAGGTAGAACTCACCCTTAAAAACCGACTTACAAGAGGAGGGTGCCCAAGAGTTTATATGCATGTATTTAAACTTATACTTAAGCAATGTGGGACACTAGGATCATAACATACTACCATGCTCCGCAGCTGACGGCTCACTCTAAAACACTGACCCGAAGGTAGTCCTTTCTCCTTTTTAGCAGTTCCACTCACCTATCAATTATTTTAATCTAGCCTCTAGGTCGCCCCTTCCGAGATCCAACTACAAAGCTGCAACTCATTTGAGCCCATACTCAATGAGCTACATCTAATTACTCGACACTGATACCAAATGTTGTGAACTGATGAACAAATGAAAAAGGAATATTGGGAAATTATATTCTCCTGCCTCTTATTATCATTCCATACTTTAAAAACATCATAGATAGAATTCAAATTACTAAAGATAACTCAAACAACTGACTAAACCATCGTCCTATCTCTGGATAATAGGAAGAGTCCTGTCACCACGTAGTTATCTTATTGATAACGACAATCCTAATAATTGATAACGACAATCCTAATAACAATCAAATACTTCTACTACTATTTGAGGCATTATCTTATTATCTGGTGCTCAGCAACAATCTTCTAGTCCTTATCTGCAACTGCATCACTTAATCCCACATATCCTAGAGACATAGCAGAATGCAAGTGAGACCAGTAAACAAATCCCTAGCAATTTGATGTCCAATATAAAACAAAAGCTTAACCAAATAGAGGAGGAAAATTAGTCATTGGCTAAATTGCAATCAAGTAGTACTTTTGTTCAAGTAAAAGAACTTAGAAGCCAATTTTCACTGAATTAGACTTTACTCCACAATTAATAATAAGGTTTAGCTACTTTGAAGGATTTAAAACACATTTTGTTTTTGTGTGGGACAAATGTGGTCAAAGAAATGTGTGATTTTTTTTTTTTTTTTTTTTTGAGTGGGTAAGAAGAAATTTATGGCAACAAACAATAATTAATCAAAACCAACAGTTTAAAATGTCAAACATAAAGGTCAGGTTCAAGTATTTTTTGTGAAGGGCATGTTAACCAAGCAGGTAGAGAATATATTGACAATATTTCAAACCAGCAAATTAAGCCCAAAAGAGAGAAGAAACTTCAAACCCAAAGTGACGTGGCCCACGTAGGGCTGATGGGCTGACCTGGTAAGTGAACTCACGTGTCTGCCTTGTCTTTAGTAGACTAATAAACTCAGCAAACTTCAAATTCAATATAAGTTGTGTAGACTCAGGTGAGGCTCGCGATAGGTCTCGGCGAGAGCAGCAGTGATCTTCGGTCCAGATTTGCATCGAAGTTTGGTCCGGCAGTGGCGTGCGATACGACGGGCTTCTGGCACTTGGAATCAGCACCAAGCTAAACTTAAGCATCAGCACCTAAGGTGTTAGAGCACTCACAGCAGTGCTCTATATTGCTATATTGCTATAATATATAGCAATATAGCTCCTCAAGCACAAAAAAAGATGCTCCAGCAGTGAGCTATATTCTTATTTTTTAGCTCCACATGAACAGTACACATCTATAAATAGATGTGCATTGTTCATCGAAGCTAAAAAAAAATGTTATTTTATTAACTTTCTCTCTCTTATTTCATTGAAAAAATATTTTTCTTTTCTTCTTTTTCTCTCTCTCTCTCCGGCTTCTCTTCTTCTTCCTTCTTCCTCTCATTTTTTTTTTCTCTCCCTCGTCCACTCTTTGCTTCGCCGACTGGTCTGGATATTCATCACTGATCATCATCATCGTCGATCTCTCTCTCTCCAGCTTCTCTTCTTTCTTCCTTTTTCCTTCTCATTTTTTTTTCTCTCCCTCATCTACTCCCTGCTTCGCCAATCTGGTCTAGATATTCATCACCAATCTGGTCTGGATCTTCATCACCAATCTTCATCGTCGATCTTCATCATCGTCGCCCATGTCGCCTTCCCACGCCGCTGACCCATCTCTTTGATCGAAGCTCCATTGCAGACCTAAGCTTCATCGTCGATCCAAGCTCCATTGCAGACCTGAGTTTGTGTTTGTGCTGGGTTTGTGCCGTGGGTGTGGTCTGATTGGATTGTGGCCTATGGATTAGTGGGTTTCGTGGATGTGGGTCGGTGGATTGTGGCCTATGGGTCGGTGGTGGTTGGTTGTTGATCCGTGGGTCGGTGGTGGTTGGTTGTTGATTCGTGGGTTGCTACGATTGCCGTGGCGTGATTGTTGCCGTGGTTTGCCGTGGTGTGTCGTGGTGTGATTGTTGCTGTGGTGTGGTGGTTTGGTTGCTCTGTATGAGAGAAGAGAGAGACGAAGAGGAAGAGAGATGTATCAGAGAAGAGAGAGAAAAAGATGGAGATGATGATGTGTATATGATGAATATTTTATTGGGATGGTTATATTATTTTATTGTGTTGAAAGCTAAAATAGATCCACTGCTGTAGGATGTTTTGTAAAATGTATAGGTAAAATAGATAAAGTAAGTTTGAGTGATGCTAAATAGCTAAAAATATAAATCCACTGCTGTGGATGCTCTTAGGAATCAACACTCAACTATTGGAAAACATCTAATTTGAATTTCATTAATCACATCTATCCTCCAATACAAATAAACCAGTCTCTTTTATAGAGCTAGAACTGGAAAATAAAGACATAAAGATAACAACATACCAAAACTAATCCTAGCTGAACTCAAATACTAATACTTATCTAATGTCAAAAATAAACAAGGAATCCTAAACTAATCCAACTACATAAGAAATCCAATCTAATAAAGTGTGTTGTCCTCATCAAGAAGCTTCTATGGCAGATTACATATGCTTCACAATGGGAACATGTTTTTGATTGAGCATCTTCATTTAATGTGTTGGAAATTATCATTATTGATTAATTAAGAAGAAATGAAATCAGTTGGATGTTGGGTATTTAAAGCCAGAAATGCTGTAATTTGTCGTTTTCCCTCACCTTATGCAAGTAGTTTAAAAAGATAAGAAAGGAAAAGCAAAGGAAACATGGGCTTGCATGCAAGGCAAACTTTTGTTCAACTTATGCTTGGTAGGCTCAAAATTTTTGAGAATTATGTTCCATAGTATGGCAAAAATAAAAATGGGCTACATATGCTGGAGTGATCAGTGTAGGCAGTGCATGCCATTTGAATTAGTTTAGATTGCATAAATCTTAGAACGTCCAAGTAGTTCAGACCTTACAGTAGTCCCTTGTCAGGTGTTTCTGTGGATGAGTGAGGGATATGGAGGACCTGATAGGCCGACAATTTTTGTACACTTCCCGTGCTAACACCATGATAACCTAGTAATATTTTGCCTCTTGCGTCATATGGTAGACGATGCTTTTCAATGTCACTTAGGGTGTTTCTGTATTTGCTCTATGCTTTAGTATTATACTTTGTAGTTGTATCTTTATGCAGTGCATGTGCACCAAACTCTGCATGCAAATTAGTTTTTGAATCACTTCATAATCGTCTAATAGATTCAGTTGTCCTATTTGTAAAGCAACCTCTGTGATTCTACAAGATCTTTGATTGAAGTTCTTATCAAAAGAAGGAAAAAAAAAGTAAATTAGTTGTATCTTTAGGATTATGCTTTGTAGTTGTATCTTGATGCAGTGCATGTGCACCAAACTTTACATGCAAATTAGTTATTGAAACACTCATAATCGTTTAGTAGATACAGTTGTCCTATTTTTAAAGCAACTGCTGTGATTCTACAAGATCTTTGATTGAAGTTCTTAACAAAAGAAGGAAAACAAGTAAAAAGAAATGAACTTTGATTGAAGGTTATGTTTATTAGCTCATACCATTTCTTAACACAGTACATGTGATGTTATTTCACAGAATTGGAGGCTGGTTCTGAAATGGAAATATCTGATATCCAGAAGAATCTCAGAAGTTTGTATGAGTATAATGTCATGCTGAGGGAAAAGCTCGTAGCTGCTCAATTATTGCTTCATGCTTTGGCTGAAAAGTCAGCGTCTCCTATAACAGAGAGCAAAACGTAGAATTGCTGAAGTATCTAAGCAAGTAAAAGGAGTCCTTATTGTGGCAGTATCATACATTAGATGACCTCTTGCTTCATGAAGAGTTA